>PVKZ01000139.1:833635-1360560 GCA_004027375.1 Macroglossus sobrinus
CTCTCTCTCTCTCTCTCTCTCTCTCTCTCTCTCTCTCTCTCTCTCTCTCTCTCTCTCTCTCTCTCTCTCTCTCTCTCTCTCTCTCTCTCTCTCTCTCTCTCTCTCTCTCTCTCTCTCTCTCTCTCTCTCTCTCTCTCTCTCTCTCTCTCTCTCTCTCTCTCTCTCTCTCTCTCTCTCTCTCTCTCTCTCTCTCTCTCTTCTGTGCTCTTTTATTTTTCCAGTCAGTAAATCTTATTAACCATTTCCTCTAGCTAGGATTGTCCCAGATGAAAAGAGACACTCTAAATAAAGATTTGAGAAACAATCTCCTCTGTCAAGGTCACATTCTAGTTAGTAATGAACAATTTCAAAATGCAGTGAGCATTCATGCTTACTTGGGGCAAGCAGGAGTGTGGTTTGGGAGCCTGGGGATGGGGAGTGAGCGGACCTAAGTAGGTAGGGGTAGAGGCCAAGAGATCTCCTAAAGGCATGGGGAACTGGTGCTGGATCCTGCTGGAGTTGCCAGAGAAAATACAGAACGCTTGTATTTAATGCAGTATTTATGACACTTAATAAAAAAAATTATTCGTTTATCTGAAATTAAAATTTAACTGAGCATCCTGTACTTTCACTTGCTAAACTTGGTAACCCTAGTTCCTGATGAATATAAAGGATTTAGTTGAGTAAATGGGAGGATAGGAGGGAGAGGCATTCCTGCAGAGGGAATAGCATGTGCAAAGACCTGGAGGTGAGGAATCCCATGCTTCATTAACATCGTCCAGTGGCTGGAGCATGGGGTGCCAGGGGAAATGGAGGGAATGGAGAGAACACACTAATCGCATAGTTGCTGCATGTGTGCAAAGTGCCAGGCCTATTGTGAAGTCCTAGGGTGCTGTTGTGAGCCAGATAGATAGAATTTCTGCTCTCAGGCTGCTCATAGCTGAGAAGCAGTGAGGTGAAGGGAGAGGAAGACAGGCACTGTGCAAATTATAGCTGGGGACATCAGCCTGCCTGGGAAGTCAGGAAAGACCTCTCTGAGGAGGTAACAATAACCAAGGGCCAGGGGAAGAGTGTTCTAAGCTAAGGGAACAGCATAACAGAGGTCCTGAAGTGAAAAAATTCACAATAGGTCTCAGATACCAAATGTGGCCAGAGGGGCTGGGGCCCCAAGAAAGAGAAGAGGGACAGAGGAGGAGGTTGGATAAGTGGGCAGGGGCCGGATAACACCAGAGGGAATTTCGGCCAGATCTTGAAGGCAATGGGAGCCATTGAAGGAGTTTAAAGCAGGCAGGGTGACACAACCAGCTTTGTGTTCTTAAAGATGACTCATGCTGGAGAGAGGGGGGCAGATGGGTAGTACTGAAGCAGAGAGAATGAGGGAGACCAGTGAGGGGCTACTGCAGATGTCCAGGACGGAAAAGTTGGTGGCTTGGCCTGGCATGATGGTGATAGAGGTGAAGAGAGAAGAAGAGATGGATCTAGGCTGCACTGAAGAGGAAGACTTGGCAGGGTTGAGGTATCTGGCACTGGGAAGTGAGGGGGCGGTAGGAGCAGGAATGACTCAAAGCTTCTGGTGTGGACAGATGGGAGGATGGTGGCACCATTTGCTGAGCTGAGCTGAGGACTTGGGAGTTTTGGGGGTGGTGAGGCGAGAGAGTTCAGGTTTGCACATGTTGAAGGTGAGGAGGCTTACGGTGAACCATCAAAGGATGGACTGTGAAGGAGGAGAAAATTGCGGGGATCCAGGCAGAGATATGTTCAAATCTCTTCTCACACTTGGCTGTGTGGCCTTGAGCAATGACTTCACCTCTACTTACCTTAGTTTTCTGATCTATACCAAGGGATAATGTGGGTCATCTGTACTCAGCATTGTTGTGAGGGTGTGGTGGGCAACCTCCAAGATAACCCCAATGATCCCCACCTCCTTGTATTTGCGGCCTTGTGTGATACCCTTCCAAACTATAATAGGGCTGATCTGTGAGACTAAGAGACTATTGGTATGTCACTTTCAAGGCTGATTTATAAAAGACATTGTGGCTTTGTCTTGTTCTCTCTTAGATCACTTGCTCTCGGGGATGACATCTGCCCTGTTGTCAGGAGAAGCTCATGGGAAGAGGAACTACTACTCCTGCTAAAAAAAATACATGAGTGAGCTTGGAAGAGAATTCTCTAGCTCTAGCCAAGGCTTTAGGCTGACTGCAGCCCCAGCTGACATCTAGATTGCAAGATCTACCACCTACCAAATCTGCTTCCAAATTCTTGACCCATAGAAACTGTGAGACAAGAAATGTTTGTTGTTTCAAGCTCTTAAGTTTTGGGATAATTTATTATGTAGCAAGAGAGAGCTAACCCAAAAGGTAAAAGCAGTTAGCATAGTGCCTGGCACATAGTAGGAGCTGTAGAATACGCAGTGTCTGTAGGTCTGGAGTTTAGGAGAGAGACCTGGGCTGGAGGTTTTGGACTCTTTTGGCTTAGAGACAATAATGGAATCCATGGATGTGGTTGAGCTAGTCCACAGAGAGGGGGAGTCAGAGAGGAAATGATGGCCTTGACAGAAGCCTGAGCATAGGGTTGGGTAAAGCCAGAGGAGGAGCATCTCCATGCGTCTGAGAGGAGGCACTGCAGAGGAAGGAGGAAAACTAAAACGGCACGGAAAGAGACAGTCTCATAGAGGGTGTGGTCAATGAATCACTACAAGAAAGCCCGAGAGGAGGAGATCTGAGGAGGGTCTTTTGGATTCAACAAGAAGATTCCTGGTGGCACAAGAACTATTTGGGTGGAGAATATGGGCCCTGAGTCCAGATTGAATTTTATGGGTTAGGTGTCGGTGTAAATACTCCTCCAACAACCCCAAACCAAGATGGTTCATAGGAGAATCCTATAGGAATTCCAAACTACAGAAAAGCCCAGTCTTACAGAAACTGCTCTAGTGAACAGACTCCTATTCCTTAATTGATTTTGAGGCTTATGTAACTTTTGAAAGCAAAACCAGATAAAGATAGATTGAGAGGAAAATAGTAGACGTAAATATGGATAGAAAAAACCTTAAATAAAATATTAGCAAACAACATCCAGCAGTATATTGAAAAAATAATACATCATCAAGGTAAATTTATTTTAAGAATGCATGGATGGTTTAATATAATAAAATCCATGATTGTAATTGGTTAGATTGGGGTTAAAAATCTCACATTTGATAAAATTCAACACCTATTCATAATAAAGCAATATAGTGCTCTGATAAAGGGTATCTATCAAAAATCTACAACAAACACCATATTCAGTGCTGAAATATTAGAAACAGTCAAGAATAAGATAGAAATGTCCACTATCATCACTGCAATTCAACATTGTGCTGGAGATTTTAGTTAGTTCAGTAAAACAAGCAAAAGAAAATAAAGATTAGATGGGACGATGCCATTACTTGCAGACTCTACGGTTACTTATACAAAAAATTCAAGAGAGCCTATAAACTTAGAACCAAAAAAGAGTTGAAGTTTGTGAAATACAAGATTATTATATAAAAACCTATCGAATTTCGATAACCATCAATACATTATAAATTATAAATTTGAAAATATAATTTATAATAGCAATGAAAATTTTAAGAGATATGTAGGAATAGTTCTGTGAAAACCATTGAAAAAGTTAATTCCTCTGTTTTTAGTTGAGGAACTAGAAGCCCTGAGAGGGAAATGACTCTTTGAAGGACACCAGTAAGCCAGAGGCAAATCTGTAATTTTCAGTGGCAACAAATTCTGGAGATCTGCATGTTGGATAATTTTGGTATTGTCTTTCTTTTGTAAAAAATAGAACTCGTATTTTTCTAATTATAAATTCAATATTAATTCTAGAAAATATAGAAAATTCAGAAGAACATTATGAAGTAGTAAGTCACTAATGTACCCATCTTGCTACTTAGAGAACTATGATCAATAATTTAGTATATTTCCTTGAAATATTTGTCTATGTATACTTATGTTTTTAAAAATAAAATTAGGATTATACCATGTATACCATTTTGTGAATTTCTTATTTTTTCACTCATTTTCCTGTACACTCACCTAGTCTTTTTGAATATGATAATGCAGCACTCAGGTTGATGAAGCAGATGTCATTTATTTAACCTATCAGTTTGAGTTTTCAGAGAAAACTCAAGTGTCAGATATGACTGTGATGATCATATGATAAAAGTTAAACCTCAGAGGCAGCTCACACACATGCAAATATGAAATACAGTTGAGTTTCTCGGTTATCCTGCTGGAGAAGGGGAAATGGCAAAAACAACGTCATATACCGGTGGGATCCAGAGATCTGGTTAGCAGGAGCAGATGGGATTTGGAAGGAGTCTATGCCTGGAGACCAATTAGTTCTGAGTCTTTGCATAATTCCTCACCCTCTGCAGCCTTGGCTTCCTTCCTGGTGACATGAGAACAATACCAGCGCCCAGACTTAAGTAGGGCCAGCTCCTTTAGGCCTCAGAGCCTTTTCACTGGTTGTTTTTTCTGCTGAAGTCAGCTCTGCCCTTCTCTCCATCTGGCTGTGTATGTTGACCCTTCAGGACTGGCTGCCCTTACTCACTCTGCCCACCAGGCATAATAGTAGATCTTATTACAGGTCTTATTACAGCCTCTCCAATGGAAGGCAAGGCTAGGAGGTGCTCAGGCACAGGCCCAGTGTCCAGGTTTTTCTTGGCCACTGCGTCTGAAGCAGAGGCCCCCTCCCCTTATTCTTCATCTAGTTCCTCTTAACTTGCACCACCCAACACTTATTATCATAACTTGTCATGATTTTGTCTACTGCCTGTTTCTTTGGGTTATGTCTGTTTTCTCCTCTATTTAGAACCTCCCACGTCTTGGTGGCCGCTGTACCCCTTAGACGTGGCACAAGTTCGGGACCCCAAACATGTTCGTGAGGACAAGAAAAACAGCAGTGAGGACACTAAGTCCAAAGACGCAGAGGAAGACGGGGTAGCGTAGGCACTGGGCTGATCCCAAACTGCACGCGGAGGCAGGACGTAGAAGAGGGCTCTGGGCGGGGCCTTGGGGTTTCGGGGCGGAGCCTCGGGGGGCGTGGATGGCGCTTCGCGGCTGTGGCGGAGCCTGCCTGACCGCGCAGCCTTGCTGCGCCCGACTCAGTTCCTCCGGCCGCCCGGCCCTTTGGCTTCCCGCACGCAACGCCATTAGGGGGCGTCCGCGCTCCTGGCGCCGCCGCTCCTCTGGGAGGCGCTTCCCGCACCGGGCGGCAGGAGCCGCAACTCCGGGCGCGGGCTCAGTCGTCCCCTCTGCAGCTGCTGCCGCCTCCGGGCGCGGGCTCGCTCGTCCTCGCGCTCGCACTCTCCGGCCGCCGGCGTCTCCCGGCCCGGCCGCCGCCGCCAGCTTGCAGTGAGTGGGGGCGGGCCCGGGGCTTGGGGGCCCGACACTCGGGAGGGAGGGCCAGGCGCGAGGAGAAGCCCGCGCGGAGCGGCCGGGGGAGCGGGATTGAGGAGAATCCAGGCGGCGGCGGGGCCACGCCGAGGGGACGGCGGGGAGCCGGGGCGGCGCGCTCCGGAGCTGGCACGAGCCCACAGCGGCATGCCCGCGGCCGAGCGGCGGCGCTTGGGCTGGGGTTCCGGGCCCGTCTGGCGGGGACGTGCGGTTTCGGCGGACCCGGGTTCGGGCTGCGGTGCGCGTCCCCCGCTCGGGCCCAGAGCATCTCGGGTCCCACACTGCAGCCGGGTCGGGTTGGGGGCGGGGGGACTTCGCTTGCGGGGCAACAGCGAAGCCCGGGCCCGGCCGGGGATACCTCGAGGTGTGCTAGAAAATGATTGTTTTTGGGGGGTGGGGTGGGATGGGGGGAGAGCTTATTAGCTTTGGTTTTCCCTTAATTCAAAGCCTACGGCAGGGCTTCTGAGCCCTGCCATAGGGGATTTTCTGTTGACTGCAACTGAGTTTTTTATGCTCAGAATTGCGTGTCATGGCATTTTTAATGCTTGATGTCAGAGGTGATAAATGGCCATGGTAATGGGGAGCCGCTGAAGCACCTGCTGGGCTGATGGTGGTGGAGCTGTATCTGGCGTGGAACGCGAGAAATGAAACAGAGATCCTATTCGGATAATCTGAAGTTACCAAGTTTCTGTTCAAGTATACCAGTTCTAGAACAAGTTGATAAATTCAGTTTTAGGACTTTGTGTGACAGAACAGGTTTCATTCAGTGCAGAGAGACCCCGCGTGACCTGGTTTGGCTAAGGATGGGGTAGCCTAAGTGTCTCTTACCATTTCCCCTTAGCGTGTTTTCTTGCTGTCACAAATGCTCAAGTACATGAATGATTCCAGGATAGGAAAAATAGGGGACAGTATTTAGCAGAGTCCAGAGACAAAGATTGAGATGTTTTCAAATGAACAAATGTTTAGGTAGGGAAAGGAAAATCTTTTTACCTGCAAGATTGGTAAGGTGGGAGATCTTGCGCTTTGAGAACTGTAAGTCCATACTAATACTTCATTTTGTGTAGTGCCATAGATCATCATAGATGCCATGTCTAAGGTTCATGTGATTTGAATTTTCATAAATCATGTTTTAACCAAAGCATTACTCCAAAAAGGAATCCTAGGATGGAACTTTCTATGAATCAATCCGTCAGTGTCTTGGATTTTGGTATTTGTAGTTTTTTAAAGATGGAATAGACATATTTACTTGGACTCAGGTTGTCTTTGGAAATAATACTGAGTCATGCCTTGGAGAAGTTCCTTCTGTGATTAGAAGCTCAGGTATCTGGTAGTCTTTATAAAAGCTGGATGTGCCCCTTTACCTGTATACCCTTCTGGAACACCAGGGAAGGAAAGACCTGGGGATCTTGTAAGTAAATTAAGAGGACTTCCCATATTTACCCTGTCTTCATGCCAGTGTTCTAAATTATTTGTGTCTACACTCAAGTTTCTGAATTTACCACAGAATTGTTGTTTATACTGCCACTAGTATTTTCATGTTTGTTTAATATTTGCCAGTTTACAAATGGCTCTCTATTCATGATCTCACTTATTTTCTCCTTTCTCGCAAAGCAGCAGCTAGGCATAAAGAGTGATTTACTCAGGGTCTCATAAGTAGTAATGGAGCAGAATTTGGATACAGATCCTCCCCTCTCCTAACCTGTTCTCTTTCCTCTGCACTTGGCCTGCATGTGTCTTCAGAACTTTAGTCCTCATCTGTTACCCTGTAGGTTATTTGTTGCCTTTGTGTTATGTCTAACTGGTATTATTACTTTGGGGAAGATGGTATTATCTTGTTTTATCTTGTGGAACCTGAGGGTAAGAGGAGTGTAATGATTTTGTGACTATTTATGACAGCTCTTCAATTTAAAATTTAGAGAACCTTTCTTCTAGACAACATGGAGAGAAGAAGAGAGACAAAAAAATTTGTTTCAGAAAAAAACGAATCCATTTCTTTAGTGGCTTATGGTTAAGAATAACCTAAGATCATGATCACATTCTCCTTGTGCCCTTGGCTACTTGTGCCAACCTGTACGTGAATGTTAACCCAAAGACTCCTTTAGATGTTGCTGAACTAGTTACTATAAAAAGTATTTCACTTTCAAACTTCCACATTTTCAAGAACAGAGAAATTCAGTGCAAAGGTAATTTGAAGGTATGTGTAGATGGAATTTATTGAGCCTTCTTTTCTGAATGCCAGACACAAAGATTTCCATAGAAAGGCATTTTAAAAGTCAGTTGGAAACTTTGGAAAGACAAGAGCTACATGTTTTATTATTTATTCTAGTTTGGAGCTGTGTGTATTGCAATGTATAGATTGTTATGTAGGAATAGAAATTTTGTCCCAGAAAATTCTTAGTCTTGGTCTGTAGCAGAAATGATAAACCCAGAATATTTGTGTTAATAAGTTAGTTCATTTTTAACCATAAGTCCTGTAAGTACAGTTCTGCAGTGGTGGAGAGAATGGCTTTCAGGGTTCTTAGCCTAGTCTTTAAAGTATTATTGAATTGTACATTTTTCAGATTTGTTACTTTAAAAATTCTTAGGTTCTTTTAAGGCTTTTATAAATTCTTCAGTGTTTTCCTAAAATTAATTATCTGCTAACAGAATTTATACATTAGTCACAACCTTTGAAGCTTAAATGTGGGTGAATTTTCAGGAGTGCTTTATATTCTTTGGGAGTTGTCAGCCAGTTTCCACAAGAATTTTATTTGGGCCAAAGGTCAGATTTTTTCAGGTTAACTAATTTTACAGAGTTTGAAGCCTTTCTTTGAACTTTATAATTGTGTTTGGTTGCAGTCACTATTTAAAATGATCTTTAGTACAGCAACTCACTAAAGGAAATTATTTTCATTGTTACCCTCTTAATCTCCATTCCCAGCAAATTTTTCTGAAATATTAGATTTTCCTTTGTTTTCATCAAATAAAACAGGCCCATTTGATGCCCATTTCAAGATCTTTCTTCTGCTGCCTGTTTTGTGGTCATTTAACTTCTCATTAAGCCCTCTACTGGAGACTGTGCCAGAAAGAAGAGAAGATGAAAAGCAAATAAATCATTTTTTAATTGTTAGCAGCTCTGGAAAATGATTTAGAAGAGATTGAAGCTATTCCGGAAATTCTTTTGGATTATGTTCTGTTTCATTCATCTGCATTGTCTCTGAGATGTTCCTGGTAGATGCTGATTATCAGACTTTTGGATAACCAAGAATCTTGCTGCTTTTTTTTGATTTGTTTCTTGCTGTACCTGAGCATTCCCACAGAGGATGTTTAGAAGTGAGGAGCAGTGATAAAACTTAAACTAATCAATACCATTTTTTCCCTCAGTGAACAATTAGAATTTTTTGGATAGTTAAGTCATTGTTATTGTATAGTAACTTTGTTTTATTTTGATGTTGGGAGGCTTTTGGGTGTTTTTAAAGAAACATGGGCTTATATATATTCCCATAATTGCTTTCCTGAATTATTAAGCTTGAGGTTTCATTACATCTTTGTACTAGAACAGAACCTTGGCTTTTGCTGTGGAACAGATTCAGGGGCATCATCTAATTTTCCTTTTATGATTGCTCAAGAAGTTATCTTGTTATGATTTAGCAGCTACAAAGGAAAAAAATAATAGTGGAGAGACCTTGCATAACAGCTGTAACATTGAAGTTTAATTTTTTTGCTTATTGGTCCCCCATTTCTCATTTAACCATTGGATATTCATGTATTGGAGTTATTTACTTCACTTAAAAGACAGGACAGCAGCCTTCGATCACACAAGTGAGTGAGTAGGTTCTTTCTATTTTGCTTTAGGGGAATTTTTACAAACCCATTATGATGCTCACTTAGACTGAGTTACTATTAAATTTGTAAGTAAATCCTTAGTAGGTGGATAGGGTTAATAGATAGCTGTAGAGGATCTAAAGTTAATCCTTTAAGTTTCTTGTTTCTTGGATTCTGTTCCTTTGATTTCCACCCAGGAAGAGGATTTATGGAAAGATCTAGACTAGGAGTTAGAAAACCCAAGTTCTTATTTCCGTTACTTTCCAGCTGTGAGGCCTTGAGCAAGTCACTTAATATGCTGTTTCTCTATTTTGCATCTCTAAAATGTGGACAGTAATTCATGCTTTGCTTGCTGTATCAGGAATGTTGTGTGTGTTTTGTGGGGGAAGGCCCCTCCCCCTTTTACTTAAATTGTTTCTTCATTCTATCATCCCTTCTCAGGTTGTCCAATATTTCTGCAGAGTTCTATAGAGCAAGTTTTTCCCAGAAGTCTTTCATTTTTCCATTTGGAATTGTTGTTACTCTTTCTTCAGTCTATGTGTTATATAGCACTTTTGAATTCTGTTTTGTACTTCAGTTGTTGCATTTTGCCTTTCTAGTTAGATAGAAAGCTCTATGAGGGCAAGGATTATACCTTTCCTGTTTCTGTGTATACATGTTACACTTAATGTTTATTGACCTACAGTAAATGTTGGTTCACTGAGTTATATTTGAGGCTGTTAGGAATGAATACTTTTGAGTGATGAGAAATAGCAAAGATGAGCATCCTACCAGAACTTGGATGACAGGCCTTTTAAATTGCTCAGTTACTGATAGTCCGTTACATCAGTAACTGAATCAATTCCTCATAATATAGATTGGTAAACCTTGTGTCTTGGTTCACTTCACTTCAAATACTATTTGTGAAGCAAGTCAGAGGAATGGAGGATTGTCACAACAGCCTTGAATTTGACATTTGTTCCATTTCTCACCCTAAAGCATGTGGAGGCCCATCTATATCCAGTTGCTGAGTGTGGAGAATAAAAACTGCACGTTGTCTGGTCCATGTTTTAGCTTGTTTGCTTTGAAGAATTTTCGAGGTGGAGAAATAGATGCTTCAGGCTCTGATTTCAGCCCATGCTGTGCTATGCAAATGTTCTCTACATGCCTGAGTGACCTTTTGAGAAAGAGCCTTTGTGATCTTCTGTAGCCAGGGCCTGTTCTGGGAATAGTGTGCCAGATTCCTCTAAAATTGGGAAAAGTGAATCTATTCAAAGACCACATTAAAAAGCCCATACTTTTCCTGAATAAATACTGATAAGTCCATGTTTCTTACTATCTCTTGCCAGATTTTGAAATTTGCTCTGCAGTTTGCTTTGCTGGTTGATTTGGGGAATGATGTGTGTGAGAGGGAACTGACTAAAGCAATTCAGTAGCTGGGAAACTGTTTAAATGATTTTGAATTGTAGGTAAAATAAATTCAAACTGGCATCATTAAGTATCTGGGTGTTTATCAGTGTCCTCAGGCTGGCTCTTCTTAACGGCTGGCTGAATGACTCCTAAACATGTTAGTAAGGTTCTTTTTGCCCCCAATTGTGCATTTAAATTGTTTTCTATTTGTTTTGATTATTGTATAAAATAAAATACATCATTAAAAGTATAATTAAATACCATTCTGATGTATTTCTCTTGGCAAGTGATGCTGATGTTTTGAGCTGAGATGTATAGTTTTTATTGCTTTTACTGAGATGTTTGGTCTGTATAGCTTAAATACTGGTGAAAAATTTTCTTCGTTTCTCTTAAACCTTCTTGATAGAAATCATCATAGATTTGTACAAGGATAAGGTTGTAGCGTTAATCATAATGTTCTATAGAAAATGTAAAAATTGAATTTTCTGAGAAGATAAGTAGAATTTGAATGACCAGTTTACTTACTGGGCGATAATTTTCCCTGGAAAGATTAGCTAGCTACACCTTGGGAAAAAACTATACACATCGCAAGAAGGACAGAGAATTCATAGAAGGTCCTGGAGGAATGTTTTCTTCCCCAGATCTTTGTCCTGTAGCAGGTTTTAATTGAGCAAAGATGAGTCCTTGTGTGGTGTTTTGCCTGCTCTTTTGGGTGGAGAAATCTTTCTTTTCTTTTTGTAGTTATATGTGCTGTCATATCTTTTTCTCTTCCCCAAGTTTCCCTGGAACCTGAGCTCCCCAAGACGCAGCGCTGGAGCAGATGGATAATGGAGACTGGGGCTATATGGTGAGATACTTTTGCAGATGCATTTTGAAGGCTGGCAAAATTTTTATGTCTTTCCCCCTTCATTATGTATTCTTAGGTATAATACAGCTTGTAAGGCTGGCAGTAATAAATTGGTGCAACTTCTCCTTAGTTTAGATGTATTTTGGGGTGTTTTGTTTTGCTTCATGTTTTTATGTAAGCAGACTTAATATGGACCCTCCAAGTAACTTTTTATAATCACTTATTTGAGTGAGATCATGATTTTTTGGTTTTTAAAGTTTATTGTTCTTAAAACTCTTTCTTCATACATTAGTGACCATGAAAAGAGTCTAGCATGTAATTTTCTTGTGGTTAGGGAGGTTAACTAATGAGAAGGTGCCACTTCTCTCATTTGCACTTTTTTTGAGTGTGTGTGTATTCCTGTTTTTCTTTTCCTTTGGTAAGAAATATTTTACTTGCCTAGTACTTGAAGTCTATCTGTCTGTCTTAATTTTTTTTTCTTAAATATGATTTCTGAAGCCTAAGGTATATATTATTTGAGAAGCTTGCTTTTCAGAACTAAAGGCCAAATTTGCAACATTAATGTTACGAAAGTGAATACACAATCAGATTTTGAAATCTGAAAGCTGCTGTTAGCCTTTGGGTATTGTGTTGACCAACTATGTATTTTTAACTTAGTATGTGGCACTGTTATTACCACGAAAAAAATTATGAAGATTATATCTATACAGTTTTTTTATTTAAAAATAACTTTCATGATCCCCCCCTTTTTGAGGGGGAAGAACAAAAGAAATATTGAAAGTACATGTTGTTACATTATCAAATACGTTTTTTTGCCTATTTATGTCAAATTGAATTAAAAATGAAAGTCTTTTTTTTAAATCACAAGCTTAGTTTATTTTAGTTTGGTCTTTGTCTTACCATTATACACTCTCACCAAAAACTTCTCTTTTGATACTGGGCCTTTGGAAATCATGCCCTTGTTTTTTAGTTTCAAAGAATTGGATTTATCCCTTTTCTAGTGAAAGCAAATGTTAGATCCCTTTGTCTAGGTGGGTTTACCACTGAAAGTAAAGCTATTTTGCATAATAGGATTGCTAAATACATTATAACTCGAAGGAATCTTTTGCTTTGCTTGTTACTCTTAATTTTTTTAACTTGTCAAAGTGAGGATTTAAAAAAATTTCAGATGACTAATCATGTTTTAAAAAATTTCAGATGACTGACCCAGTCACGTTAAATGTAGGTGGACACTTGTACACAACGTCTCTCACTACATTGACGCGCTATCCAGACTCTATGCTTGGAGCTATGTTTGGGGGGGACTTCCCCACAGCTCGAGACCCTCAAGGCAACTACTTCATTGATAGAGATGGACCTCTTTTCCGATATGTCCTCAACTTCTTGAGAACTTCAGAGTTGACCTTACCTCTGGATTTTAAGGAATTTGATCTGCTTCGGAAAGAAGCAGATTTTTATCAAATCGAGCCCTTGATTCAGTGTCTCAATGACCCTAAGCCTTTGTATCCTATGGATACTTTTGAAGAAGTTGTGGAGCTATCTAGTACTCGAAAGCTTTCGAAGTACTCCAATCCAGTAGCTGTCATCATAACTCAATTAACCATCACAACCAAGGTCCATTCCTTACTAGAAGGCATCTCAAACTATTTTACAAAGTGGAATAAGCACATGATGGACACCAGAGACTGCCAGGTTTCCTTCACTTTTGGACCCTGTGATTATCACCAGGAAGTTTCTCTTCGGGTCCACCTGATGGAATACATTACAAAACAAGGCTTCACGATCCGCAACACTCGAGTGCATCACATGAGTGAGCGGGCTAATGAGAACACAGTGGAGCACAACTGGACTTTCTGTAGGCTGGCCCGGAAGACAGATGACTGATCTCTGGGAGAAGTTCCTAGAAACTATCTCCAGGAGATAGAAGACTGATTTTTTTTTTAAATCACAGTGTGGGTTTTCTTTTCTTTACTTTTTTTTTTTTAATTTGTATTTATTTGAAGGCGTTGAGAACCAGAAGGAAGTTTTGTGCTTTAGCAGACTCCTCTGTTTTGTTCCCTTCACCCTGAGTATGCATGTGCCTGTTCCGAGCCTCCAGATACCTTTTTTATAAAAAGAAGTCTGAAAGTCATTATGGTATATAATCTACCCTTAACAGAGCTTTTTATTATTATTACAGTGCTAAAATAATTTCTGATTTAATGGTCCCTAACTCAACTAGAAGGCTAAAAATGCAGGAATGAAAGAATAAACAGAGTACTCATGATGCCTTTGGGAAAAATCAAAACATCATGTTGGGTGACCTAGTTTCCAAACCAATAACCAGTATTGTAATATTAAAGGAAAACTGTTCCAGTCATTTAAAAGTACTTGTTAAGTACTGCTTTTTACAGTTATGACAACTGTTTCTTTCTATGCATATAAATCAAGCAACCAAATATCTGTATCCATGGAAATGTCTGACTAGAAATATTTATATTGGATTCTGAATACAAAATGTCCCTGTGGTAGAAATCTTACTTCTTATGCCTGGTGGAGTGTAATTCCCAAGTGTACTGTCTACCAGGGAAAACAAAACTAATAAAAAATGAAATACAAAAATTAGGTTTGTATTTATTATTGTTACTTAATGGGGAAAATCATTTTATGTCTAAAGTATGCATTGCTTGTTTTATGTACCAATATATACTGCCTACAGCACATTTGTATTTGATTCAAGAGGACTCAGTGGAACCCTAGGATGCAGTTTATAGAATTCTACCATGCTATTAAAGCAGGAATAGATGGGATTATTAATGTTGTCTAAAAGAGTGCAATTTGAACATTGTACATACAGTTTGACAACTTTTTTCAAATAGGACATAAATTGAAGATGAAAGATTTTCCTTTAATAAGCCACCAGTTATTGTGGCTTAATATGACCCTTATCCTAGCTTTGTGCACAGGGACAAACTGACTCTTTAGTTATTTTATTCTCGTATATTATGGTGACCAACAAATGTATTTTATTATTAAAGTTAAGTTTATTTCTGAGAAGAAATAATACTGCTGTGAACAAAGGATCTGGAACAGTTGGAGATATGTGTACTTTTGTTTCACTGTAGTTTTATTTTGCAAAGTTCAATTGATTCCATTTCTTGGAAGTTATTTCATTTCATAGGAAGGATTGATTATGTTAACTATAGTGAGACTTCCTAGTTTGCTAAAATACCTGACACAAGGAAGTGTCATAATTTTTTTTCCCATTCAGTGAGAAGAGAGTTCTGAGACTGTGTGCCCTGTGGAAGATCACTCCTTTCCTCCTCTCTATGAGAAGATTCTGAGATTCTGTCTCTGAAAGAAGGATGAAAACACTTACTTCATCCATTTTGCTCATGTCTCTCTGAAAATTTAAGATCTGACAAGTGATCAGCAATTAGAAATTACCTCATTTTCACCATATTCAAACTAACATTTCTTAATGTTATTGGCAGGTTGCTGTGTTTTCGGTAAATATACTAGCATGAGATTATCTTTTTAGAAACTTGTCTCCTACTTCAAATTGATTAGTGGTTACTTAAGAAAAAACCAACCCAGCCAACCCAGTGTTGTCAAGTTAGCTGAGGTGAAAATGAGATAAAATGATTTGATTTGAAAACAGGTAAGGAAATAGGGATAATATTAGCTCTATCAGGTTTTAAAAGTTAAAAACTTATGAGGTCTCTTCCTTGTCCAGTTTACTGGAGATAAGTTTGCTTTGGTAAATTTTCTCAGAGTTATTCATTTTTTAACAACTATACTATTATATGAGTAAATTAGAAAAAGTAGCCAGCTGAGAAATTTTGCAGTTTAATTCATCTGGTGGCATTTAATTTTAAGTGTTTCTATATTTAGGCAGCTAAAAATAATACAAAAAGTGTAGCTTGATTATATTTGGGTAATTTGAGACAAGTATGTCTTTTGAGAAAGTTTAAATTTTCTGTGGATGAATTGATTTTTAAAAATTGATACTTAGTTGTATTCTTAGGGCTCTATGTTTTATTTAGATTACACTAAGTATAGGCACTTCCGGAGAAGGATTGTGTGTGTGCACATGTGTGTGTGTCCTTTTATACTTTTGGAGAAATGTGTGCCATAGACACAAGTGATAACTAATGGGTTATAGACTTTTGCTAGATCTAAAGCAGAACCTTGGCGTTTAACAAAATAGATGCTATAAATGGATAGTGCTACTGTGTTTTTTTTGTGGGAAATTTCAAACAGAAGAGAATAAATACCCATGTACCCATTGACCAACATCAATGACTATTCACCTCCGCTTTTCTAGTTTATTTTGAAGTAAATCACAGGTATTTCATTCACTTCAGACTGTCTCTAAAAGATAATGACTCTTAAAAAAATACAAACATATGTACTTAATAATTTTAATTATATATGCCATGCTAGCATTATCACAGATTAGAGCTTCTTGAATGCTGTCGATTATTTCATAGCTTGGATCTCCAGCTTTGTAATAGAGGTCTTATATATTTCTCATAGGCAGGGTTCCCCTGTTTGTAGAAAGAAGTACATTATTAAGACAATGTTTCTGACAGGAATAATGATATTTACTTTCAGATTAAGTTTTTAGTTTCAAAAGTTAAGATTACATAAGAGTCTTAATTTTAAAAATTCATTTTGTGTGAACATATGGAGAAACATTTTTCCAAAGGGCATCCTTCTTTTTCTCATGCAGATTTTAAATTGTGGATGCAGGTGGCCAATTAAAAAAACAGTTATTACTTGCTTTTGGAATTTAATAAAAATAAAAGGCTTGCCTTGTTGAGGCTGTTTGAAATTGAACATTAATCATAAAGCTAAGGCAGAATCAGGTAAGCAATATTCTATGTCAGAATAGAACATACATTATTTTCTAATGTATTGTCTTTTATTAGTTTCAAATATACAGTACATTGGTTAGACATTTATATAGTTTATAAATGATCTCTCTGATTACTCTTTCCTCTGGCCATACACCTCGCCATTACATTAGTGCTAACTGCATTCCTATGCCGTGCTCCCCATCCCAGTGGCTATCAACTGATAATTTGTACTTCTTTAACCCCTCCCCTCTGACTGTCACCAGGTTGTCCTCTATATTTGTGAGCCTGTTTTTGATTAATTTGTTCTTTTTGTTCCTTAGTAATACCTTGATTCATTCCTTCACAGCCCTAGCCTCATCTTTTATAATATTTACTTGCTTATTTACTTTTTTGCCTGTCTAGTCTAAAATTATAAGCTCCTTGAAGACAATGTCCATGACTCTTGTTCTCTGCTGTATCCTTAGTACCTAGAATAGTTTCTGGCATATAACATGCTCAGTATTTGAGTGCATGAATCAGTAGATGTGTTTAACACATCTAGCAATTAATTGGACAAACTTTTATAATAGAATAATTGGGAGAGAAATAGGATTCTTGTCTTGAAATTATCTGCAATGTTTTCTCCACTGCTTTCATCTATCGGGTATCATTTATATATGAGTTCACGACAACAACCTTTTGCAGTGCACTTTGGGAAAACTGGCTTCAAATAGCATCCAGGTGAGAGAAAAAGCCTACAAACAGACCCTATGGCTAGAGTAAACCATGGGGGAGTGCATCATTTTGTCTAGGGATAAAACTCAACACTTACCTGCCCAAATGGAGCGAGATTGTGTTATCATTCATAGCACCTTTCTTTTGGTAGAAAATGTCAGTGAAATATATTCCTATTTGTACTTTTATATCTGTAAGGCATGTTTTAATGTAGTTGTTTTAATTTATTGAAATATCTGTGGTGTAGCTCCTAGTGCAGATGAAGAAAAATACCTCTTATTGGATTTTCAAAATTACAGCAGATTAGAAAACTACACTTTTAAAAGTGCTGTTTTAGTGGTCTCAAGAGCAGCCAGAAATGTATATTAGCAGTCAGCCCAGTGTCATTTTAACTAACTGGAAACAATTTTCCAAGGTCATTTATAATCTCACTTCCTAAGTTGGTTGGATGAAAGAGCCCCATTGCTGTACTTGTCACCTTTTTAGCAAGGTAATGTAAGCTAAGGTGGCAAGAGTCTATAGCACTGTATATGCAACAGTTTCCTTGTCTCACTGTGTAGATCATAAAACCTTTCTCATTTGTCCCGTATATGCAAAGTTTCTACTCTGATAGATTCTGGGGTTAGGAAGATAATGATTCTATCCTTGTTCATAGTCAGGTGGCAAGGGAGAGAAAGAAAAGTGAATGGGTTGAGGTGCAGCCGTTTTACTGAATCTGTTGATACTGTGGGTCAGCCATACCCCTCATTTAGATAAACCTGCCCTCATATAGTATCTAGATTAAATTTTTTTTAAATAAAGATCAGTAACAAAGTAAAAAGAATGCCCCCTATATGCTTTAGTGAGGATGAGTCAGGAGAACTGGTAATATTTCCTGTGTTGCTAATAAAACAGGTTTGAGTTTGATTACGTCAGCATTTCCTGATAGCTGTTACAGCGGGGTAGGTTCTTCTCTCTGGAGCGCCAAAGGGCATACATTTATCTTGAGATCACAGGAGCTAATCTGGAGTGGAAGGACTGCTGTAGTTTTATGCCAGGATTTAAATGTTAGAAAGTAAAGAGATCTAATCATTAGAAAAAGTAACAGTGGAATTAGCTTAACTGTACTGACCAGTAAATGTATTATACCTTCTTTAGCAAGTTGTTTATATTTCCTTGTTTAATTAAAAAAATGCCTTCCTAGAGACAAGGAATGACTGATACGGACTGACCATCTATGGGGGTAACTGGTTGTGTTACAACTTTAAATAATATTAAATTAAGCTATGAGGTATGACAGGATACAAAATGTTAAGAGCAAGTCTAACACCATGGTAAGTGTGAATGAAAGCCTGAGAGTTGTCAATTTGATGAGGTGTTAAAACACCTTTTCTGAAATTTGACCTAAGAGGTAAAAGAGTAAGCTTTACCATTTGACTAATATTTGCATTATAGAATCTTTGTTTTGATCATCTGTATCAACTCTGCTATTAAACATTCATTCCCCAAATTTTAAATATAGGGCTTATTTCCTTATTCCAGTCAGTGTAATCATGGACATTCATAACTTTTTCTAGTGTGGTTCATAGCAGAGTCTAGGACCTTGGCCCTAGACTGTTAGGATTTGATGAGTCCTCCCTCTCCCTCGCAGGAGTGTTCCAGTATTCCCTTCTCTGACTGCTGGGGATTTTTTTCTCCCTTGTCATTATCATTTATATGGCTATATCCCACCCTTATCCCCTGCCCAGCTTCCTATCTCCTCTGAACACAAAACGGTTAAGAGGCTGAAAATAAGATGGAGTGTGATTTATCTTATTTTTGTTACTTAAAAGTCAGTTTGCTATTACGTGTGTATACCCTTGGGTGTGTCAAACCATGATTTAGAGCTTGGGTCTTCCTTCTAATTCCCTTTATCAAATTCCAAGCAGTGCATTTTGCTGATTAAAGCTCAGAGTTCCTGCCAGGCAACATCCCTGCTCTTGGTTTCTTTTATGTATTCTCAAAATGCTTTAAACAGACATGCTATGCCAAGTGATTTCTAATCTAATGGGAATCAATTAAAATGGGAAAACATGGAGGTGTATTCACTGCTTGTTCTCTGCTCTTTCATGATTTATAATGTGTTCTACTCAACTACCTGAGCATTGGTTGGTGACTTCTGAGCCCAGTGGAACAGACGTTCATAGATATTTCCATCATAACAGCCAAGTGCTGAATTTAAACACTGATCGGTGAAGTCGAAAGCATCAGTTAACGAGATGGCATCTTTCCTGAGAGAAAAAACAAGAGTTTGTGCGTATTTTAAATTGCTTTTATGAATCTGACTAATGTGGGATGGTGAATAACACTACCTTATTAGAGGCTGTGTCAGTATTCACTTTTCGAACAACTCAGCTTTAATTTTTTTTTAAGTTTTTATTTTTGATTAGTTATATATACACAGCATAAAGAGTCAAATAATTCCTTAAGCTGTGTTATTTAAAGTCAGCATATCCTTGTCTTTCACCTCCATTTTCTAACCATCCCCCAACCCCAGAGGCAGTTTGTTTCAGTCTTTTAACTGATATTTTTGGTTTTTACCAGAATGTCTCTAAATAGCTTTTTTGTATTGCTACTTCTTGATCGTTCAGTTTTAGATATTATAGAAGTGGTATAAGGTGATTTTTATCTAGGGCTGTTTATAATTCTTTGACCTTACTCTCCATTATGAAAGATGAGGATTTATTTTTAGCAGCCTTCTCTCCACCTCTACCTATCAACCCCCCAACCCCAACCTATTCTTTCTTCCCTTCACCTTCCTACCTCCCCATATAGTTACAGTTTCGGCCATACTAATACTCAGTGCTTGTATTATCATGGCTGTACGTATCCTACGTAGTATTATGACTTTACGTATCCAGTTTACATCCTAGCCAGGTCCCCACCACATCTCTCCTGTTACAGTGACCTACCTGCAGGCTCACTGTTCTCTCTCTCCAACACTCCTGTCATTAATTCTTAGTGATTTTACAATCTATGGGACCGTCCTCTAAATTTAGCTTCTCAGATCCTTGAATCTTCTCCTTTATTGACTTCTTTCTACTGCTTCCACTAAGATCACACACCAAGACTTGTCATCAGTGTGCAACTTCCATAATCTCAACCATGTTTCTTTCCTCATCTCTTATCTTTCTAGCTTATTCCCTCTAGTATTCTAACTTCTATAATTCTTTTTCCCTTTCATGCTACAAAATGTTTTTTAACCTAATGAAATATTTTAAAAAAATGTTCACATGCTTCCCTTTTTAGCGAAGGCTATAAAACATATACAACTGTTTGTTACATTCTTACCTAACCTTTGTTTCACAAAGCATTTGAAGTGACTGGGATACTTTCCTTGTTTTAATCCTGGTTGGATAACCCTTTATCATAGTTATAAGGTGATTTTTATATAGGGCTGTTTACAATTCTTTGACATTCATGCCACCTATATAATGTCTCTCATCCCCATTGTGGTCTCACATCCCTCTTATCCAGCTGAAATTTTATGGTCCATTATATTCACTTCCTTGGAAATATAGTCAACAATTTTTCTTGCTTTGTCATACTTGTTTAGCAAAACCCCATTCCTTGTTATCTTTGATTTTCCACTGACTTTGTACCCCCACCTTTGTAGCTATTTATGGCTGGAAAAACCAATGCTGACTGGGATATTAAGGGCTCAAGTGGGCCCTTATTGTTGCCCAGCAATCATATAACATTGCTTGAATTCATTTACTCTTATATTCTTAGATGATTATTTCACACCTTCTCTTCAGTTCTCACATCTACTCTCCTCACCTCCCTATCACTCTTACCTAGATAACTTTGCTTCCTGTTTCACTGATAAAATAGAAGTGGTAAGAGCATTTCCACAAGTTCCCACCCATGCATTTATACATACAGTGCTTTTTCTCTTAATACAGGTAAACTGTCCAGGCTCCTAGCTGAGCCAATTCTTTCTTGTCCACTAAATGCCTTCCCCTCTTGCCTACTAGAGAACAATGTTCCAGAAATTCTCCTGCCTTTCCCCTACAATGTCAAAATTCTCCTCTCTACTGGATCATTTCCATCGATCTACAAACATGCTATTGTTTCCCCCAGCTTAAAAAACAAGCTTCGACTCTCCCTTTCCATCTTCTACTCCATATGATAAAACCTCTTGAAAGTGTTATGCTTGTTTATGCTGCTATTTCTAGTTCTTTTTGGACTGTTCTTCTGAACTAGATCTGTTCAGGTTTTCAGTCCCACTACTCCACTGAAAGGTAATGGTCAGGGTCACCTCATCATCATCTTTGGAGGGTCTGAAGACTCAGTACTTGGGCACTTCCCTTCATATACTCCTTGTATCATCCTTCTCATGGCTTTAAATACCAGCCATATGCCAGTGACTTTCAAATTTATCTCTCCAGTCTCACATGCTTACAAATATCTTAGTTGATTTCTAACATGTATTCAAAACCAAACTCCCGATCTTCTAGAAAAGACCACCTGTTCATCCTGCTGAAAACTAGCCCTCCTGTAGTCTTCCCCGTTTATAGAAAATGACAACTCTGTGCCAGTGAAAACCCTGAACTCCTCTCTGTCTCTTACACCCTATACCTAATCTGTTAGCAGATCCTGTTTTATCTTCATTTTCAAAATGTATCCAAACTTTTACCACTTTCTACCACCTCCAACTCTCATCACCCTTGTCCAATCCACCATCATCTCTCACCTGGATTATTGCAGCAGCCTCCTAACTGGTCTCCCTGCTTTTCACTCTTGTCCCCCCGCCACCGCCCCCCCCGCCCCCCCCCCGCAGTCAATTCTTAATATGGCAGCTGGAGTGGTCCTTTAGAAATATACATTAGATTACTTCAGATTGTGTCTGTCCTATGCTCAAATCCCTCCCATTCTCATACATAGTAAAAGCCAAAGTCTTAAGTCCTTGCGATGATTTATACCCACTCCCTTGACCCCCTCAACTTTCTGAATTCTGCTCTCATTCTCCACCTCAGTCATGCCACTCCAGCCTCTGTGACCTCTTCTCTATTCCCTATTCTCTACACTCTGGCCTGACGACTTATTCTTTGTCTGCAATGCTCTTTTCCCAGCCAAACACATGGCTCCATTCACCTGCCTCACTTTGGATCTTTCCTCAAATGTCACCCTCCATGAGAGGCCTCCTTTGACTTATTTAAAATTACAGCCCCCACCCCGCAACTCACCCCAGCATTCCTGAACTTCTTTCCCTGCTATCTTTTATAGTATTTATCACCATTTTACACACTATATATTTGACTTTTCTGTCTTTGTTTATCTCCTCTCATCTAGGCTATAAGCATCTGTGGCCTTTTCAGTCTGAAACTCGTATCCCTCATCTGAATAGGGTTTTCTTGAATTATTTTATTAATGATCTGCTTTCTGTTTTTTCTGTCTTCTTTTTCTATACCTGTTTTTTTCAGTGATGGACAGTGATGGACAGTCCTCTTACTATTTTAATCTTTTCTCTCCTATTTTTGTCTTTTTGCTTTCTTTCTGTGAGATTTTTATAACTTTATCTTCCAATCCTTTAATTGAGTTTTTTATTTCCACTTATCTTTTAAATTTCATAGAGCATTTATTTTTGTTCTCTGAATATACTTTTTAAGAAATTACATTCTTGTTTTATGGTTACAATATCTCCTTTTAACTCTTTGAAGATATTACTGATCTTTTAAACAAGTTTTTCTCCCTGAAAATTCTCTTATGATTTTCAAGTTGCCTCACTCTTGCTTGTTTTGGACTGCTTTCATGTCAGGGGCTTTTCTCTGGTGTCTGGTGATCCCTGAGTGTCTGATCATAGCTAAGAGAGGGACATTAACTAGCTAATGAGAAATCTGGGTGTGCTTGTCAATGTGGGGCTGATTGTGGGGTGGATTGGGTGGACTATTGGGGACCCCTGGCGTCATTGTTCTTAGCTCTCTCTCCTTTGGGTTGGTCAGATTCTCCAGCCCGGAAGGATCCAGAAGGATCATGTTATCATCTTCCTGCAGGGTACTAGCCTGGCTTCCAGTTTTCTGGGAACCAATGGGAAAAGAGGGCTGGGGGAGGTGGTCATCAGTGTTTGGTCTAGAAACATTTACTGCAGCCCCTGTTTTCTGTAGGACAGCCTCATCCTCAATTGTGCCTGATTTTCCCTGCTTCACAGACCCTCTGTTTACCTTTCTGCCGGATGGGTTCAAGGAAAGTCTTAAAACTACTCATGGAGCAGGGGATCTGGGGATTCAGTGCTTTCTGATACAGACTTTCAACCCTTCCTGTCAGTCCTTCACCCCCACTGCCAGAAGTACACAGTCCTGTTAGTTTTAGGGGTTATTTGGTGTAACTTGGTTGTTTTTCTCACTTCTGGTTTATGATTCACTTTTCTCAGATCTGCTAAGTCGCTGTTTGTCTTTCTACTTCCAGTTTTTTTGTTTCTTATGTTCTCTTTCTGTTGTGGGTTTATGACTTGTTAAAAAAAATTTAACCCATTTGCTGATGGTTTTGTGGGGTTTAAGACTCATTAAACCCCATGATTAAGACTCATTATTATTAATACATATTCATAAGTAGGCTTTATTCTATTCCTTAGATACGATTCCTATATCCTTGACAATGTTGAAGAGTTCAATTGAGGTAGCTAGATAATTTATTTGTAGGCATTTTTATTTCTAATAGTTTTCCATTATTTTCCTTAATCCATAATGCTTTATGATGGTGTAATAATGCTAGTGAGTAAACCTCTCCAGGGCTGTTGCTACTTCTTCCAGACCCCATTTAGCAAGGTTTGATGTTTGAAGTGAACAAAAGGTATGGGGTTATTTTCTGAAGACTGCCACTGTTTGGGGGCCAGCCACTCACCGGATGAGGGGGAGCAGGTCCAGGTAGGCTGTTCTCACCACATCTACTTGGGCCCCAGAAAGGAAGCCATCGTGGAGAAAGTCGCCCGCGTTAGACAGGATGCCATGCAAAGCGTAGAGATCACAGAGGCGCTTGAGTGCCTGTTGAACTGCTGGCTCATCTTCTAGTTTCTCCAGAGCTTCTGTAAAACTCTTCACAGAGACATAGTAGCTGTGTGCCTATAAAAACACAAAGATGCGTTAGCTTCTGATTTCTGATTCCATAAGTTATCCTGGAACTTGGCAAGACTGTTGGAAGAAGCTTCCTGCGGCCATGGGTTTCCAAGCAGCCTGACAAGCAACTGCCTTTTCTATTAGCTCACTATTGGTCTGACTGAGCCTTTTCGATGGTGTGTGTTGGGGGCTGGTGTGTTTTGGAACTTGGCCTTTAGTTTCCTCACTTTATTTGGGGCAATTTCAAGTATGTTTGAAAATAGAAAGAATACAGAAATATTGGAGGCTGGCCTGAGGATAGTGGAAGACAGCACCTCTGTTCTCAAGAAAATGGCTTTTTATTGTCTACCATGTTCAAGGCAGTGGTGTGTGTGTGCGTGTGTGTGCACATATGCATGTGTGCCTTGGGGTGAGAAAGTAGGAGTTCAAGACGTACATGAAGTGGATCCTAGCTAGAGAGTAAACTTCTTGGGGTAAGCAGCACTGTTAGTTAGACTGTATGCAATAGTCTGGCTTTGTTAGTGGTCAAAATAACCTGTTGGTAAGCAAGAGACCACTGACTTCAGTCAGACAAGAGCCTCCTGCCAGCCAGGCTCCTTCTCTGGAACCCCCTCCTCCACACAGCCTGGCAACTAAAGCATTAAACTAAAGCATTCTCTTAGGCCTGAAGTCCTTTCTCATTGGTTGGTGTCCTACTGCTTAAGTTTTTTTTTGTTTGTTTTTTTTAATATTATTTTTATTTGGTAGGATATATGAGTTCCATGATGGGGAGAGAGGAAAGGAGTGCATCTAAAACAGGTCACAAATGTTTATGTGCCTACACATGCCAGGACAGGGAATCTATGCATTATAACAAGCTCCTCAGTCATGCCCACTCTGCTGGTAGTGACTTTAAGTAGTAAGGCTTGGAGTGTCTTGAGGGTTCAAAGGCAGCTACCCAGGGGGACAAGGAATGGAGGGAAGGTCATTCCAGGCAGGGGAGACTTCATATACAAAGGGCCATCCTTTCAGGAAGCTGCAAGCAATTTAATGAGGCTGAAGCACTGAGGTATAATGTGGTGATGGACACCCAGGGAAGGAAGTACTGTGAATGACAGGGTGTGGGGGTCAGGGAGTCATCCAAGCCTTCAACAGGCCAGTGACCTGATCAGGTTTCTCACTTGGAAAGAATCTGCCTTTCCCAGAGAGGCCTCACATGAGTGCTAACGACATTGCTTTGCCTGGACCTGGCGTGCTCACAGCCATGCTGGATTTGCGATATTTGGATGCAGAAGAGGAGCAGATGTGCTCTGCTGCCCCTGCTGGGTCAAACAGCCCTTGGTGCTCAAACTGAACCCAGTTTGGCAAAACCGGGGACTCATTTTTTTTCACCTAGTCCTTGCTTCCCTGTTCTACCCTGAGTGCCACATCCTTAAATTCTTGAGGCCTGGGGTCTAATAGCTGAGCTAATAGCTGCCTGAGGGTCCAGCCTCTTCCTTGGAAAGCTGGATGAAGACCAAAGAGAGAAGAAGGTGGCCTCTACATTTGGTGAAAGGCTAAGCTAAACCTTGGCACCCTGCTCTGAACACAATGAACTTTATTTACTTTTGTGCATGTTGATTTAAATCTTGGCTCCTGCTTAATTTGGGGCATGGGGCGGGATGTATAGTATTTATATGCTAGATGCCTCTCTAAATTTTGCATGTATTAACTCATTTAATCTTCACAATAATCTTACAAGGTAGGTATTATTATTAGTGTCATTATGCAGATCAGGAGCGGTTAAGTTCTTGTCCAAGGTCACATGGCTGGTAATGGTAGCAAAGAGACCAAATCAGGGCAGTTACCTCCTGGTTAAGAGTCTGTACTTTTAAAAAAATTTATTTTCCAATTACAGTTGACATACAGTACTGTGTTAGTTTCAGGTGTACACCAGAGTGATTAGGCATTTATATATGTTATAAAGTGGTCATCCTGATAAGTCTAGTACCCACCTGATGCCATACATAGTTATAACATTATTGACTATATTTCCTATGCTGTACTTTACATCTTCACTTAGAGTTGTACTCTTGACTGCTTCCCTGCATTGTCTAAGACACCAGAGCCTGAGGCTGGATTATAATGTATGCCAGCATTTGCTCCAGTGCTCCTAGAGACTGACTTCTCTCCTAGGCAAGCGCTGAGATGATAGGACCAGAGCCCATTAGGGCCTCATGGGCTCTTCTGTACTCCTTTGTTTTATGGGTAGGAACATGTAAGCCCAGAGAGGAAAGGACATTCTGAGGCCATGTGGCAGGTCAAGCACAGAGCTGGAACTAGAACTTAGGCCAGGGCTCCCTCTTCTTTGTCCACCCTCCTGCCACCTGTTCCCTGCCCCTCTTGTGTTGCTGTCACTCTCCACTGCACAGTTATGATCTCCAGATGGGACCCCGTTTAGTGCTTCAGGTTTCTGTGGAGTAGACGCCTCCCGAAGCACAAAGCCCAGAAAGTGCAGATTTCCCTGCCCATCACGACTTTGGAGACTGGGTTTGGGTTTGGGTGCCACCTTCCTAGGAAGCCAGGGACTGCTCCCCCAGGCTGGCTGAGCTTTAGCCCTTGGCACCCCCCAGAGCTCGGGGTTCACCTTCTTCATAATGCTCCCTGACGGCATGACTTTCCTTTCCTGACACCTTAACTATTTCCTACTCCTTCGAGTTCTATGTTCTCATCCTTAAAGCAGAGAGAGATTATGCTCTTCCTACCAGGGTGTTGTTATGTGTTAAATGAGGTAACCTTGGCAAGCAGTATCTGGTCCATTTGATATCAGGGCTTAGAACTGGAAAATAGATACATAATGGGCAGCTTTGGTTCCTTTTTGGTAGTCTGGTGAGAGCCAGACTTGGCTCACCCTCCTCGGTGTTGCTAGGATATTTAGCACAGCAGGGAGTGCCCCCGTGGTGGACTGAACACAACTGAGGGTGGCAGAGTCAAACTTGCACCAGCCAGTGTGATGGAAGTGGCAGGTCACCAGGTGGCGCTCATGTCCAGCCTGCGGCACCAGGCCTGCCTCAGGATGGCCATTGCAAACTCCTTCAGGGCTCTCCTAGTCTAAGGCTGCCATTTTCTGGGCCTGATGCCTGATAACTGAAGTGATCACCATGGTTTTCCAGCTGTAGGTAGGGCTAGAGTTCCAGCTACCTAAGCTGGAGCTCGGGTGTCATTCTTACTTTCCTGTATCCCCTTAACACCTCTGCATCTATCCACTTCTCTCCATGTGCTCTGCCAACTTCATGGTCAGGACTACCCTCAGCTCTCGCCCAGACTGCTGCTGCTTGCTCCTAATTGGCCTCTAGCCTTCAATCTACTCCTCCCCCTGCAGCTTGAATAATTCTTCTAGAAGGAAAATGATCACTTCACTCCCTCTGATAAAAACTCTGCAAAATCTTCCCATTGCAATGAAAACAAAACCCAAACTTTTCGCAGTGGCGTACAAGGTCCCAGATCTTGCCTGTCCCCTCCCCTTCCTTTCTTCCTCTCCCTGTTTCTTTTTCCTTTGGGTCCTCCTTGAGAGGATTCACATTTCTTCCCAAGTACGATGCCTTTTCTTACCTCTTCCTTTTGCACCTGCTGTTCCCAGGCCCAGAAACCTTGCTCTCCAAAGTCACAGCCTCGACTCTTTGCCTGGCTAATTTCAGCTCGTCTTTGAAGTGTTGGCCTATGTGCCACTTCTGGGATGCCTCTCTGACTCCACAGCGTGGGCAGACGGGCGCCTGCTCTGGATCTTGTGTCAGCCTATACTTCCCTACCACAGTGCTTCCTAGATCGCAGCTTCAATCCGGTGCTGTTGAGCCCCCAGTCCCCAGCCAGATGCCTAGTGTTGAGTGGGCGCTCAAATATTTGCCGACTGACTGTGAGTTATGCACAAACACAAAACATAGTGGAAATTGAATCAGACATCTAAGAGTTGCCTGTGGGACTAAGGGGGAGACTTGACCTGCTTTTCTATCTGGGAGGAAATACTTGAACAACCTGAAGCAAATCCAATAACATTGCCTCATTACGTTTTTTCCCTTAGAGCTGCCAGCAAGACTGCTTTGGAGTTAAATCCTTTAATTAAAATACCCTGGACTAAAGCCTTGGAAGTGAAATGAGGGCAGCCACTGAGCAGAGCTAGGGAATAATGGCAGAGCTCAGATTTTCCCAGCAAGCTAGCCTGCTGGGGAAACAAAATGGTCTCTTTCAGCTTCAGCTGACGGGCAGCTCACCTTAGCAGCTTGGAGGTGTATGACAGTGGTCTGGTTCCATGCCTCGTACTCGTCAGCCCCAGATTGCAGCCGAGTCTGTAAATGATGCACTGAGTCCTTTATGAGTCTGAAGGCCAAAGAAAAAAAGATTCAGCTTTTTGAATGGGAAAGAGACTGATGGTATTTAGTCACAGGCTGCCTGGGGTCCCTCAGAAGTAGAAATAATTCCCATGTATTAACCACTTATATGCTACAAAGCTAAATGCTTGATAAACATTATCTCTTTAAGCCTTTTAAGGGCAGGCATTCCCAATTTACAGTGGGGAAAACTGAGTTCCAAGAGAGATTAACTGGTCCAGGTCACACAGCTAGTAATAAGTGGAGTTATTCTTAACTTCTGAGCTGTAAAGCCCAAGGCCCTGGGCCAGGCACTGCTGCCTCTTTCTAAAGCAGACTCCATCCAGTGTTTTCAGGCCATTCTGTTGACAGACTTCCCGTGGCCAAGCAAGGAGAATGGTTTTTCTCTAAAGGCTGTTGAGGCCTCTCAGTTAAGTAGCCTGCTCCATGTTCTACCTAAGGGATCTAAAAACCAACCCTTGTCCTCTAAACCACTAAATTGGTCATTTGGAATTTACTTAACCTTCATTCTTTTATTTTCTATTCCCTGCCCATCAACTCATGACCCTTGGAATTTGTAGGCAAAGCAAACTGTTTATTAAGCAATATTTATTTAGCTTTTTCAGGGAATGGATAAGCAGATGTCACATTGAGTTCCAAGCAAAAAGCAATGTAATGGCATTTAAATTACCCCAAGCACCCTTAATTTTGCCCTTCCCACCTCCCCCAGCAAAAATGTAGCTCTGTGTTAACATTTAGGCTTTTCATCAGATTGGTTTATCGCTAGATCTTTAATGCTGAAAACAGTGCCTGGTGTAGGCATGTAACAAATACTTGTGGAATAATAATGTCCCAGGTTGCTTGTGATCTTGAAATAACTATTAACCACCCCTGGGACCACAGATTGGGATATAATACCTCTTATTATCTATTGAAAATATTTTTTTCCAGGTTTTTTTAACTGGGGAGGGGCTCAGAAGGTTTCCTTTTAAGATAATTAAATCTCTCCATTTTTTCACGATGGAATCTGTTTTTAGTCAGGACCTCTCTTTATTCCCAGCCTCTGGTATATTTGGACATTTCTGACACAAAGTAGATGCCTGGCAATATTTGCTGAACGACAGAATGGATGAGTCTTTGGTGTTATCTTTGTTCCCTGGAGCCTACTAGACCCTGGAAATAAACTAATTCATTCCTTGATATAGTCATCTTTTTGACAATTATTTTTATATTGTGAGATATTTCAAACATATGAGTATTGCTTCATTTATTGGTATTTACATACTGATACCTTCATGATATTTACATATGGGTATATTCTTTGTATTGCAGATCAACAAGAACCTAAGGAAAGGTTTTAAAAATTCATTCACTGGCCAAAGAGGTGATGTCCTTCTACTGGCTTGACAAGGATAGGGAAGTGATGGAGGTTCGTGCCCCATTGATGTGCTATCCCCTTCTCTCTGCCCATGGTGGCAGGAGCTGAGAAGACTCAGGAAACTGGTGGAGAGGGTGGTTTTTGGAAGAGTATCCAGGAATGTTGACCTACTCCCAAAGGTCCTAGTTTGAGAAGGAGACTTCCTCCAGGTGGGTTGACTGATTTCACAAATCTGACTCACCTGACTGCCACATGTGCCCAGGCCATGGTGTAGAGCTCTGGGTGAAGGAAGTCAGCTGCCCCCTGGGCTGGGCACCTGTCCAGGCCAGGTGTGATCAGGTATGCAACAGACTGAGGGAGAGACCTCTGCGATGTGGAGATTGGGGATGCCTGAGCCTGCATGTAGCTCTTCACCAAAAACCTAGTGGTGGGAGAGGAAGCAGGTGAGAGGAGGAAAGGGAGTGTGAAGCTCCATGGTAGGGAGGAAGAAATGTGTGGCTGGCAGAGTGAGCAGAGGCAAGAGGCTGTGAGAGCAAGATGGAGAGGGAGTCAGGGGCCCCATCACAGGGATCTTGGAGACCAGTGTTGAGTGTGTGTGTAATTTTCCTATGAGCAGTGGGAAGCCATTGAAGAATTTTAAGCAAGGGAAATAAATGATCTCTCAGCTTTGAAAAGATCCTTCTGGCCACTTTTGGAGAATGGACTGAAGCAGGTAGAGTGGGAGACCAGGACTGACACTGTTATCCAGGTGCCAGGGGACGGCAGCCTGGCTGGGAGCCGCAGTGAGTCTGGGGAGGAGTGTATTAACTGGAGACATATTGTAGGAATTGGACAGTCTCCAAATGGCACTTTCCAAAGTCCGCTGCCTCTGTGGGCATCGGATGGATGCTTCAACCCAAACAGAAGCCCCCTGGGGCCAGGTAGAGAAGGCCTTACTCTTACCTGGCCATCTGTAGGTAGAGCACTGTGTTCTCACCCTCGTAGGTACAGGAAGCTGTCACTCTGGTGACCAATGATGGTAGGCCACTCAGACTTGAGTAGCCGTGTCCACCGCAGGCCCTGCGACACAGCTCGGTCCCCTGGGTGCAGAAGTCTGATACCATGGCCTTTATTCCTGAGCTCAGGGCATGAAGCTGCAAGAACCAGAGGGGGCCCAGGAGGTATAAGGGAGCCCTCCAGTGACATCCATGCTTACCACTCATTGAGCGCCTACTCTATGCTGATCTTAACTCTGTGAGGTAAGAATTGTTTCCTCTGCTCACAACTTTATGAATGAGAAGGCTGAGACCCAGAGGGGTTATCTGACTCACCCAAGGTCCCATGGGGGGGGCACTGTAGCTGTAAGAACAAAGGAAGACCCTCTAGGGTGCTTTCTGGAGGGTTCACCATCTTCTAGGAGTTATGGACTTTGCTAGCAAGCAGAGGCCTCTGAAGTCCACCATTAATGCCCTGTCCTGGGTTGTATGCAGTGCTGCCAGGCAGCAGATCTGGCTTGAGTTTTTGGTTCTTGAAAGCTCCTCATTGTCTTCAGACTTTCAAGTCCTTGGGAGAAAGGTTGTGTCCTTTAATCAATCTGTGCTTCACTTTCTTCATGTGTAAATTAGGGATATTAATGGTGCCTGCCGTGCAGTTCAGGGATTAATGAAACAATGCTTACAAAGCACAGGGCCTGGACAGATTGAACCTTAAATGCTGACTATAGGACATGCAAGTCCATACTCCTATAGCTCAACCCCTTGGGGTGAGATGTGTTTAGAATCAGAATATTTTTTTGAATTTTAGAATGGTAGAGCAGGATATTTAAGGTAGATTATGTGTAAGACCCCAGAGGAGTCTAGGGCAGCCTTAGTGATCAAACACATAAATATTTCTGCTGCAAAATGTATTTGCACTCAGTGGGATAAATCAGGTCAGTTCAGGTCAGCTGTGCCACCAAATGACTTCTAAACAACTTTTGATTTTCAGAGCTTTTTGGGTTTCAAATGTCCACCCGTGTTCTATATACTATGTGTGATTACTTCCTTTAATATTTTTGGTGCTTTCTGGGGGCCAGATGGGGTGCATTTCTATGCCAGGGTACAGATCACCCTGGGTGCCCTGGGATGTTGGGAGGCTGGGGAAGGGGAAAATGGAAAGGGCCCATGGGAGTGGGACTGGGCAGGACAATTTCAGCCACCCTCCCAGCTCCTGCCCACTAGCAGACAGCAAGTACCTCAGGCAGGAGGCTGAAATCTCTGTCCAGAATGGCACTGTAGGAGTCATGGAAGAATTCCAAGATGTTGTTCGCCAGGAAATGAAATGCATAGGCTGCAGCCAGCTGGGGAAAGAGTTTCTGCTGCTGAGTCTGGTGGTCCAGGATTTTTGCTTCCAGGTCGCTGAGGGGAACAAAAGTGGGAGGTTTAAAAGAGGTTGCTACGTGCCATATCCACCTTCTCATACCCCCAATTCCATAAAACGTTAAAAACTGACAGATCAGATCTTATATCTCATTACAAAACTTGACCTGAACTGACATGAGATATAATCTTTAAAAACCCCACCTAACACGAATATCCACTCATTCCATTGCAGAAGTATTGACGTTTGCTTATGGGTTCAGCCCTTGCGAGTAAAGTGACATCCTGCTAAAATCTTGAAATTTTGAATTCTAACACATCAGGTCTCAAGGATTTTGGGTGAGAGGTTGTGGTCCTGTACCCCTAATGATTTGAACCTTGACTTTTCACTACCCAGGTGCACTTGCTGTGTTCTAGGAAATGTTTTGAGCCTAATCACTAACTCTAAGGATATGAATTTGGATTCGATGGAATCCCAAGATAGGGACCGCATCTGCCTTATTTGTTGCTGTATCCTCAGTGCCTGAGACTTTGTCCAGTATGTAGGGCCTGCAGTAACTATTTGTGGATTGAAAGAAGGTGTGAAAGTGAGAAGCCTCCCATGGCTGATGGGGAGAGACCTGTTTGGCCTTTATGTTTTAGGCCAGCAGCCCCTCATCTGGACATGTACTGTTATTTTTATGTACTATTATCCTTGGGACATTTCTGCAACCCAGAAAACTGGACTCCAAACAGGACATCATTGGCAACACCCCTGTTCTCCAGAGCAGATACCCTCAGCCTGGCATTCTAAGGCCCAGACCAGCCGAGGCTGCATTGGGTTTGCCAGAGGAAAGGACCCTGGGCTAAGGGACCGGTTATACTTTATTATATTTTACCCTCAACACTGCTCTGAAAGACCATTCCTGTCATGCCCATTCTGTAGATGGGGAAGCTGAGGGACAAAGATGTGGGATAGCTATAGCTTAAGCTCCCATGGCTAGCAGGTAGTCGAGTTGAGTGTGGCCCCTAGGTCTGCCTGGCATCCAACCCTCAGTCCATTTTGCATCATACTCCTGGATCCTTGAACCCATGGCATGAAACACCATCAGATTCTTAGGCTGGATGTTCTCAAGTTCCAGTCCTGGTGATGTTACTCTTTACAAGTGAGGAAACTGAGATCCAGAGAGGGCAAAGGACTTACCCAGAGATACTTAGCAGAGCTGGGACAAGAGCTACCAGGTTAAAGCCCATCCCTCAGTGCCATGAGTTCATTCAATTTCATTATGTCCAGCTCTGTCCTCTCCTTCCTGTGCTCAAACTGTGTCACCACATGCCCAGGCTCCATTTTGCTGCATCCTGGGTATGTCCATTTGGGACATATTTATTCTAAAAACTGATGTGTTATTTATCTGAAATTCAAATTTAACTGCAGTCCCGTGTTTTTATTTGCTGAATTTGGCAACTCTGTGTGTGTACACACATGTTAAAACAGAGAGTACAGTTAGCACTTGGTATTTGGTGCCACGGAGTGGAAGGAGTGTCAGCTGGACACAGCCATGCACAACAAAATGGATCCAGACTTGGACATACCACAGTTGGATGTTGATATTCATAGTCAAACAGAACCAATTTCAGCCAAATAGAGTGTGAGGTGCCAGGTGGGCTTTGCCAGACACGATTACTCACACCCTGACAGAATAAACTCAGGAGCCACAGTCACCTGCAGCTTGGCAACCAGCTGGCCCATACATAGCTATAACAGGTCCTAGTTTAACTCAGACATACAAACTGAGTCGGGTTTGGTGGTATAGGGCCAAAGACACATGATCACACAGAGCCCAATGGGGTCAGACACTGACAGGCAGATTGGGCCAGCTGATAAGCTAGAGTTAGAGGGAGCCAGGTAGAGACCCCACAATGTGGCCAGATGGGCCAGGTCCAGGTAAATGTTGTACATGAGTTGAGGGGTAATGCGTGTTCCCAGCACCCTGTTATGGTTGAGGGACCCTGTCGGGGACAGACACTGTGGGACCCGAGAGGTGGTCCTGTCTGCAGCGGTCAGCTCCTGGGCACCCCTTGCCTGGGCCGGAGCTTGGATTGGCGGCGTAGGACTGAGTAGCGAATGGCGATGATGCAAGCCTTCTTCAGCACAGGTAGGATCTCATTCGACAGCAGATTCACCCGCGTCTCCACCATGGAGAAGTAATTGCTCTGTGCTGTTCCAAGCTTGATGTAAGTGCCATCTGGCAAGACCTGAAGGACCAAGGACAGGTGCTGGGTCTGAGTCTAGGCTCCCAACCTGCCTCACACCCAGAACCGCTTGAGCCTCCATGCTCTACAGGAACTGCAGTCCTCAGACCGCTTACCCAGAAGGGACACAGCTGGCCATTGGCCAAAATGCGTTCATATAGCTGTGTTGATTATTAAAACTGAAACATCTATGCTTGTTGCTAAATAGCCACTGCCTCAAGTGTTCTGGTTCACGACTCCTCGCCTGGGACACCCTGAACTTTCTCACAATCCGCAGGTACAGGTAATGCCTGGCCAAATGTGGGCCTCCAGAACTTTTTCTGGCACTTGTCTGGTGTCTCTTCAGTGATGGGTTGTGTCCAGGCCTCACTGTAGGTGAATATGCATGTCATCCTCAGCCCCATCCCTTTCCTCTTCAGATTGCCTTGCCACCCTACCCCATGATTGTTCTGCCACCTGATGATAACTCTGAGGCTCAGAGAGGCCAAGTGACTTGACCAAGGTCACACAGCTCCTAAGCTGGGGTTTTACCTGGCTCTGTGGGACACCTGAATCTTTCTGAAGGAGAAATTGTCTCAAACTCAGCTCCATGGAAGAGGACCCAGAGCCAGTACCAGCAGCAGCCTGTGGGGGGGCCACTGTCCCCTCTCTAGTCAGCAGAAGCCTGCAGCCTCCCCAGACCTGTGCAAAGCGGCTCAGCATGTTCTCCCTGGGGACCCGCACGTGGTCCAGTTGCAGGAAGCCATTGTCCGTGTGCTCAAAGCCCATCTTGGGCCCGATGTCTCCAATGGTGATTCCTAGAAGAGAATGGAGCTGGGAACATTCATCAGTCAAGTGCTTGCTGTGTGCTGGGTACCACACACATGCTCATTCCAGCTTCTTCTGGACTTTGCAGTGGCCTGTGACACTGAGGTTATTTTATACTTGTTTCGCAGGTGACCAAGCTAAGGTCAGACAGGTGCTGACTGTTGCTCAAGATCAGCCAGCTAGTTAGCACCAGGTCTGTCTAACTAGGCTCCTCTCTGCCCAAGGGTGACATGTCCCAGCTTTTCCCATGGACCTCTGGGGCCTCAGGACAGGGAGGCCAGGTGGCGGTGTCCTCCTGGTAGTGGTCCTAGAGGGAATAGTGTGGGCTTACCTGGCAGTGGGGTATGGTCCTGGAGGCTCCGGACGGGCACAATAAAGGCATGCATGCCCTGCTGGGCTCCCGAACAGATTAGCTGGGCCTGGACCAGGGCGTGGGTGGCTGACCGTCCCACTGAGGGCAGAGAGATGAGAGGTCCAGTGTGATCCATGGTATATGAGGACCTGCTGTGCAGAGCAGACAGGCTAATCTTCCCTAACAGGAACCTGAATGTTAGCCAGTCTGTAATGGCTTAGGAGGACCAGTGTGGTGGCATGGGGAAGGGCAAGGTGGGGGTTGGTTTGCTCTGCCTCAGAGAATGTGGGTCATGGGAGGATCACAAGGAGCCTGGAGGGTGAGGGGTATTTTTCAGGGGAACACCATGGGGAAGGGTGTGCAAGGCAGAGGGAACAGCATGCTTGGAGGCTTGTGGACTGGATTGTCTTAGTGGCTGGGCAGTGGAGGAGGTAGTATCTAGGACACAAAGGGATGCTTGTTTAGGGTACCCGGATATCCTTCAACTCACATGATCTTGACTCATCCTTGGAAATGACTGGAACCATCCCCAGAACTTTAATATGTCTGGCTCTAGAATACATTGTGTTGGAGGAATTTATGGAGAGCCATTTGATGGCTGGAGGGGCAGGAGATTCTGCCTAAGCATCAGGTTTGTGTAGCAGCCACCCTATAATTATATAGACAGACACCCCAGGGGGCAGGAAGACTCAAGGAGGATCTTGAAGGAACCAAAGCTGTGCACTCCCTTTGGGTACTCTCTCTTCCAAAGACAAAGCTTGATGAAGGCTATGGATTTTAATGAAAACAGCCCAAATGGACCAATCTGGGAAAGCTTGGCATCTATTAAAATTTCATGCTATGACAGTCTTCTGAGGTGTGTGCCCTTGAGTCTTTTTCTTTGGAATCAGGGAAACAGGATCTTCTATCAGAGATGCTGGGGTATGTATGTCAGGATGCATAGCAAGCATACTGGTCCTGCATCACAGAGAGATGTGTGCACTGCTGTCCCATCCCCCCCACCCCCAGCTGATGGGCAACTTTGAAAAGTCACTTTTCATGGAGAGGGGGAACCTGGGAACCCCCCACTAAGAGTCAAATGAATCTAGCAGGGACTTGCTAAAGGTACTGTGAGATAAGCAAGCTTTTCATTTTTTCTGTCCTCAATAACCTATTAATAAATCACTCTGCCATCAACCTAATTATAATAAATTCAGTCAGTTACCATTTGTCAAAATCCAGGTGGTGCCAGACCCTGTGCTGGTGATTTTCAGTTCTAACAGGGCAGGTATGATGAGTCCCACTTTCCAGATAAGGAAGCTGAGGCTCAGAGAGTGGAGAGAGTGTTCAAGATTACTGGCCTGGAGAGGTAGAGCTGGGATGTTTGCTCTGCCTGATTTCAGAGGCTGGTTACTTTTTTCCAGTTTTGACAGCAGTCATTCTCTCTCTCTCAGTCTCTCATTTCTCTCAGCTCTCTGTCTCCCTCACTTCTCTCTCCCTCTTGCAACATTTCTCTCTCTCTCTGCTATTTTCTCATCTCTCCCACTGTCATTCTTTTTCTTTAGTTGGACTCCTCACATTCGTTGTACATGTTTTTCCTTATAAGCGTTCACAAGGCTTGGGTCCCCAAGTGTCCCAGACATGTCCCAGAAGGTGTATTCTAAAATCGAGGAAGAGGGCCTTGGGTGGGACCCTCATTGGGGCCTGGCTCATCACCAAGCCCCAGGGAAGCATGGTGTGGTCGCCACCTGGTGGCCATGGGGAGGTGTGGTGCCCGTGGTCTGATTGGCGCTGGTGGAGGCTGTGAGCCTTTCCCAGTTGGGCAGGAAGGGATATTTTTCTCATTGTGTAAACCCAGGCTCCTGCACTCTTGCTGGTGGCAAGCTTTGGGAGAGGAGAAGGACTGAGATTGTGGGGAGTGCCTGAGACTAGGCCAAGAGTGTGTGTGTTATGTACACACACACACACACACACACACACACACACACACACACACACACGTGTGTCTGTGTGGAGGCATTTGTGTCTGAGAAAGGCTTTGACCCTCATCCCCTAAAGGTTGGGTCAATTTCCTCAGCTACTTCAAGGTTTCTATGGAGGCCTCTTAGCCACTCACTGACGAAATTCTTCACATCCCACCTATTTTACAGAGTAAGAACCTGAGGCTCAGAGAGGTGAATTGACTTGCCCAAGGTCACTAGCCTAGAACAGGGAATCAATCTGAGGTCTGCTGAACATCAAAGTCAGTGATGTTCTGCTCTCTAGCTTTGTTCGCCATGGGGACAGATGGGGCTGGGCGATGGAAGGATACTCACGGTCACCTGGCCACCATTTGGTGGCAGTTAGTGTAGGGCTGTGTATCACAAACTCCTGAGTGTCCGCATCATAGGTGGCTTCAGTTTCCAGGCCCTGAAGATATGTCCCTTGGAATCAAGAAGTGGAGTTAGACATTGTGATGGGGTGGGAATCCCACCTGGGGAGCAGTGTCTAGCAGGCCTGGAACTCTTAGGCACCAGCCCCCTATGCAGCCCTGTATCTCTCAGCTATACTTACAGTCATTTATCTCCTTTCACCCATGGGCTGTGTGGGGGACACATGGCCAGCCCATGACAAGGGACGGTTGATGACATTTCCAGAAAGAATGACTGGCCCCACTGCTAACTCATAACAATGTATAAATTAGAAAAGACACCACCCCTTCCTCCAGACCCTGACTGCCACCTGCTGTAACGTTTTCATATTAAATATACAAATCTATGACTACTGAGACAAGAATGGGCCCTATGGGACTGTGCAGGACATTGCGCAGTGCTGGCTCACCATGTCCCAGTTCTGTCTGGGCGTACGTTGCGATGATCTGGAACTTTTCACAGAGTGGGGCCCATTTGGCAATCTGCTCCTCTGAGCCCAGGCTCCTGAGGGCTTTCAGGAAGATGAAGTGTAAACCTAAGGCCAGGTCTCCAGAAAGGGCTCTGTGGGAGAGAGACTCTTCAGTGAGTAGCCCATTGGAGAGAGGGGCCCAGGTACCCTCAGCCTAAGCAGGATGCAGGACAGAAGGGATACCTTGAGTCCTGGTTGGGAGAGAGTACTGCCTTTGTTGGGGGATAGCTCCTGGGGCTGGGGTTCTGGGAGATCCCAAGTGAATTTCTCTCCGGTGGGGCTGCCCTGGGAATGAGCACCTGTAAGCGTAATGTAATTCACAACTGTTTTCCAACCAGCCCAAGCGCTGTGCTAGCATCTGGATGTGGAATCTCTTCTGAATGCTGGCCTCATAACGTTCATTCTGGCTCATGAAATAATTTTCCTTCAGGCTAAATTCTGGGTCACTGTGGATGATGCTCTCTGTTGGGAACAGAGAATAGTGAGCTTAGAGACCTGAGTGAAGTTCCTGGCACCTTCCCATCTTTTCACCCACTTGCCTCATGGATGTGGAAAGGAACTGTCATTTTACAGATGCGATGACAGGCCCAGAAGTGAGATAGTGACTTGCTCAAGTTACAAAGCTATGCAGTGACAGAATAAGGACCAGCATCCAGATCTTCTGCCTACGACTCTTCTTTCCCATAGATGCACTGAGGGAATATTGATTGATGTGTTTAAAATGCCTTATAGTCCACAGGAATGAATCTCTCTAACTGCTAAGTTTTGAGAACAAAACTTTTTGTTGTTGTTGTTGTTGTTTTTGTTTTGTTTTTGTTTTTGTTTTTGTTTTTTGAAGGTAGGACTATTAGTGAAAAACTCTCCTCCCAAGAAAAAATATATGGGCACAAAGCAGATGCTCCATTTCTCAACCTCCTCTTACCAACTTTCCTCCGGACTGCAGTGTTCTGGGCACCTCCATCGAGGATATTGGTGAGCCGTTCCACATCGAAGGACTGCCTACACCTCTCGCTCTCTATGTCGGGGTGCACTTGCCTGCTCCAGATATCCCCCATCGACACTCGGTGCACTGAGCTGCCCATCCTGTCTTGGCTTGGCCTGGTGTCTGAGTAGAGATACAGTTCTTTCCCTTTATTTGTGGTTTTTCTTTCCATAGTTTGATATCTGTGGTCAATTGTGGTCTGAAAATATTAAATGGAAAATTCCTGAAATAGACAACTTATCAGTTTTAATTGTGCACCACTTTGAGCAGTGGGATGAAGTTCCTCAGGTTCCGCTCAGTCCTGCTCAGGACATAAATCATCTCTCTTTCTCCATGATGTACATGCCACTGGCCCGTTTGTCATTTAGTAGCTGTCTCAGCTCACAGATCAATTGTTGAGGTATTGCAGTGCTGGTGTTCAAGTCACCCTTATTTTACTTAATAATGTCCCCAATGTATAAGAGTAGTGATGCTGGCAATTTGGATGCCCCAAAGAGAAGCCATAAATGCTTCCTTTAAGTGAAAAGATGAGTGTAGTAGAATAAGCTATTTTGAGAGAGAAAGAGCACATTCATGTAACTTTTATTACAATATATTGTAATAATTTTTCTATTTTATTATTATATACTGTGTTAATTTCTCACTGTGCCTAATTTATAAATTAAACTTTATCTTAGGTATGTATGTATAGGAAAAAACATAACATACATAGGAATTGGTATTATCGATTGTTTCAGGCACCCATGGGGGTCTTGGAACAGATCCCCCATGGATAAGGGGGTTGCTGGCGTACTTCTGGCCGGAGCCTCAGATGGTGCTCAGAACCTGTGTGCAGGTTCCATAGGCTAAGTGTCAGCCAGGTGGAGGAAAGCAACTCCTCTTAAATACTTGAGTACCACTCTACCTCGGCAACTCTCTGTGGGCACCTGGCTGTGGATCGAGCATTGCTTAGGTGTTGGATGCAGCAATTGCTCAGTAAATGATAGTTCAATATGTGTTAGCTAAGATTTGGACAGGATCTGATCACAACCTCGGCTTGTGTCACAAGTGTTGCCTGTGGAAACCATTATAAAAAGTCAATGAAGGTCACACAAGTGGAAAATTAATCTTAGAGAGATTAAGTATGTGGCCTCTAGCTGCACGGCTGGAGATGGCCAGGAGTTGGATGGGGTCTAATCACAAAGCACATGCTCTGTTTGCCATGGGGGTTCACGGTGTGTGTGTGTGTGTGTGTGTGTGTGTGTGTGTGTGTGTGTGTGTGTGTGAAAACTTGTGGTTCCATTTATCTAGTCCACTAAGTCCTGGGCTTATTTGGCCCTTTTCTGTGAGCCTGGAGCGGGGATACTGTGGGGCTGAGGCAAGGAAGCTTTCTCTTTGCCTGTGAAGTGTTCCCTCTGGAATCCCTGTGTGTCCCCCACAGCCAAGGTAGATCCTGCATCCTTCACAGCACACCCCAGCCCCTTAGCAGTCCCTGTTTTTCTATAGCAAGGCAACCACCAGGTACAGTCAGTTCTACTCCAGTCTCGAATCCATCTACTCCTCCAATCCCCATGCCTACCGCTCAGGCCACCACCACCTCTCACCTGGCCTCATGTGTCTGTCCTCCTGGCTGCCAGGGCGAGCTCTTAATCTGCAGTCACATTGCTTCCCTCCCCAGTTTGGAATTTTCTCCTTGGTGCCCACCCCTTGTGGAACAGAGTCTATGCCACTCTGCATCTGCTGTTTCTCGGGTGTTTCTGGTCAGCACCCGCCTCTAGGAACCCCTCCTGTAATGACAGCACAGCCCCATGGGAGAATGGAGCGCCCCTTCAGCGTCCCCACCCAGTGCCGTTGGAGTGGACAATAAGGAACAAGTAGTTATGTACTCGAATGTCCCTCTCCCAAGGCAGTGAGTTCCTGGGGCGGAAGGGGGCTGGCTCTGTACTTTCTGGGGTCCCCAAAGCAGAGTTCCCAGCATGCTGTAAATCTTCCCTGCAGGTGTCCACTACTTTGATTCCTGTTCTTCACCACAACCCTACAGATACTGCTGTTCTTATTACTGTTTTATAAAGAGGACAGGAGCCTTGGGAAGGGAGGAGACATTGTAAGGTCACATAGACACATGAGGCAAATGGATTTATATGCAGGCTTCCAAACCGATACCCCTGATGGCAGAGGCAAGGGAACTACACAAATTGAGTCCTGCTATGTGCTGCTAGACACAGGGACCTTACTGATCAGCCATTCGACCAGACCAAGAGGAGCCTACAGAACAGAGGAAGACTCCTGCTGAGATTACGAACAACCTTTTTCTCAGAACTTTAACACTGCATACCCATACTATGAAAGGAAAACAAAGATTTATAGGAGCTCAGAAACAGTTGTAAATCCAATTTTTCAAACACTCGGGGTCTCATTCTCTGACTTATGAGGAGACCATACTCTGTCTATGGAGCGTTATTCCTTCTCTAATAAACTTTCCTTCTGTCTCTAACTCTGGCTCCTGCTTGAATTCTTTCATGTGCAGAGTCTAGGACCCTCCCTCTCTAGGTGTAGGACCTGAGTCCCTGCTTGGGAGGATTTACTCCATCCTGCATCATCCTTAAGTGGGTGGCTGGGTTGTGGGGGTGCTGACAAGGGGCCTGGTATGTTCAAAGAGCCCCCTGGAACCCTGCAAGTTCCCTTAACTTGTCTTCCTCTTTCTACCCCAGACCCTGTCTGTCTCATGCTCCCTCTAATGTAAGGAGGAGGTAAGAGAACTAAAAGTTAAATCAAGTTGTATTCAGAGACTGCAATAAACTGATCAGCCCTAAGGCCAGACCACAGGAAACAAAAAAAGATTTCTGCTGGCATTCTTAACAAACCATTTCCTCATACCTTGAAGGAAAAAAGAGTCTTTAAGTCTCACTCTACACAAAATAGAATCATTCATTCCCTATGGCTAAAACCACAGGGAACCTATGGATCAAAGGCTGGGTGGGAATTGCCAGCAGGCCTTTCATGCTACATACTTTTACTTTTTCTGCTACATACGCTTATCCTTTCACATTGTAGTTCCCTACTATTAAAAGAAAATGGGTAAACAAAGTCTATAAACTGTAATTCACAGAAACTAAAGAACAATGTATAAACTGAATTCCCCCAAGACTTGAACTCAGACCTCTCTCAGTGTCGTTACTATCTCACTGTCACTGTCTCATCTGTCTCTCTGAGGCCTCACTTTCTGCCTCTAAGAGGAGACCATGCTCTGTCTACGGAGTGTTAACCCTTCTCTAACAAACTTTCCTTTTGACTCTAACCCTGGCAGGTATTTGAATTCTTTCTTGTGCTCAAAGAACTCCTTTCTCTTTTGGTGTAGGCCTTGAGTTCCTCCCACTCGGGGGAATTTGCCCTGTCCTGCATCATCTTTTCTAGCTAACCAGAAAGGGACCAAAGGACATAAACCCGATTCACCTGGTCACCAAGGCTCCTCTCAGAGCATCTGGGATTCTGTCCTGAGCTGTACAGATCAATTGGCCTTGGGCAAACGGTTGGCTCTGTTTCCAGGCATGTGGTTGAAGCTAAGTCCTCTAACTGGGCAGGAGGCCACCTGTCCTGTCTGCTTTGCCTACTTCTCTTCCTCTAATGTCCCTGAAACTCGGAGTCTCCATTGGAATTGCAGAGAAGACATGCTGAGGGTCCCCTTTGGAACTCTAGGTTAAAAGATTGTGCAGCACCTTTCTGCCACAACAGGACAGGTAAGTCCAGGGCACTTTATGTTCCTTCCTCCCGGCCCCTGTGCTTTCATTTTTGCTGTGGGCTTGCAACGGAGAAAGCAGCAGGCTGCGGAAGCTTGCCCTGGCTACTTCCCCAATCCAGCGGGAACTCTAACAAGGAGGCGGAAACACTATAGCTGCTCCAGTTGCACTCTCCAACCTCGTTCTCTGCCTGTCCTATCCTCATTCTGCCTGTCCTATCTTCATTTCTCGATTGGCTCTGAGACGCTGGAGCAAACTGCCCTGCACATACGTTCCCCTCAGCAGGGAGGGCGGGGAAACCACTCAGTGCACAGGTCCCCATTTCCAGCAGTGCGACCCTCTCAGTCTGGGCCCACGCGCCTCTGTCCGCGATCGGTCACGGCTCTGAGTCTAGAGTAGGCACGCCCAAGCCTGGCTGGCCGACCCTGCTGCACTCCCTCCTTCTCCCTTGCCCTCTCGCAGGGGGCACATGCAGCCCAGGAAGGGACCCGCCGGGAAGGCTGGGGCAGTGCCCAGCTTCAGGCACTGTTTGGGATGCAGTCCCGCACCTGCAGGCCTCTCAGCTGGCAGATGGACGCGTTTTCGGTATCAGGCATCTGCTGGGGCTGCGTCTGTGGTCACAGGTTCGATTCTCAGTTAGGGAAGCTTTTTTTTTTTTTCCCCTCTCCTCTCTTCTGCCCCTGGCAGAGTGCGCACACACCAGCCACGCCCCATGGGCACTGGGAGGGCAGCTGTCGATGTAGCAGGCTGCACGCTTCCTCACAGCAAGGACCGAGAGATTCCACCTCCTCTCAGACTAACAATGGGAGGGGGACTAAAAGGTTTAGCTTGTAAATGGTTCTCTGAACTATAATTCTGGCCTACAATTAGATCCTGTCTTTTTGTAAAAGACAGGAAAAGCGGGAAGAAATCCGCTATGTATGGGCTTTTATGCTCCTTTACTAAGACCCAGACTTATTAGATGGCCCAATAATAGGAGCGCCTTCCCAGAGACTTCAAAATAATCGGAATTATCTCCTCCCCCTTCACCCTCCTACTCTGAGGGGGCACTGAGTTCTCCCGGGACCCCATCTATTCCACCATTCCTGGAGGAAACTAGATATGCCTTCTCTGGGAAGCTGCAAATGCTGATGGGGGGAATAATAAGAGTATATGTTCCATTTTCTATGCTAGACTTAGCTTTATGCAAAAAAAAAAAAAATTGGTAAATTCTCTGAAGATCCTTTACTGATGAATTTGAAAAAATTTACTGTGACTTATGACTTAATTTGGCAAAATTAAAAGTCTTTTCAGGTGTTTCTAACTCTCAATAACTTTAAAGGTCTTGCAGATAACCAGAGATGTAAACATAGCTCCTACGCCTGAGGTTGAGGGAACCAGAAAACCTTTCCATAATATCAGTAGCAGAACAATAATGCAAGAAACATTGTCATAAACAGCAGAGAGAACATAACTCTAATTTTGCATTAGCTTACTTTTGATATTTCAATTTATTTCCAATCTTGTTTAGTTCAATCACATAAAATTTTCTCTTTCAAGATTTCTTGTCACAAACCTTCTGCAACTTTCCTTATTCTTTCTTATTCATTCAGAAATAACCAACATTAGGACAAACGATTTTCCTTTAATTTCCTTCAAAATATATCTCCATACTTAATTTTCTATTACCCAAACCATACATTTTCCTTTCCATCGTAATTAGAGTGTTTAACTCTTAGAAACCTCAATTTTTAGTGGAAGCTAAAAAGTAAGCAATTAACATTCTTTAGATTGACAAATTTATGAATACATTTTGTAACCTCTATCAGCATAGGCTTTTGTTGGCATTATGCTTACAATTTTTAAGAAACATTTTTAATGAGGTAAAAGGCATTCATTAACAGATTCTAATTTATCTTTTAGCTTTTTCTTCACTAAGAAGCCAAAAATAGTAAATTCAGACTTAACTAATAATTAATGTTGATAACTCTAAAAGGCATGTCTATTTAACCAAAACTTAAAACTGGCCTTAGTATCAAATATTTTCGTAGGTCACGTGATTCTGAAAAGTACTTGCGTCAGTGCTTAATTTCTTTTCCAAGCCAATTAAATATTTTAAACTGGTCATACCATCTGGAAGTACAAACACCAAATAGATTATCAGAGATCATGCACATAAACAGAATTATCAATAACTGTAGAAGACTCAAGATTTTTCATTTGCTCTTGACAGTTTTAAGGAGGCTGGGAAAAAGGTGGGGGCAACCTTTGGTTGACCTCACAGATTGCAAGGACCTTGTCAGTTTACAATCCCTTATTTTTTTTTATTTTTTATATCTATAGCATTTGGTATTGCTAGGTGGTCTTCCATCCAAGTACTAAGCAGGCCCGACCCTGCTTAGCTTCTGAGATCAGATAGGATTGGGCACGTTCAGGGTAGCATGGCCTAGACTTTACTATTAACTTTTGACCTTTGTCTTTTCTATTAACTTTACTATTAACTTTTGACCTTTGTCTTCAAGGCTGCAAAGCTTCCTGCTACTTCCAATTGCTGAAACAACCTCAGGTTCTCTGCCTCCAGAGCCCTTAGAATAGGTTTCCGGAGACTTTTATTCCTAGAAGGCAGGGACTACAACCCTATTTCAGCTTTGAAGAAGTTACAGAAGACAGACCTTCAGCCCTTAAGTCCCCTTAAGAATAAGGAATATAGTCTCTGAGGGGGGATAATATAGGGAGGAGGCAAGAGAACAAAATGTTAAATCAAGCCACATTCAGAGACTGTAAAGTGCTGATCAACTCTGCAGGCAGACCACGAGGAGACCTGCAGAACAAAGGAAGATTTCTGCTGGGATTGTGAAGAGAAAGTGGCACCCTACACAAAATAAAATCATTCATCCCTATGGCTAACACCAAGACTCCTCCCTCGGCATTCCCAATCTCTCTCACTCTGCTAATTTTTCTCTTTTCACTTGTCCTAACATACAAGACAATTTACTTATTGATTGTGTTTTTGTTAATTGTTGTCTTCCCTCATTAGATGGTGAACTCCAAGAAGGCAGGGATCTTTGTCACATTCATGCCGTGGCTCTGACACTTAGCACAGGGCCTGGCCGAAAGGTCCTGTATAGTAAACAAGTATCAAATGAAAGAAAGCAGTGCTCTGTCACCAGTCACCGAGAGCTGCAGAGAAGGTCATCGCCCAGGTGGTCCAGTCCTCAGGGGTCTCCCAGTACCTCCCCTGACCCTCAGCCCGCTTGCCTGACTCACCTCTGTCTTGTGTCCACACTGGAGGCCTGGCCTGGCCTCTCTAGCCTTAGGCCGCTTCTTGTCAGTGGCCCAGCCCCTTTCTCCTCCCCTAGAGAGGAGGCACTGCCTGGCTGGCTCTCAGCTCCCAGCTGTTTTTTTGCTGAGTTCACTGCTTGTTCTCTCCAGTCCCCTCCACTCCCCTCCACTCCCCTCCACTTATTTCCCGAAGGTGACATGCAATGCTCAGCACTGGGGCTACCCAGGGAGGATTGCTATGAAGATGAAGCAGGGTAAATAGCTTAGCATGAAGCTGGCTGGGCAGCTCAGTGAGTGCCAGCTACTGAACCTCGGCCTTTCTCTCCCTTTCCCTGCCTGTCTGGTCCTGCCTCCCAGAGCCTTGCCCTGGTAGAATGCACACACTTGTACTCTGTATAAAGAAACCCCATAACCCCCACCCAGAGTCCAGAGACCTGCGTTCACATCCTGGACGTGTGACTCTGAGTTACTTCACCTTTCAAAACTTCCTTTCCTTTGTCTGTTGACTCACAGGGTATAAAGGAAAGCTCTTGGTAAGCTTTAAGCCCCAAGCACTTGTAATTTGAAATTGTTACTGTTTTCTTGTTCCCCATAAGAGAATTTCGTAATTACCAGGAATGATGTTTAATGGTGGAATTTCCAATTCTGGGGCAGCCGTGTGACACCACTGGTTGTACAGGATGCATTGATTTGTTTACTCATCAACGCATATTTTTGAGTGTCATCTAAGCACTGGGTTACCTACAGCAGGAAACGAAACAAAACTAGACTGGACTAGTCCCCTGCACTTAGAAAGCTTCCAGCAGGAGTTGGGGAGCTGCTGGGGAAGTAGGCGATCACAGTAGGAATGAGCAGGAAAACCTACACAGGGACTCACAACCTCTTCTAATGAATTTATAACTTTTTTGAACTTTAACTCTTCTTGCCTTCTTCCTCCTCCTACTATCCCCCCTGCTTTTCCTGTCTGGCTCTTTTTCATTTTTTCATCTCACCAGAAATGTTAACACTTTCTCGGGAAGTCATCCTAGTCTGGATTAGGAGCTTCTGGACCTGTTTTCTTAGCTCTGAGATTTTGCCCCTTCTGGTATAATAAAAAATAAATATTTGGTCATCGATGCCCCAGTTCCTGGCACAGAGCTCCTAAGTGATAAGATTGTCTTTTGTATTTATGGCTAGGGGTCCCTAGATAGCTTTAGGAAGGGAGCTGATTGCTGGAAAGACCAAGACTTAACCTGAGGGTTAGAACTTTTAGCTCCCCCATCCTCCATCCCCAAACCTCTACAGAGAGGAGAGGGGCTGGAGATTGAGCTAATCACCAGTGGCTGATGATTTAATCAATTATACCTACATAATGAAACCATGCTAAAAATCTCTAAACACTAGGGTGTGGGGAGCTTCTGGGTTGATGAATACATGGAGGTGCTGGGAGGGTGGTGTGCTGGGAAAGATCGTGGAAGCTCCATGCTGCTCCCCATACCTTGTCCTATGTGTCCCTCCCACATGGCTATTCCCGAATTGATCCTTTTTAATAAAGGGGTAATCATAAGTAAAGTGCTTTTCTGAGTTCTCTGAGTCTTTCTAGCAAATTATTGAACCCATGGAGGGGGTTGTGGGAACTCCTAAATTTATAGCTTATAGTTCAGAAGTATGGGTGGCTCTAGGATTTGAAATTGGTGTCTGAAGTGAGGGCAGTCTTGTGGGACTGAGCCCTGAACTTATAGATTCTGCACTAATTCCAAGAGTTAGTGTTGAATTGAGATGAATTGTTGGACACCCAGCTAGTGTTGGAGAATTGGAGAATTGGTTGTTGATATGGAAAACCTCATATTTGGTGTCACAAGCAGTAATAGAAAAAGATACCACAACCTTGGTGCACTCACTACAGTGGTGGCTAATTGTTTAACTATTGGTTTTTGTCTAAGTCACAAATGAAAACATTGACTGTGTTGCTCTTGGTCACCAATGCAGTTTCAGCTCCAGCCCATGGCCTGGCCCAAGGAGGGTGCCCAACAAATACACGGTGGATGAATAAATGAACAGTTGGCAGGAGCCATCAGGATTCTCAACCCCAAGGGCATTGCCAAGCTTGAGGAAAGACTCTGAAGGTAGGTAGGGGTATTTATGTGTGTGTGTGTGTATGTGTGTGTGTGTGTGTCCACCCTATTTGTACACACTTGCAGCCCTCCATCTCAAAGCTGGGGATTCCTTTGGAACCACTTGTGCCAAAAAGTTGTGTACCTAGTTGTGTTTCTGAAGTGCCGGTCTTTCTGCCACCTTTCCTGGTCTGTCCTGATAGTTCTTGCCATCTTGTGCCCTTCAGGAATTCCGAGGAGTTTAAAAGGCTCCTTCCAGGGGGTCCTATTGTGAAAGAGTTGTTATGTGAGATAAATGAGTTTCCTCTCTTTCCATGTTTCTGCTCTAAAATTTGGCTTGTCTTTGGCTTAGCATTTGTATCCACACTACCCTACCCATCATTCCCCAGATGAATATTTTTGGAACACCTGTGGTGCATTGAGCACTTCTTGTGGTGGGATCCAGAGGGGAATCAGATGTCAGGGAGTTGGCAGGGGAAGGGGATGTTTATAGGTTCCTTCACCTCCATTGCATAGCAACCCTGGAAAGTGGGCTATGTCACCCAATTTTGTTTAGGAGAAAACAAACTCAGAGAGGTGCGCCACTTGCCCAGTTTACACAATAAGTAGATTACAGAGCTGGAATTTGAGCCAGGTCTTCTGATGATAGACTGGCTTTCAGTTCATTTGTACAAGATTGGGAAAGAAGTCAGGAGACCTGGGGCTCCTGTTGTGGCAGGACTTTAAGATGCAATGACCCTGGGTAGGTGGCCTCTCCCCAGGGTCTCAGTCTCCCCATCTGTGACCTGGGGTTTTTGCTTCCTAAGGGGCCTGACAGCACTCCACCATGTCCAAAGTAGTGTCCAGCTTGTGTTTTGAGGAAGAAGCAGGACTCAAGCCTTGGGAAATTACCCAGCAGGTCCTGCTGGGACTGGGGAGCCCAATCAAATACTTAAAAAGCCATCAGGATCTTCATTTCAAGACAATCAAGATGTGAAAACCATGGCAAAGAGGAAGTAAGCAATTGCTCATCTCTCCTAACAGTGAGGTCAAGGCCACCTCCCCTGTTCACCACCTTGTGTGCACCCACTGCCAACAGCAAGAGGGGGCCCATGGGGCCCAGGCTGCCAATCCCAGCAGGACCTGCTGGGGATGGAGAAGATGTAGTGTGTAATAAAGTATGGGGTGATACCTCCCCCAAAAATGAAGACCGAGAGAAGGGCAGAGTGTCTTAAGGTGATCAGCCATGAAGGAATGATTGAAGCCAGACAAGCTTAGAGACTAAGAGGAACAAACAAGTAGAAATAGGACTTGGAGGGGTCAAGTCAGTGACCAATATGACAGAATGGAACTGCTGAGGAAAGGGAAGATGATAATTAACTTTTATTGAGTGCTGTTCATGTGCATGGCACTTGCCAAACATTTTATATTTGTTAACTCAGTTCTTTCAACACATGGTGCTGGTGCTATTGGAACCATCATTTAACAGTGAGAAACTCAATGTTGAATAACTTGTTGAATAACAAGTTGAATAACTTGTCGAAGGTCACTCATCTGGCAAGTAGCAGAGCTGGATCCTCTATTGTACCCCCAAATCTGAAGTTTGTCTGACTTTGTAGCCTGGGAACAGCCATGTTGTGCCACCTGTTAAGATATCCTTAAAGGGGTAAGAGAAAGAGGGAGAAGAAACTTCTATCCCTTGAAATGTGCCAGGCCCAGGCTAGATGCTTTGTTCTCTCATGTTTCAGGACTTACCAGCCATATAGTAGGTGCTCGATGCATGTTTTACTCCTTCCTGCTCCTTCCCCGAAAGTACTGGGCCAAAGGTAAGCATGTGGACCCTTGTGTCCCATTTTGCCACTATCTTTTCTCAAAGCCATGAGTGGGCTGAGGCTGGAGTCTTGTCCCTGGGACCCACTCTGCCAGATTGCTGTGGGCCAGGCCACCCGTTGACTGGGAAGGAGGAAGGAGGAAGACCATTTTGCCTCAGCATGCTTGCAGAATGTTTCTGGCGACAGATGGGAAAGTTTAAATGTGGGTGCTTTGCAAAACATCCTCTTGCAGCCTCCACTGGCAAATGCTGCCAGAATATATGTGTGGGCTCCAGTCAGCACATGTGGGTTCACATCTTGCTTCCACCGCCTGCTGACTGTGTGCCTTTGGGCAGCAGCTTTGCCTTTCTAAACTTTGGATTCTTCACCTGTAAAATGGAGGTAATGATAGTTTCGGGGTGGGGATGGATGAGCAAATTTATATATTTAGCCCAGTCCCTAGCAAGACACAAAATATTCAATAAATACAGATATCATTATCTGTGTCATAGACCTGGAAAATGTGGTCCAGCTAATCGCCCAGGCTTGTGACAAATGCTGACTGGCAGACCTGGGGCTTGAATCCAGGCCTGGGCACAGAATAAGACTGACACTAGCCTTGCCTTTAAGATCAGGCACCCAAAAGGGTGAGCTTGGGTGCCCTAGTCCCATGAGAAGCCGTTCCTTGGAGGGAAGAGCTGCGGCTCACTCAGCTTTTGCCAGCCAGCCCAGGGGAGTCGCCCTAGTCCCTGAGTGGGTGGTCCTGCTTGCCTGTCTGCAAGTCCTTTCTGGGAAGTAGATGGGCACACTGAACAAAAGGGCCAGTTTTGGAAAACAAGCCCAGTCCCGTGTCTTCTCTGGGTGAGTGCCAGCCAATCATCAACTCAAATAATTGCAACAGGCTGAGATGAGAGCAGGTAACCCCTGGGAGGGTGAGGGTTGTGTTCTTCACTCTCAACAGTCCAGCAAAAGGGGGCACCATAAAGACAAGGTCATGGGGGAGTAAGGTGTTTGAGGATTGGTGGGTTTTGGGGGTGCTGAAATATCAAATAATTTAGGCTGCTGCTCAGCCATAGGTCCAGTCCTGCAAGGGGGCTGAGTGCCACCACATAGGGAGATTCCAGCCTGTTGGTTGGCCCTAGAGACTGGTGGCTTTGGGGATGAGGATGTGACATTAGGGGTGGGGCTGTGGCAGCATGTAGATGGTCCTCACTCTAGGACTCATGTCAGTCTATGTCAGCCTGAGTCTGTTTTTATAGGTGGAGGTCAAATCCTTCAAGTTCAGATAGATAAATGACAGATGGAAGGTGGAATGTGTTCCCGAATCTTATGACAAAGATCAGGATGGCACAGAGGGCCTCCTCTGAGTCCCTTCTAAGAACGAGGCCTGGCTATATAGAAAAAATGCAGACTTTGCAGACAGACGACTCTCATCTCTCCCTGGGCATTGTTTTGTGACTTGTCAAGTCCCTTAATTTAAGTTTACCTAAGACTTGGTTTCTTTATTTGTAAAATGGGGATGATGATACTGTATTTTCATGGGCGGTGACATTGCTGAACTTCCATAAATGCAATAATCATTACTGGCACCTATTCACAACCTTTCAGACACCTACTATGTGCATAGCCCAGGCTTGGGACTGGTCAGGCTGAGTAGAATCAGATAGGGCCCCTGCCCTCATGGGCCTAGGAATTAGTATAATATCAAGTGTGGCAAAAGTGCCCTTCCAAAGCTACTAGGATCTGAGGGCTCCCCAGGAGCACACACTGCAGAACCAGGGAGGGAAGGTCTCCTCACTCTTCCTCTCTTTCCTGGGTTTTGTTCTGGTTTCTTATTGAAGAGGCTACTCTCCAAACCCCAACCAAGACTTTGGTCTGGTGGGTGTGAGAGCATGTGAGAGCATGGGTGTGAGAGCATGTGTAGACAGGGTTAGCTGCTCTTGGCTCTCCATTTAAGGTGGGGTCTGATGTCGGGGCTCCTGCAGCAGCCCTTTTTTTTCTCCAGGGTCTCTAGGACTGGGGGATGGCCCAGAGAATGGTGTGTAGGAGCCATTCAGCTCTGGTGTGTGTCCTGCAGGCACAAATGCCAGTAGATCTCAGGTGTACTGACAAAAGCCCAAGAGGCCAAAGGAAAGCTTCTGGACCAAACTGACAACTCTGGGTCTGGGTCAAAACCATGGAGGAAAGAGGCAGGTGGGTGATGGGGATGGAAGGGGCTGAACCTGGGAGGATGCTGGCTATATTGCAGCAGCAGAAGGAGTAGAAGGGATTTCTTACTCACTCATTCAACAGACATTTATGGAGCACCTACTATATGACCTATGCCCTATATGGCCATTGTCTTTTCTCAAAGTTTTGAGTGGAATGGGCCTGGGATTCTTGTTTCTGGGGCCCACTCTGCCAGATTTACATGAGCTGGGAAGGAAGAAGGAGGGAGGCCACTTGGGAATCAACAAGAAGCAAGACAGATAAAAACCTCTGCCCTCATGGTGCTGACATTATTGTTAGGAGAGACAGGATCAATAAGTAAAATATATAACATGTTAGATGGTGATAAATGGAAAGAAGGAAAAATAAGGCAGGGAAAGAAGGGATAGGACATGTGTAGGAGATGCTAAGATTTTAGATGAGGTGACTAGAGGTTCCTTGTTTAGCAAAAGCATGAACAAAGACCTGAAGAAAGTGTGGGAGTGGGCTGCGTGGCCCTCCGAGGGAAGAACACTCCTGCCCATGGAATAGCAGGTGAAAGGCACCAGGGTGGAGGGTGCTTGGTGGGTGTGAGGAGGCCAGGCTTGCTGGAGCTGCGTGAGTGATGGGGAGAGCAGTGAGAATAGGGCCAGAGTTGAAGAGGGAGTTAGACATATAGAACCTTCTAGGTTGTAGGAAGGAATCTCCTGGGAGCCAGTGGAAGGCTCTGTGTAGAGGAGTGGCACGATCTGCCTTAGATTTTAACAGGATCATTTCGCTGCTCTGTTGAGAATAGGCTGAACGGACAGGGGCAGAAGTTAGGAGGAGGCTGCTGCAATAATTCAGATGTTTTGTTTCCCAGCATATGGCATGCTTCCTGACACAGAGCAGGCACTCAACAAATGTTTATTGTTTAATGTATGGATTAGTGATATCTAAATTCCAGTTTTTAGACTGGTGCCATGTAGGCTATATGGAGAAGCTATAAAAAAACAGATCCCAGGCACTGCTGCTGGAGAATCTTGATCCAATAGGTTTCTGATGGGAAAGAAAAATCTAGATTTTCAGTACAATCTGAAGGTAATTATGAGCAGCAGAGCTGACTTTCTGTGTCAGTTAAGAGTGTTGTCTGCAAGTAACAGAGACCGACCATAGTGGCTTAAATAAAGAGGGATTTATTTTTATTTACAAGAATTCTGGAGGAGGATAGCTGCTGCACTGGCTTGGTCAAATGATGATAGGGTTAATGTCCTTGAGAGGCTCTTGGCCTTTTCCTCATTGTAGCAAAATGGCTGTTGTGGCACCAGGCATCACATCCTCAGTCAAGGCAGGAAAAAGGAAGGGTCAGAGAGGTGTTACCCATGTCTGTCTTTTTCATCAGGAGAGCATAATCTTTCCCAGAAGTCCCTGTGGACTTCCTCTTAAATTTCACTGTCCATACCTGGTTACATGCTCACCCTAAGCTGCAAAGGAGGCTGGAACAGTGAGAATCTGGATTTATAACCTCTACAGAGGGAGGTTAATAGAGAGGAGTTGGAACTGGCCACTGGGGAGTTAACAAGGGTGTCTGCCATGGCTCTGCTGGACGACGTGGTATTTGAGGTCCCTTCTTCTGGGGCTTTGTCTCCATGACTTGCTGCCTCCATGGAGCACCCCTGGTGATTACTGAGTGAAACCCCAAGCATTCCCTCAGAGGGTCTTACTCCAGCCTAGGCACTCTGTCCTGTTTCTCTTCACATGTCTGAACAACACATAGACCCCCACCAAGGTGGCTTCTTTGGGGAAGGGGTAGCCTTTATTAAGGATGGTGTATCTTTAGCATCACTGTCACCTGGCAGACATTTAAAACAGCATTTCCACATTCTAAGACAGTCACCTTCAAGAGCCTTTTAGAACTTGACTTAAACACACACACACTCATGTGTGCACATACACATACACACAACAGATGGCATGTCTCTATTTACACCCTATGCTGGTACCACACACAGGGAAAGGACGATGGCTTTGGTCACCCTCAAGTCACCCAGTTAGGAGGAAGACCAGGATGACCCCTTTTCTCCTGTAGTTCCCACCTTTGGTCCAAGAATCAAACACCCCAGTGGCAGCTCTTTCTGGAAGTTTTGGGGGGTAAAAAAAATGCTTTTTCAGCACTGCCCTGTCACCTTAAATGACAGGTTTACATAGCTAGAGGCAGGGTTTTATTTTTCAGGGGAAAAAAACCAGGCCTGGTTTATTCTCTAAATCTTGAAAAATGGGATAGGAGCAGAAGGTTACCGTTTGGTCTCTCATGGGAGGGATTTTTGAGGAAGAAGCAGTGAAGTCATTGAAGCTGGCCCAGGTGATAGAAACCAAGTAAGGGGTGGGTCTCAGGATCAGAGGCTGAAAATGAAAGCTTGAAGGGGCCAGTCCATAAGGGTGGCTGTGGGGTCTTGAAACCACTGTTTGTATTTCCAGGAGCCTATTGGAAATAACGGTATATTTTCTATATTTCCATAGGCTTTAGGAAAAGGTTCCCCCCCTACCCCCCACTTTTTTGGCTAGAATTGCATCACAGCAGTGTGGTGAGAAATACAGGTTGGCAATTATATACATTTCTGGTGAAAACCACAATCACAAACCTGACACAATTTGCTAAACCTTAAAAGTCTTCTGAGGCCTGGGGTCCCTGGGGCGGGCTGGATGATAAAGAGGCCTGGGGGCTTCAGAGGTGGGTGGCAACCCTCAGGGCAGAAGTCTATGGGGGTTGAGGGGCAGAGATGGCTTCACGATTCATGTTTCCAATATTTAGCGCCACTGGATGTTCCAGCCTCGCAGCCATGCTTACACTGCGGTCCTCAGACCAGGAGCCTAGGAGCTTGTTAGAAATGCAGAATCTCAGTCCCCACCCCAGATGTCCTGAATCAGAAGCTGTAATTTAACAAGATCTCCAGTGATTCATAGGCACAACAAAGTTTGAGAAGCACTGTACAAGACTCTGGGAGCAGGAAGGCTGCAGCTCTAGGTAGATATGGTTATAAGGCTTGGACAGGGAGATCTGTGGAGAGGAGAAAATACTGTAAAAGCATAAGTGTGGGAGAAAGGCTGGTAAACCCTTAGAAGCTGTATTTCTTAGTACTGTTTCCACTTGGCATGATGTGGGCCACAAGGCCACCTGTGGGCTGCTTTGCCCTTCCTCACCAAGAACAACTACACTTGAACCATTTTCTCCTCGGCTGGCTTTCAAGGCAGGTGTCCTGAGATGTTCCCTTTAGTTGCCCCACACCTGACTGAAAGTAAAACCAGGGGCAGCAAAGTTCTATGAGACCTTTCCTTTAGGCTGCCCAGAGAAGCAGGGCCCCATGGGGCCTGGGGAGGACGGTGGACTAGTCAGACCAAGGAGGCCCCTGTCCCTCCTTCCCAACTTTGCCACAAAAATCTCATCAGGGTTCAGAAGCCCCTGAAGGGAGATGTGCCTTGTGAAAGTTTCCCAGCAGTGGCTTCATCTTGGAAAGGGAAGGGCGAGTGCTCAGAAAGAAAATCTGGGAGCTTAGGGACCCCAGCTTTGAGGGGGCAGGCAGGCCCTCTGAGGCAATGCGTTTTTACAGGAGCAAACATGACCATCACAGATATCCCAAGGCCTGGGGCTGCCTGATACAGAAGGACCGGAGGAGGGTGTGAGGGCCAAGGGTGGGCTGCGGGGCAACTGGATCTCCAACAACCAGCTCTACAGCACTTTCTCTTCACTTGTCAGCGTGGTGATTCTCCGCAGGTTTTCCCGGACTTTAATAAATTCAGGGGCATGGTCCTCTTCTTTTTCTGGTGGTTTTTCCAGCTGATGGAGAAAAGCAGAGGTGTGAAATGGGTGGCGCTAGCAGAATTCCAAGTCTCAAAAGCCATTGGGTTTGGACCAAGGGTTCTCTCTGGGGAAATAGAACCAGGAAACAGTTTGGCCACCAGCCTTGTAGGACAGCTGGGGGGACAGAGCATGAGACTAAGTTCTCCCTGTGAAGCCTCGTTCAAACTGCTTACCTCATCTGGGCCCCAGGTTCCTCATCTCTAAAATGGAAATGTCACCTGGTTCACAGGGCAGTTGTGAAAAGAAATCAGAATCAACATGCAATAGATTGAGCCAATGAGAAAACTGAGGTTCAGAGAGGATAAGCCACTGGCTCAAAGTCACACAGCCAAGTGAGTGTCAGGGTGAGGACTCAAGCCAGTGGTGAACTCAGGGTCCAGTCCTCATTTTACTCAACCTCCTCCCTTTTGCCACCTGTGGCCAGAGGCAGAGCTCTTCCCTGGGCCAGGAGACATTCTTAGAGGAAGAGTAGGCAGGGACTAGGTGCCTGCTACCCACCTGGTTCAGCATCTGCTGCCTTCTCAGCAGCTCCTGCTCAAAAGGGCACTGCAGCCGCTTGGCCTCCAGCTCCTCCTTCTTCTTCTTGATGAGCTGGTTCCTCCGGCGGTGCTCCAGGACACGCTGTAGCTCAGGCTTGCTGTCCACACCCAGGCCCCTGGGGTGGAGGGAGTCTTAGGAGATGCCAACTTTCCCCACCCCAGCCTCAGGTCTGCACACTGTAGTACCAACCTATAGCATTATCTCGTGCAATCTTCTAGCAGCCCTGGGAGGTGGAACCATTACTGACCCATTATACAGAAAAAGAGGCTTCTAGGACTTAAGACACCAGTCCAAGCATAGCTATGACGGGGCTGAGTGAGGATTTGCACCCAGGCCTGTCTGATTGCAGAAAACAAGTTTTATGTTATTTCAAGTTATTTTCTCGGGATAGGTTTCTAGAGGTAGAACTGCTGGGTCAGGCACTTTAAAAAAGTTTTAGACGCATATTTTCATGTGCCAAACCCTCCTTTGGAAACATTATCTAATTTATACTTTTATCAGTGGTGTACAAGGCCATCTATTTCTCCCCACCATAATCATCCAATCCTTTTGTATTTGAGAATCTGGCAGACAAGAAATAATATCTAGTTTTCGTTTGTTTCTTTGATTATTAGTCACATCAAACAGCTTTTGAGATGTTTACCAGCTATTTGAATTTCTTCTTTTGTGAACTAACTATATCTATTTTTTTCTCATTTTTTCCTTATGGATTTATAAGAGATATGTATATATTAATTTTTGTCTGTTATTTATATTGCAAAATATTTCCCTGGATTTGTCTTTAGGATTTTTGTTGTTGTTATTGTTGTAGTGATGTTTTTAACATTAAAATGGATGACTCTAAAAGACAATCAGACAATACTCATATAGTACGTGAAAAAAAACAAAGCAAACAACACTTAGGATACTAAATGTTATCTGCAGGAAGGTCTATGGCACACGGCTGAAAACAAGAATGAAAATCACAGCCTGCACCAAGACTAGAAGCAGCCAGCAGAGGGAGCTGCACAGATGCTGTGGCCTTCATCCCAGCTCTGGTAAACCGCAAGATATTTCCCAGGCCTGGGTGGGGAGGGAGGCTTGGCTTCCCTCTCCCCTTTTCCACCTCAAGCCTGCTTTTGAACATCCCCCGGCCGCCCTGTGCCACTCATGCCCCCTCCAGGATTGTGAAACCCCTGCTTGAGACCCTTCCCAGGTCCACATGTCTCCTCTGGCCTACCACACAATCTATGCCCCAGCCATACATAGCTGACCTGTTTCCTGTCCATTTGCACATGCTCATCCATATTCCGAGAGCACACCCCATCAAAGCACCCATCATACCACCTGGGTATGCATCCAGTCCCTCTCTCAGAGCAGGAACATTCCTTCTTGTACCCCTGGGTCTGGCACAGTGCCTGGCACATATTAGGTGCTCAGTAAATGTACATGGAGGGCAGGAAAAAATGGGTAGCTAGCTGGAAGAAAAGGGCTTTTAGACCTTCACCTTTTCTGCTGGTGACCACATAGGGCACCCTTAGCCTTCCTCAAGTCTCCAGGAGCCCCAGGATGATCACCAGTCCTGCTTTCCATGAGGGGCACCTGCCCAAGTCCCAGCAGGCCTGAGGAGGTGCTTTGCCAGGCTAGGGCAGCCGAGCTTCGTTCCTACCTTCTGTGGTTCATGAGCAGCTCCCTGTGCAGCTCCTGGTGGCTCCGGGAGGCCTTCACGGGGTTCAGTAGCTTCTTGGGCTTGATGAGCTCTGGGTTCCACTCTCTATACTCCGGCCGGGCCATCAGGCCCCCGATGTCTGCTCGCTCCCTCTGGATTTCTGAGTACATTGAGGCTGTAAAGACAGGTGGGAGAGCTGATCAGAGCTGGCTCCACAATCTCATCCATCCCTGTGGCCACAGCTGAAGGGCAAGGGTTTTGGTGTTAGGTGAACCTTGGCTACCTGCTACTGTGCAGCCCTAAGTAAGCTAGCTGACTTTCTGAGCCTTGGTCTTCTCTTTTGTGAGATGGAAATAATTGAACCTGTGCACGGCGTTGTTGTAAAGTGGTTTGTAAAGTGGGTTGTAATGATGTTTGTAAAGTGAGGTAGAGAGGTTAAGTGCTACTTGGTTACAAGATATGGGTTGACGCCTGCAAATAATTTTGGCCTGACTTTGAAAAACAATTTTCCTCCTATAAAAGAAATAATGTTTAAGTTTCTGTTTTTCAGTGAGCTCGTATCATAAAAGGAAATACTTAAAAAGAGCAATATATATTCGTAAAGATAATTTGGATAAATGCAGTGATTAAAGAGAATATCACCTCTATTGTCCAACTTCCCTATCCATAATTTCAAATTCCCTTGTGGAAGCGTTCAGCTTTTCTCTTTCTCCAGATCAAAGAGGAGAGTATGAAATCCCAAGACTGCTATGTCTCTAATTACAAAGGGATGCTGTCATCTTTAATGCAGATGTCTGGCTTCTTGATGGCCTCACTTTCACCATAGCAGTTTGAAATTCATCAGTTAACTGAAAATCCAGGGCTTCCTTCTCTACAAGCTGGTTACATATCTTTGAAGTGCCTAAAAGCAAGGAGGGAGGGAGAGAAAGAGAGCAATTTCTTAAGAAAAAAATCTCAAGGGGGGTGACACAGCCTGGCCATTAGCTGCTTATAGTAAATTGAGTGAAAATTTAGGCATTGGTTCTGCCCCCTTCATGAGTTCTGCTTTTCTGAGGTTGAACCTCTACCATATGCCAGACACTGGTGGTGTCTGGTCTGGTATGTAGCAGACACTCAATTAATAGTTGTTGGTAATTGATAATAGAAACTTTGAGGTTGTGAAGATGAGGAAACTGGGGCTCACAGAGGTTGGTTTTGGGGAACCAATGTCTTAAGGCATGTAGTTTCTATGTAGCAACTGAGGGAGTATGTCCCCAGGTCACCTGCTAGGCTTCAGTCCCCTCTCTTGAGGACCACAATGGCCTATGAACAGACCCTCACTTCTCCCCTACCCCCTGGCCCCACTGGGAAGAAGATGAAAGCCATTCTCTGCCTGAGTGTTTTTTTTTTTCTTTACAGGCATTCTCCAAGTAAACTAGACAAGGATGGTGGTCTGAGCAAAAACCTGGAAGTGGGTAATAGCTCAGTGGGGTTGGAAAATACAGGAGGAGGGGGTTTGATGAGGTGCAAATTGCAAGGTGACATGTTAGGGACTGTAGGCATCAAAGGGGAGACTATGCTTTACAAATGGTTGCATGCCAGGCACATGTTTAGCATCTCTATTACTTCCCATTGCAGGGTGCTATTAGGAGGATTAAGTGAGAACATATTTGTAAAGGTGCTGTGTAAACTGGAAAAAGTGTTAATTATTACAAGGTACTTTGGATGTAGCCAGATAAAGTGTCAGGGCATAGAAACATGTGTGCTAATTTTTTTCCTTGACTTCACATTCTCAGAACTGTTTCTAAAATGAGAATTCTAATTTCCTTTCTTCTCTTTTGTATGAAGCTGTTTGTTTCCAAGTTATAGCCTTCCTAATTTTTTGGTCCTTAAAAAATGATCATGGTAGTATTTAGTTAAAAATGGGCACTTGGCAAATTAAACAGTTGGCTGCATCAATTCCCTCCCTGTTTAGAAATGTGGATATTTTCTCAGTCTGTGGATTAAGTTGTCTGGGAGCCAATGCATTAGAATACCCTGAGTCAGATTAGAGTTTAGAAAATTTTTCCTCCTTCTGTTCCCTTTTCCGATTACCAAGTCCCACCAACTGTTTATCTGAGTAATTCTCAGCTACACTCTTTCTTTCCTATGTCCTTACCTCTCATCCTAGCTAGGCCATTATCACACCACACTTAATTAATTGCTGCAGCTCCTGGCTACTCTTTACGTCCGTAGTCCCTTTGTGCCCCAAACCTTTCAGAGCTTTGTACTTTTCACCAGTCTACTATTGTGTGTTGCCCAAGCGATAAGGCAGGAAACAGAAATAAGTTGTATAATTTGAAAATAAAAGGGCAGAATTAATATCTACATAAGTTATCACCATATACCTAGAATTCCCAAGTGGATTAACAGAAAAGCATTTGGAATAATGAGAGTTCAATAATGTGGCCAGATACAAAATAAGTACACAAAACCAAGAGCCCTCGCATAACAGGAATGAGAAAGTACACCGAGAAAGTACACAATAATAAAGTTATTCCTTTTATAATATTCTTGAGTTCCTATAATTTGTCAGGTATTGTGGTAGACACTGGACACACACACTTGAACTAAGAAAGCAAGGTTCCCGCTCTCACAGAGCCGACATTCTTCTATGAAGGCAGACAGTAAACATGTACACAAACCAATAAAAATAAACGATTACAACTTGAGAGGAGCCCGCTGAAGGAGCTAGGGGGACTGGGATAGAGACCAACAGGAGGACCCACCTGTAGCCAGGTGCAAGGGAGGGCTTCTCTGAGGAGGTGTCATTTAAGATCTAACAATTGAGAGGGAGGAGGAAGGCTGTATGGGGGCAGAGAGAATAGCATGTGTGACTCATGTACCTTGAACAAGCTTGGTCTGTTCAGGGAACAAAAAGGCACAGTGTGCCTGCAGTGGCGTGAGCAAGCGATGGCGAGAGTGGAGTGAGGGTGGATGGGTGGGTTCAAGTCAGGGCAAGAGCGTGTCTCATTTGATTTTTAAAAGGTCATTCTCACTGCAGTGTGGAGAAAAACTGTCAGCAGGTTTAGGAAATTTTTTATATAACTTTAGTTTCTTTCATGGCCAATGGGGGCAGTTTCTTGTCTCTCAAAGTTAAATTCCAGAGGTAAAAACATCTTATTGGCCAGGCTGAGAACCTTCGGGTCACCAGCTAGCCAATGGGTTTGCCACCCTTGGGCCAGGTGGGTTCGGTTGGGACCCAGTTTGCCGCCCCTGGGCCAGGCCAGTTCGATTGGGACCCAGTCACTCTGGGTCTCTCTGAGAAGGTCCTTGCAGTTTCATTTTGCACTGGGACCTTATGTATCCAATCCTGCACCCCAGGTCCAATCAGTGAGTAGCTCTGGCTCAAAGATCTTCTCTGGCACCTGCACCTCTCTCTGCGCATGGCCCCTTCTTGTTAAATGATATCAGCGGTGAGCTCCAGGCGTTGGTGTTTCCCCGAGGCCAGGGATCCTGAAGGAGGCCCCTTCTTATTAAATGAAATCAGCGGTGAGCTGCAGGGGTTGGTGTTTCCCTGAGGCCAGGAATCCTGAAGGATGTGGCTGGTTCTTCAGCCCAGAGCTGCAGGCTGAGAAAAACGCTGTCTTTGCCGGTTAGTGTGAACTCCAGCAAACAACATGTGTGATATTCGTGGACGCATGCGTGCGTGTGAGGTAGCAGGGCTTACAGAGTGGCTGAGCCAGCCTTCCTGCCTCTTAAGTTAATCAAAAAAGGCCTCTACAAGACCTTAACATAGATGCTGGAACAAAAGAGGCTGCTCTACAAAGCACAGGTGCTAGGCCAAGAAAATCTGGGCGCTCCTGGGGTCAGCTGGGCCTCCTGGGCAGAGTGGAGGCCATTCTCAGGGCTGTTCTTGCCAGGTCTCTCAGGCTGCTGGAGTGTTCTAAGAGATCCCAGACTCTGGGGGAAGTGGCTACAATGGGCAGAGTGAGGTGAAGTGAGCATTAGGTCATCTCTGAAAAGAAAAAACATGGAGGTTCAAAGGAAGAGCTGGCAAGGAAGAGGAACAGGTGGATTGAGGAGAAAGTTAAGTGGCTAGTGAATATCCTTCACTGCTTGTCAAAGAAATGCAGAATGAAAAGTCTAGGTGTATGGATTTTAGGAGACATTAGGACCTGGATTGAATTTCAGTTCTGCCCCTTCTTAGCTTTGGGCAAGTTTGCCTGCCCTCTGCAGCAGTAGTTTGTAAACTACAGCTTTTGAACCAAACATAACCCTTTGAAACACAGCCATGCCCACTGATTATTTATTGTTTATGGCTGTTTTCCACTAGAACAGCAGAGTTGAGTAGGTATGATGGGTGCTCAGCTGATCAGCACCCTTCTTCATGAGGTGGTTGCAAAATAAATGAGATAATACTTACAAGGTATTAGGCAAGTGCCTAGCACTGAGTCAAAGACTCTAAGTGTTGGCTACTGGGGCAGCCACATACAGCAAAAGGAAAGTTATACACTGTACAACCCCAGGGCTTCTCTCCTGTAGATTAAACTATGAATGGGGCCCCTGGAATTTCACAGTGTGGCCCCCATTAGCTGTTATGAACAATTACTATTAATAAATCCCATTCCTACTCTTGGATTGAGCCTTTCATCCTCCTTATAAACTGCACTGGTTACATCAGGGATCTCAACCCTGGCTGCACACTGGCATCACCGGAGGAAGTTTGAAAAATATCAGTGCCTGAGTCCAAACCCAGGAATTCTGATTTGACTAGCCTGGGAAGCATCTTGGCCTTTGGGATTTTAAAAAGCTTCCCAGGTAATTCTACTAGTTAGCCAAATTGTAAACCATGGAGTTAAAAAAAAATCAAGCTTCTTTGCTTTGGCCTGAGTGATTTCAACTGACTGGTTGGTTGGCTAGGTTATCATGGGTGCCTCTTATTAAGGTCACAGTTCTTAGCAGCTCTGTGACCTTGAATTGGTCTTTAACCTCCAGGACCCTCTTCCTCTGTAAAATCCATATGCTGTGATGATTGGAAGAGATAAAGTGGCTGGCATGGGGTAGAAGCAGCCAGTAGGTGACAGCTAAATTGAGTGTTTTGCATGAATATGAGATGGGCAAATCATTCTCACTTAATATGCAGGCTGTGGGACGGACCTCATATTTCAGGGGGTGGGTGGATAATAATAGGTCCGAGGAGTGATTAGGAGCTTCTCACTTCATTCTTCCTTGGTTTTGCTGATAACCCAAGAGGTCCCACAGGCTTCACAGGATGTCAGCCCCACTCCAGAACAGGCTCGGCTGGGATCACTAACTGCTCCCAGAGTAAGCTCACCAGTCTACTGCAGCATGTGTGGCTAATGTTAGGGTGGCAGCTTTGAAACCAAACACTGGAACTCCACTGGCCACAGAAGAGCAATAAGAAGAGATGGAAGGGAAGTGGTGCTGATGGATACCCAGGTCACGGTTCATCCTGAAAATACCTGTGGGTCCCTAAACTCAGCTCTTAAAGTCACCTTCATCTGCCCTTCCTGTGCTGGTGGTTCTGGCTCTGTCTTTGATGGCATCGATGATAACAAATGGCACATGAACCAGTAAAGCAAACTAGTTAAGGCAGATGTTTTGGAGGAGACAGATTGGGTTTGAATTATGGCCACACCCCTTCCTAGCTGTGTGACTTTGGGCAAATAGCTTAACCTCTCTGAGCCCACGTACAGTGGGGATAATGGCAATACCTACTCATGGGGCTGTTTAGAGGGTGAAATAACATAATATGCATGATGTGGTTAGCCCAATGCCTGGCAGAGTGATGCTTGCTGAAGGCAAGCTGTGGTCTCCCTGTCCTGAGGGGGGCTGTGGTAAGCACTTTGCATTTGACGAAGGCTCACTCACCTCCATTTGGATCTTGCCATTGCCCTAGGAGGCAGCCAGTGGTGCTGTTTTATTATCCTCATTCTGTACATGAGAAAAATGAGGTTCCAAGAGGCCAAGCTACTTGTCCAAAGATACACAGAATGAATGACAAAGCTGGGACTTTCATTCCAAATTCGGTGCCCTATCACACCACTGACTTCCAGGCACAAAGTGTCTTTCAATCAACAAGGTATCTTTCAATCTTTTATGTCCCTTTTCTCTCTCTGGATACTCAAGAAACCCCAATGAAGAGACAGTGTGAGTCCATTTTATAGATGAGAAAATGGAGGCCTGGTATCTAGAGGACTCCCAGCCCATATTAAGTACAAATTCTCACTGGGGAACACCAGCCTAGTCCCTGCAGCTCTGGGCTTAAGTCAGCCCATGGTCTTTGTTTAGAAGACCAGCTGGTAGCTATCCCTCCCTGGTGGTGGTCAGTCTTCATTCCACTTCCCTCCCTCCTCCTGCCCTTGTACCTGTTCAGTGCTGTGTTCAGAACATACCTGGACCTTCCTGTTTCACCATTTCAGGAGGGGGAGGGGCAGCAGAGAAGAGAATAAGATAATCACTGGCAAAGGAGAAAGAGGCATTCAGTAAAAGTGACAAGCGTGGCCACTGGATTTCCCAAAACTTCTTGCTTTTTTCCTTTCCTGTGGGGGAAGTGCACATTTGTATTTCACTGGCTAGTAACCAAAGAACTGTGTATCTGGGAGCCAGCTCCACATCTCCCATCAGCTTGTGGCCAATGCCTCTGTCAAAGCTGCTCGTCCACTTGGATATAACCTCCCTACCCCATGAGTAAACAAACCTCCTGAACATTTTGTTTGGGTCCACTGTAACCTCCTAGTTTGTGAAGAGAAGGTTGAGGTAGGCATTTGGGTCTTGAATCAATTCCAGGGCTGGACATGAAAGGTCCTTAACAAGGTTGATGAAGAGTGTTGTGCAGTGGATCAAGGAACAAGTATCAGCAGACCAGATATTCCTGCCAGCCCACCAGTGGCACGATGCCAATCGTTCTACTTGGCAGATGCCTGAGGGAAAAGATCCCAGCAGGTACTTACCACCAACAGAACTAAGAGCCACTTCGGATACAATCAGCCTGGAGACAGAGGTGCTGGGGCTGCCTCACAGCTGGGAAACCACCCCGATTGAGGAAAGTGACATGCCTAATCCTATAATCCCTGATTTCTGGTCCAGTCCCAGACTTTTGGCCTCAGACTAAAAAATGCAAAAGCTAATTCACCAGAAAGGAAGGAGATTAGCATGCTAACATTGCAATGTGTCACACTCTTACAGACTGTAAGAATATCTAGACTGTAGAAATGGGTACTATCATTATCCCTTCTACAGATGAAGAAACTGAGGCTCTGAGGGGTCATCTAATTTCCCCGGATTACACCACCAGCAAAGGAAGGCACCAAAATCTGAGCTGAACTCTGTCTGATGCCAAAACTCATGTTCTCTCAGTTGTGCCACCCTGCAGCCTGTTGTCTGTCAGTTATGAAGAGAATTAAAACTGCCATATGGTGTAATAATGGACTTGGGTGAGGTCATATCATGCGTAAACTCAGATTCTTCTGAGGATTTAGAAGACAGAGATCAACAAGAATGGAGCACTGTATCTTGGTGCTCCCTCCACTTTGTCTCCTAGCCTTCTCCCAAGCCCAGAGTGCCAGGAGGCACCCTCCAGTCATTTCACAGATAGAGGACACAGCCCACATACCTAAGCTCAAACAGCTCAGCGACCCTGACAGCCCACCCCAGTGTTCCAAGGCTGACCTCCTAACCTCGCAACTCCTCCTGGCACAGCACGCAGCTCCACAGCAGGTGAAACAGAAGAGAAATGGCCTTACTTCTCTGCAGCGTCCTCAAGAAGGGACCTCGGGAGAGTGCTGCTGGGCTCCTCACTCCACCGGGAAGTCCCGGACTAGCAAGGAGGGCCGCCTCCAAAGGGCGGTTCTTAAAACCTTGGGGATCACAGGCGGCTGAAATGTTCCAACCAGTGAGGCGGCTTTACATTCCTGTTTATTCTGGTATCAATAAAAAGGAACTGTTACTATAGTAACGGGTATTTCACTTGGTACACGGCCACTTCCACGATGCAGAACACCGCGTCCAAGCCACACGTTTGAGATATACAAATAAATACTTATTTTGTCGGGTTGTTGAGGAATAAGAAGCGTGCCAAGCTTTGTTCTGAGCAAGGCGGCTCACTGGAGGCATTTCCCTTGTTTCTAATGGGAGGGTCGGCAGGAGTACATTCCGGCCCTCCCCTGATGGAAGGGGAGCCAAGCTTCCTGCTGCAGTGCTGAATTCTTGTGGAGAATGCAGCTCTGGCGTGTAAAGGGAGGAGGAAGCGACACTGGGTCAGTTCTTGGTCACCCAGTGATGGGCCAAAACTCCATACACATTACTTTCTCCATATCCCAAACTTCAGAGAGGAGCCAACAGGACATTGCACAGGAGAGGGTGTCGGGGCGTGGAAGCTGACTGGCTCTGCATCAGAGCAGGCATATGTGACAGCTCTTACTCGGGTATCAGCCCCTTTGGAAGCCACTCAGTGCCCCTGAGGCTTGGTTTCTGTGTTTGTCAAATGTGGAGAATACTAGGGTAGTTGGGACATGATACAGATGAGATGACAGTAGCATAACGATGTAGTCAGCGCTCAGTGAATGGGCCTTTTCCTGCAGAGAGAAAGAGGCTCCTTAGGATCCAAGGGCAAAGCCTCAGCATGTAGCACTGTGTCTGGCAGAATACGCATTCCATAAATCCTGGCTCAGTGAGTGAATGTGTGGGGGTAAAAATAAAGAAGTGTGTAGGTGCCAAAGGCCAACCTGGGTGCTTATAGACAATGGAGGCATTCTACTAATTTCAGAATTAGTGTTCATTTAAAAATTTGGAAGTGCTTTCTAGCTTCTATGATTATCCGTAGACCCCTAGAAGGAAGCTGGCATTTACCAGTTAAACTTGTTGCTTTGTACCTTTATTTTCTCCTGAAGTCTTGTTGTCAGGAAGGGGATGAGGCCCAGGACATACCTTAACTATGAACAGGGCTTTAAAAATGCGAATTTTTCCTCTTTGGCTTCTATTATTATTCATTTAACCAACATTTATTGAGTACCTACTGTTATTCCAACACTGTTCCAAGTGTTGAATGAGTTAGATGCTATCTCTGTGATCAGGTGACCTACATTCAAGGGGTCAGGGGGGTTAGACAAAAAATAAGGAGACAAGAAAATGTTGAGCCTCGATGAAAGTAAGATTGGGTGAGGTAAAAGCGAAGGACTGGGAGCTTAGGAAGGATGGACATGGAGGAGGTGATGTTTTAGGGAGGTCCGAATGGTGAGGAGTCAGCAGTGTGAACATTCAATAGGAGAGTATTCCAGGTAGTAAGACGAGCTAGTGGAAAGGCCCAGGTAGGAAAAAGGCCAGTGGGGCTGGGGTGCTGGGCGTGAGGGGAGACAGGACAGAGATGGGAGGTAAGGGCAGATGGTGTAAGTCCGGGGAGCCATGCCCAAGCTGGCCCTCCTGGGGCTGCTTAGGGGGTCATAAGTTCTAGGGGAGGAAATAATTTTCTGGAAACAAGTGTTCCTTTTTGCTTCTTCTTCCTAAATTCTGCTTCTCTTGAAGTACTTTGAATGGCAGCCTCCCCCAGCCTTCCAACCTGCTATGGATTAATTTTACTAAATTCTGACAGTGGAGGACAACAACTAAATTCTTGTCAAACCACTTCTCTGCGTCATTTAGAATGAATGTTAAAATGGAATTACTGGGCCATGCTCTGAGATTGCTGCATTAGAACCTACGAGGGAGGGGCCTAGAAATCTGGATTTTAACATATATCCTCTTGGGGATGTGTTTATATTTGGGAGTTTGAGAATCACTATTTTATGGCTTAAAATTACTGGCCCTTCTCCTTTGTCACTATATTTTTGTCATGCTTGTGGCTTAAAAAAAAAAGCATATATTTCTTTTGCTATCACAAAAAAAAGCAATAAAAGTTAAAAATATGAAAAAGAGCAACCTTTTCCAACTAACTGTAGTTATGATTTACATATGGTTCAGTCATGTCTATTTCGAATATTGGAAAATAGAGGCTTTCTGGGAAAATGAATTTTTTAGCAGTTTACTCCAGGTAATGGACGAATTCAACCTCAGTTGTTGCCTCCTGCCTTGGCCTGTGTGGCTTTTCCTGGAGGCCTTCATATTCTGGTAAGAGGAAGGACACTGGAATACCAGGGGCCTGAGGGTCAGAATTCAATCCAATGGAGGATTGAAGGGGGAATCCCAGAGACTGAGCGTGTCCCTCTCACACTCCTTTCCTGTCTCTCTGAAGTTTGTTTTCTTGGAAACAAGAGGAGCCAAGAGGAAGGGGGACAATGCAGACCAGGAGAGGCAGTTATGAGTGGGAGCTGGAGAATTTTTCTGCATTTACATTGAGCTGTGGCTGCAGCTTGCATTAAAAACTCCAAAAAAGTCTTTCTTTTCATTTGTGCCCCCTTTTCTCCAAGCCGACAGGCGCCTGGAGCAGCTTATCTGGGCCCACAACCATCAGACAAGAAGTTTCCATGGCAACTCAAAACTTCCTCCTGGCTCTGTATTCAGTCTAAATCACCAAGGCCCCTTTTCAAGCCTTCAATGAGGTTTCTGAGAGCCAACCTTCCCCTTGCCCGCTACATGCTCTGCTGAAAGGACATAGTGAGAGAAGCTGCATTGGTAGAAAAACTTGTCATGGATACATGGAGGGATTGTAAAAGGAATGAGAGTCGCCTTTACAACAAGTTTGAACTAGGAAGAATTTCCTTGGTGGAGGGATTTCAAGTGTGAAAACAGGAAAGTGAGGGAATAGGGGAAGAACTAAGAGTCTTGTTTCAGAAAGCTGGCAGTTAACCCAGCTGCAATTAGGCATGGTTAATCTGGTTTCTTAACTGCGGAAGGACCCTGGAGTGCTCCCCTGGCCTACGACTTCCAGCAAATTTTAATTCACTTGTAGCAGACAAAAGATAGACAGTGGATCTAGGGATGGGGAGAGGGATAAGTATGAGTGTGAATGTGTGAATGTGTGTATGTGTATAGAGAGGAACCTGGGCAGACCACAGCTTGTCAATCCAAGCAGAGTTCCATGATTCCTGGCAGTGGAGTTGCCAGACATAGCAAATAAAAATGCAGCATGCCCAGTTAAATTCGAACTTTAGATAAGCAACGAATAACCTTTTAGACCTAAAATATTATTCGTTGTGTCTCTGAGATTCAAATCTAACTGGGTGCCCTGTATTTTATCTGGCCACCCTGCTTGGCAGGGAGGAATGGAGACTCTGGTTGCTCCTCTGTCTGTAGAAGGGAAGCACAGTTGCTGGTGCCCACAGGCACTTGGGGACGTGTCCCTCTGTGTTGCAGAGACAAGCTTCCCTCCCTGCCAGGAACCTGGCCCGAGCTCCAAGTAGGATGCTGCTAATGAACCATAGGTGGACCTTTACTACAGCACTGCATAGCTTACGAGGCATGGCCAAGCATGACTGATTCCCCAGAGATGACCATTCCAGCACACTGGTTCAGAGCCTGGGCTCTGGTGTCAACACAGATACCACTTCTGGATTCATGGCTGGACAGCTAGGTGACCTTCAGCTTCCTATTTCCTCATCTCTAAAATGGAGCAGACATTCTCTTGAGGACTAAAGAAGATACAGCATAGAAAGCCCTTCACGCAGTGCCTGCTTCATAGTCTGGGCTCCAAAGTGGTAGCTGTTTAATAGCATTAAAATTTTTCATCCAAGTGAAAACAGTGGAATCAAAGATTAAAGTCAGCAATATAAAACAAACACACACAGTCACGCACACAAACTATGCATGGCAAAGACTAGAAGGAGACATCCCCAATGTTACCAGTGGCTGCTCACAGTTAGTGAGATTATGGGTAAGGCTTCTCTTCTTAACTCTCAGTTTCCTGAAATATTCATGGTAAGCATGTATTACTTTAATATTAAGAAATTTTAAAATAATTTGAGATGAAAATTTTTCTAAAAGTGTTTTATTACTTTGGTGAATGACTTGAAGCTATTGTCTGAAAATGGCTGCCATCTTGAGTTTGATTCTATAATCCCGTTTTTGAAAGCTTCTAAAAGAGGGGAGCTCTTGTCTCTTTACTAGATGGCCCAGTCAATTCCTCATCCACAGTCTTTCTTCTTGCTCTTCCTTGTGTGAGACAGCCGGAGCATATGGCCCTGGGTTTGAATATCAGCTCCACCATGATTGGTGGTGTGACCTTAGACAAGTCATGTTACCTTCTGAGCCTCAGTTTCCTATGTTTAAAATAGGGGTTAAAGACCTTTTATTTGCTCATGAGTCTGTGCATCAGCAATTTAGATTGGATTCAGTGGGCAGTTGTTCTGCAAGTCTTGCTTGGTGTCACTGACGTGACTGTAACCATCTGGTGGCTTGACAGGCTGGGTGGTCCAGGTTGGCCTCATTCACACATCTGATGCTGATGGTCAGCTGGGGCTGGCTGAACCACTCTCTTCATGTGGTCTCTAATCCTTGAGGAAGTCAGCTCAGGCTCTCTCACAAGAGATCTCAGGGAAGTTAAGGAAAAAAGGGTAGCTGCATGTCCTTGGGTTAAAAATTCTTAGCGTTAAAAATAAAGTACAGAAAGACCTCACTTACATTGTTGACAGGTTCTGTGACTTAAGCACTTTAAGCAAAATGACATTTAATGAAACCAATTTTATCATAGACTAATTGATACAAACAAGAGTTAAGTTCCTACAGCATCTCATCAATGTTATAACAAAACAGCATTAACTAAATGATGTTATTCGAAGACCTGCCCTCTCGGAACTTTTAGTATAGGAGAAACTGTGAATTAAATAAATAATTCCAAATGTGATATAAAATATAAAATAAAATAAGGGGTTAATACTACCTACCTCCTGGAGAGGAGGGACATATCTGTTTTATTTATCAGTATAAATCCCTTTTCCTTGCATAGGGCCTCGTGCATAATAGTGGCCAATAAATATTGGTTGAATGATTAAATGAATGAAGTTGATGAGATGTACAGCATTTTGCAGAGATTGGCAATACCAAGTGACCAACATCATTTGCCATTGTTATTACTATTTTCAGAAGGTGTGCAGTCTTTGTCATGGACACACATAAGTCTGAAAGTGTCTTCCATCCTTTAGTGGGATAGAAAAGATCCCTTAGTAGGGCCATGGGCAAGCTGCTTCAGCTCTCTGAGTATGTCTTCTTATCCATTAATAAATGGGGATGACAATTAGCAGTGACCTTGTAGGGTTGTAAAGACGTAATGAGCCAGTGCCTAAAACAGAATAAGTGCTCTATCCATGAGCCCCTAGGCACATGCCTCTGCTCCCTTCCTGGCTTTGTCACTATAAGTAGTACAGTTTCCAAGCAAGTATGTTGCCCCTAGAGTCTAGGGACCAGGGAACAACTGTAATATGTCTGCTAGTTTGGATGGGTTGAGAGTAAAAAATGTTACCTTTGGAGTGAGGCTCATAGTTGCAGCTCCAAATTAGAGGGAACACAGGATTTTGGATTAGAGATACCCACTTCTCCTCTTTGTTGAAAGATAGGAACTAGGTGGGGACACCTAGGAAGAGGTCTTGGTGGGGGAATTGGTGAAGCTGGAATTTGAAATCAGATTAATCTAATTAGAGATCTTCTTTCTTTCTTCCTGCCAGGGCTTAGCCAGATTTAAGACCCTCCCCCAGGAAGGCGCCGCCAGTCCTGAAATCTTGGCCAGCTCTTGCTTTTGGACTTAAAGACCTGTTGTTCCAAAGTTCCAAGCAGCAGTTCAGCGGCAGGACCCCCGCTTCACTCCTTGCCCCCAGGTGGAGCCAGTCCAAATGAGAAAAGCAATCAGTCTCAGAGCAAACAAAGGTAGAGAGGGCTGGCAAGACAGCTGAGGACGCGTTGCGAAGGACTCCCCTCGCACTCCTGGCTGCAAGAGTCTGCGAGCAGGACTACTGGGTGGCAGTGGGGGCAGAGGGTGCTGCCCAGTGAGCCCAAATCCCTTGATGCTTTCTAATCACGTATCCCCAACTGGACACCGATTTTCTCCTTCCCTAAACGTCTCCGTTGAGCACAAAGTCCGGCATACTTTCTCTTCTTTCTACATTCCTGTTTGCCAAATTATTTGTACACTGACCATATATTGCATTTGTTTTATTTTCCTAAATCAAAAAAATCTCTTATTTCCTCGAGTAGAAAAGTAATATGTTTACTTTAAACAAAAAGACATAAGTAGGAGAAAACACATTTGTCATCCAACTCGCATCCTCAAAAACAACCATTGTCGTGTTTCCATCCAAATCTTTTTCTCCTTAAATGATACATGTAGAAAAACGGCCCCTCGACTTCCTGTAACTTGCTGTGTCCCTTTCCCCACTCTAAGGTGATACCTCCCCGGACATCAATCATTCCAGTGCTCCTTTTCGCCTACTGCGTGCGTCCTGGGTCTCGCCCATCTCCCACGCCTGCGCACGCCTTTGAGCACTCGGGTGCGTCTCTGCCTAAGGGATGGGCCAGAAGATGGACCCTCGAAGAATTTTTTGTCGTCAGGAAACTGAATGTGCGTGTGCGTGTGCGTGTATGTGCGCGTGCTCTCACGTGTGAATAAAACAGTATATCTAAGGGTAGATCCCCAAGAGGAAAAACGTAGGAAGGAAAGAAGGTATGAAAGAAATGAAAGAAGAAAGGAAGAAAAAAAGAAAAGTAATTAAGAAGAGTGAAAGAAGGAGTAAAGAAGGAAAGAGAAGGAGGAAAGCAGAGCAATGAAGGAGGACCGAGGCGCCTGGCGGTGGGCTGGCCAAGGCGGGACGCAGCGCAGCCATCGTGCCCTCCTACAGCTCTCCCCAAGACGGGGGCCACATGCTCTTGCCCCCCACTTACCCGACCTGAGCAGCACGGCCCGGTAGAGCCCCGTGGCCTCGGCGGGTCCCCGTGTCCGCTCGCCCAGCCTCTGCGCCATTCGCCCGCGCGCCCGACTGCGGAGCGGTCACTGAGGGCGGGGAGCGCACACTGGGCGCAGTCCGAGGCCAGAGTGTCTCTGCGGCGGTGACGCGGTCCCGAGGCCCAAACCCCGCCGCAGATCGGATTACCTTCGAGGCCCGAGCCCGGGAGCCGAGGCGCCGTGGTGGGGGAGGGACAGGGGGCAAGGGCAGGTCACCCGGTCCAGGGAGCAGGCAGTACGCGGATAAACGTCGGGCGTGGAGACGCCTGGCTCTGCGGTTCCAGGGTCAAGGCGACAACCCGGCATGCTGATTTCCAGCCTCCGTCTCCCACCCACTCGTCTCCATTTCCCTGGCCACTGGCCTCCGTGAATGCTACAAGCAGGTGTGGAAGTCTAAAGTGTTATCCCTGGGATCGGATCCCAGCGCCACCAATTAATAGTTGTGTGACCCTATGATTTAATTACCTAACCTTACAGAGCTTGTTTTCTCATCTGCAAAATGGGGATATCTATAGTACTTATCTCACAGTTGTGAGGGTAACTGATATATCTTATAACAGTGGCCAGCACAGAACAAAAGCTATATACTAACGTTTTTAAAAAAGTATTTTAAGGCATCCTGGAGTTGGTGGCACTGAGAAGCAGGAGACCTAAATGGGGGATGAAGGTTGTGGCAGGAAGCCCGTGGGACACTACAATGTTGATTTCTCTGGCTTTACAGTCAGAGGACCAACCAAAGGAATTTAAAGGTAGAGGAACAAAGTCAACCAAGAGGATTTGGAAGACAGAAGAAGCTGACAGTTTTGATTATCTACTCTATTTAGTACTGTGCTAAGTCTCTTCTAAAACAAAAACTAATGTGTACAGTGTGCTTTATGTCCTGTTTTGTTTCATCTTCACGACCCTTTTAAATTAGAGTCTATGGGCCTTTCAGCTTTACAGATGAGCAAACTGAGGCTCAGAATGGTGAAACAAGAAATGACTCTGAGAAGTGATTTCTCTCATGTGGTCTGACTTCAGACATGGGCCACTCTGCTCTACTGCCTCTCTGTTATCTGACTGACTACAAAAACGCTGAAGGTAGGTATTATCTTCAGTTTAGAGACAAGATAGTTGAGACTCAGGGAGGTAAGGTGGCTTGCTCATGCTCACACAGCTAGCAGGAGGAACAGAGTCCCAATCCAGTTCTCCACCTACAAAATTTATGCCCTTGAAATCTAGACCCCTGGAGCTGTCCAGGGTCCTGGATGGTATCTGTTTAAGGCTGTACATGTGTGGACTAGGGAATCTTGAGGTGGCTGTTGGGCCCTCCGCCACACAGTACCACCTGCCTCTGCCCCAGTGTCCTTCCAGCCTTGGTGCCTCCTAGGCCAACTGCCAGTGAAATCTTCTCTGGCTACCCTTGGCCACTGACCAGTTCTAGCTTCTGCTCTGACTCAGAGATCCCTGTACTTCTCTGCTCCTCAGTTACCACCCAAGGTCCAAGACCCCATGTGACCCCACTTTGATTTTCAGGGACCTCCCTTATTGGCCAGACTAATAATGTCTCTCATCAACAACCAGTCACCATGAGAGCTAGACATTTGGCCTTCTCTCTCTTTTATGCATTCTTCAGAGGATGAAGTTATATCCTATTTACCATTTTTTCATTTAATCCACTATTCAATGAACTATGGTTATGCCTCTTTTAGAAATGAGAAAAATAAAGCTTAAGTGACTTGCCCAAGATCACATAACTAGTTAGGAATGGAGCTGGAATTTGAACTCAGATGGTGCCAAAGTTTTTGCTGCAGGGGAGGGGGGAGTAGGGAATCAAGCCAGTTGTTAAAAAAGATGGGGATTCAGAAAAATTGTGACTAAAAAATGTGTATTTACAGAGCATTCCAAAAGGATTAACTCAGGTCGCACTCCCGAGAAATTCTAAGTGTGTCTGACTTACCTGAGCCATTTAGTCTCTGCTTCTCATTTTCATTATGAAATATGGCCTGAGGAGAGTATTCTTTCTGTGAACAGAAAGAAAGGAGGTGGAAGTGAGGCCCCTCTGTTCCTTGACAGGGGAGAAGTGATGAGATGTTCACAGTGTCCCTGAGTCTTTTGACCACAGAAGGGACTAGTCATAGAAGGGACTGGTCCCCTTCAGAGAAACAAATCCCTATGTCCTTGGAGAGAGAGAGAGAGAGAGAGAGAGAGAGAGAGAGAGAGAGAGAGAAAATGTGTGTGTGTGTGTGTGTGTGTGTGTGTGTGTGTGTGTGTGTGTTGGGGGACATTAATAAGACTCATGGTCTTTTAAAAAATAGATTGTTTTTTAGAGCCATTTTAGATTTAGAGAAAAAATTGAGAAGATAATACAGAGAGTTACTTACACCTCTCACTCAGTTTCTCTGTTGTTAACATCTTATACATATGTAGAGGTACATGTTTATAGCATGGTGCATTTGTCACAATTAATGAACTAATTCTGATACATTATTATTAACTAAAGTTCATGCCTTATTCAGATTTCATTAGTTACCTAAGGTCTTTTTTTTTCTGTTCTGGGATCCTATCCAAGATACTACATTGCATTTACTTGTCATGTTTTCTTAGGCTCATCTTGGTTATGACAGTTTCTTAGGTTGTTTTTGATGACCTTGACAATTTTGAAGAGTACTGAGATCCACATGTTTTTTCTTTGTAAGTTGAAATCTTATCCACACTGTTCTTTCTTTCTGGGCTGCTTTTTCTCTACCTTCCTGGAAAACTCCTCATCCTTCAAAGGGCAGTCCAGAAGGCTTCAGAGTTTGGTTCTCAAGGTCATTTCTTAGATATCTTCTCGTCTTCCTCTATATTCATGACTTTAAAAAAACTCTAAGCCAATGATCCCCAAATGTATATTTCCAATCTAGATTTTTACTCTGAGCTTAAATGTTGATCAACAGGTTACTTGACAACAACATTTGAAAGTCTTAATAGGCCCAACTCATAGTGGCCCAAACAGAACTCTTGGCCAATTCAGCTCCCAACCTGTTTCTCCCTTATCCCCCCATCTTGGTGAGTAGCTCTACTCTGGCCCTTTTCCTCAGGTGGGGGACCACTTTACCCTCTCTTCCTGAAACCATAGTCCTCAGATCACTGAGGCATGGTAAGCTCACCTCCTGAGCTCACTTCAATCCATCCACTTCTCCAAATGTCCCCACCCTAGCCTAGCCACCACTACAACATGCCTGGATGCCTGCAGTAGCTTGTCTTCCTCAAGCCATTTTTCACACAGGTTTCAGAGCAAGCTTTTAAAATGTAACTCCGACTCTGATCCTGCCCTACTAAAAACCCTTTGGTACCTTCCATTTGTACTTGGAATCAAACTCATGCACTTTGTCCTGGCCTTCAAGGCCTCTGCTACCTGGCCCCTCCTTGCCAGCCCCTCAAATCCCAATTTTTTCCTCAAATGTTCAAGGGCTTGGAATGCCTCAGTGAATCAAAGGTCCTTTATCTGTGGAACTGGCATTTTAGCGAGAGAGATAGAGAAAAATAAATAAGTGAAGTGAACAGTAGGTTGGAAGGTGATAGATGCCATGGAAAAAAGGAACATTAGAGGAGGGTGTGGCTAGTGCTAAGTGCTAATAAATGTCTGCTCAAAGGGTTCTTATTGAGAAGGTGAAATGTGAGCACAAACTTGAAGGAAGCAGGAGAGTCAGCCAAACAGATATCTTGGGGAAGGGTGTCATAGACAGAGGGAACAGCTAGAGCAAGAGTCCTGAGGCTGGAACACGTGGGAATATTCAGGGAAAACCAAAGTGGCCAGAGGGACTGGAGTGGAGTGGACTGAGGGGCAGTCATATGAGGGAAGGTCAGCGAGGAAACAGGAGCCGCTTTCCCTCACACCCCATACCCAGCCACTAAGAGCTACTTGGGTTCCTGGAAAGCCATGCTGTCTCTTATCTACCTACATTGGTACAAGCTGTTCTCTCTACTCAGGATGCCCTCCCCAGCTATCCTGGCTACTCCAGCTATCCTGGCTACTCCTTCTTATCTTTTAGTCTCGGCTAAAATGCCACTTCCTGAAGGAGGTCCTTCTTCTGCAGCACTGCAGGCTTCTTTTGTATTAATATTCACCACCGAACTATGGTTGTTTCAGCCCTATATTCTCCACTGGACTGTACTTGTCTGTTCACAGCTGTCTCCCCAGGGCCTAGTCCAGAGCTGGGCTAGGATTGGATGCCCAAAAATGATTTATTGAAAGAATGAATGAAGTGAATGAGTGAATGAATGAATGTACCCACATGGGGAGCTCTGGGCAATATGGGGAAAGTGGTAATTCCACAGAGAGTAAGCCAAGGCCAGAACCAAGGGAAGCCACCTGCTACCTGCACAGGAATTATTCAGGGTGATGGAAGGGCCTGGATTCTGACGTTTCCCCGAGGTGCTTCCATTTTGAGCCCTGCCACCAAGGAGGGCATAGAAGAGGAATGGTGTTTGGGACTTGGCCAAGCCTCTTTTGTGTTTTTTAACAAAGGGATTAAGAGAACTAGTAACCTCATCTGTGAAAGAAAATGCCAGGACACAGAAAAAGGACCCACTCCAGAGGGCTCGAAGGGGCTCTAAGTTTCTTCTCACATCTCCCCAGATAGACGTGGGCAGTGGGGCTGGGTCCCTAGGGCAACGCTAACATTACAAAGCCAGAATTTCATAAGGAGCAGCTCCCAGAACTGAAGTTCAAAGAATTGTCATGTGCATGGCTGCCAACTCCCCTTGCATGAAAGACTTGGAAAATCAGGCCAACCTATATTCATTAAAACCTCAGTGACTGAGGGAGAGGCCTCTCTCCTTTCAGTGACTGGAGTTTGGTGATTGAGAAAATGTTCACTTGCGTGCAACCACTTGTGAAGGCAAAGCTAATTTGGAAAGCCACCTGGATCTTTTCTGATGTATTAGGTAATTGTTAGTCTTTTTCAAGGATGGTGCTGATAAATATAGCCAATCCTCATTTGTTCACATCATTTAGGGACTGGAAGATGCTAGCTTAGATATAATTTTGCTTGGTGAGAGTTAGCACACATGATACATTATCAGAGGAGATACTATTGTATATTGTATAATATACCCAACTATAGTCGAACACAACTCAATATTGGCTGAAGCCAAAAACATTTGCTTTTCTCTTGTCCTTCCTGTTGCCACCATCTGCTTCCTTTATATGCCCCAAGGTTTGAGAAAATTTTCTTGGGACTGGTCCTTGATGACTTTTCATGAATCTGTCTCTAAAGTCTCCTCTTCTTCATTTTGCTGCTGCTCTTGGAGGCTGATGCCTCTGTTTGAGAAGTGTCAAGGAGACCATAGACCTATAACACATCTACCTTAGTCTTCACCACAGGATGCATGAACCAAGTAACACTCATAGGACCTTGCTTTGTTTGTAAATGTTTTAATAGTTGAGGTATAGCACATGTCCATAAAGCGTACTGATCCTAAATGTGCAGCTCAATGAAGTTTTACATATGTGTTCACCCACACAACCACCTCCAAGGTCAATATACAGCAGGAGGCTCCCTCATGCCTCTTCTTAGTCAATATCCGCCTTCTCCCAGAGTAAGCAATATTTTGACCCCTATCACCATACATTTGTCTGTTGTTCTAGAACTTCACATAAATGGAATAAAAAAATTTACTCTTTGACGTCTGTTTTTTTGCACTCAACAACAGTATGTTTGAAATTTGTCAATGTCATTGCCTTTCTCAGCAGTTCATTCTCTTTATTGCTAAGCAGTATTATATCACATGCTATATCACAGTGTGGTTGTTGTTCTCCTATGCATGGATAGTTGGGTGGTTTACTGTTTAGGCTATGACTAACAAAGTTGCTATGAACACCTTTCTGTGAATTTTTGGGTAAACACATTGCTGGTTTCTGATGGGCAAATATCTAGCCGTGGGATTGCTGGGTCATAAGGTAGGTGAATTTCAGCTCTAGTGGATATTGTCAACAATGATTGTATCAATTTATGTGTTGTGCTTTTGTATTTTCAAAACATAGATTTTTTTTGACACATTGAGGTCACTCCTATGAATAGCTCTTCTGATTGAGAGAGAGGCAGGAGGTATTAGCAAAGTTATATCTTCGATAAACATTGATGGGCCTGAATTCTGACCTTAGGGGCAAAGAGGGTAGGATCTTAAAGTATTTGTCCTTGTAACCTAGAGTGAATCAGAGAGAAGTGTGTCTCTGGGTGTCTTTATGTACCTCTCCCCATTAAACTGTAAACACCATGAGAACAGAGACTATAAGAGCAGGACTTATTCAGGGATGTGTCTTCAATGTGTAGCATAGTTCCTGGCACACAGGTGCTTAGCAAAGAAAAACCAGCTTAATTAGCAAGTATTTATTGAGCATTTTCTAGAGTCAGGCACTGTGATAATACTTTATTAATATGGTCTCACTGAAGCCTCATTATAGTGCTTTGAGATTAGGAGTTCCTGTTTCACAGATGAGGAAGGAAGCTGAGGCCTTGGACAGGTTAAAATACACAGCTGACAAGTGGCGGCATTGCATTTAGACCAGAGGCAGCCCGACTCAGCAGCCCATGGTCTTAGCCACGTTCACGTGAATGCATGTGGTGGCAAGAACCTGTTGCCCCACCCCCACCACCACTGTTTTAGACAAAAGAAAGGCTCAGAGAGGTTAAGGAACCTTTTTCACAGAGTCAGCTGGGCTAGCCTTCCCACCAAGCAAATTATTGAAGGTGAAATATTTTTAACGTGGACCCTTGGCTGCTGTCACCTTCTCCTATTCCCCATTTTTAAATCCATGGCCACTGAGCATCACAGGGCCCTCCGTGAGCCTCTGCCTCAGAGCCTCATTCTCACAAAGCCACCTGTGTTGTGTGAGGAAACACCTGCTGCTTCTCTCTGAGGGATGAAGAGAATCAAACCCAGCAATCCTTCCTTTAAAGCTCCAGGCACTGTTTGGAGAGGGCGCCAAACCCTGGGTCTTGTTCCTTTCCAGGGGTCCACTTACATCTCACTGGTGTTGAGTTCTGAGATGAGGTGTCTTAATGGGGGCACTGTCTTCCATCAGAGGAAGCCTCTGTGATTCCAGTCCCCAGGGTTCCTTCACTACTCCATTTATTTCAGCCCATCAGGCCTCAGAGGTCCCAGACACTGCCTTTCTGGAACCCAAGCTGAGGCTTTGGATGAAGAGCCACACTCCCACCCAAGGGACAGAGGGGCAGCCTTCCTCTCCTTGCCTGGACTGGGTGGGTGGGCTGTTTAATTCTTAAAAGCTTGTAAAATAGTTCACACAAGCAACATGTAAATCCATTGCTGCTTTAAACATTGGAAACGACCCAACTGCAGATACATTTAAAAGTAGCATTTCCCCTTACTGTACCCTCTCAACCCCAATCTCACCTCTTCCTCAGTTATCACTGTTTTTAAAGCTGTATGTGTGTGTTTTGGTCTTTTTTTTTTTTTTCAGCTTGCTTTTAAAACTCTATAGCATGTCTTGCGAATATTTCTATGTCAATACATGTAGGTCTACTTCACTCTTTTAATCTACTGCAGCAAGATGCCAATAGTTTTTTTTTTTAAAAAAACAATCCCTTTTAGTTTCACATTTAGTTTTTTTTTCAATTGGCATTATTACAAGTAATTTCTGCTCCAAACATCCTTGTGCTTGACTCTCTGTGCATGGATATGAGCATTTCTCTAGGGCAGGTACTGTTTAGTAGAAATGCTGGGCCAAAGGGTACATATATTTTGAATTTTACCAAATGCAATTGAACTGCCATCCAGAATGGCTATACCACTGCACACACCCAATATCAGTGTATGAGACTGCTAGATAGTCTACACCCTCATTAATTCTGGGTGTTATAAAACTTTAAGTTTGTTTACTAAAAACTAATCTATGGTATTAGAAGTCAGGGTAGCGGTTACCTTTGGGGACATGGGGAATGGGAAGGAACATGAGGGGGCTTTTGGGTTGCTGTTGATATTTTGTTTCTTATTCTGAGTAGTAGTTATGCAGATAATTTTCAGTTTCTCCAAATTCATTGAGTGGTATACTTATGACAGATATACCTTTCTAGGCTCAGAGGAGTGAGGTGACCTTCCCAAGATCACTAAATTGCCTGACTGCGGTGTCCTACCCTCCTTACCACCCTTTAAGCAGCTCATGTGATAGGAATTGAGCAAACCATGCAACCCAGTTGAGCAAATCAGGCATGATCTCAATTAATCCCTGCAACATCCCACTGAGGTAGCTATACTGTCATCCCATTTTACAGATAAAGGATTGCAAAGGTTAAATAACTTGCTCAGCTCACCCCATTAGTAAGTGGAAAAGTAGGGTTGAGCCCATGTCTCACTGACTCTAAAGTTGGGATAAGGCATACATTCCGATAGGATGTTCTGCAATGATGGAAATGTTTGATATTTGTGCTGACAATATAGTAGCCTCTAGGCATATGTGGCTGTTTAGCACTTGAAATGTGGCTAGTGCTACTGTGGAACCAAAATTTTAGTTTCAGTTTATTTTAATAATATAAGTAGTCTGTATTTGACAGTGCAACTCTAAGGAGGCAGGTCAGGGGGAGAATAGCTGTAGAGCACAGGAACAGATGACAGAGCAGCTGTCCCAATGGGAAACCATCCAGCCCACAGGAGGGTCCCATTTGTAGACAAAGCCCACACACTGCTAGGTCTCATTTTGGGCACCAGACTCTTTCCTTGTAGAAAGAGGCAGGGCTTTGTAATCAGATGTGGCCTAAACAAGCCTCTCAACCTAAGACTCAGTTTTCTTCATTTATAAAACGGATATCAAAATAAAGCTGGTTTTAAGATTAAAGGAGAGAATATACAGTGCCTGGCACATACTGGCATTTAATAAGCTATTTAACAGCTATACTGTTATCACAATTATTATTATAGATCTGGGGCTCACTTATAAACTTTTAAGTTTTTTCATTATATAGTGGTAAATCATATTTATGGTAATAATTTAATCAATGCAGATAGGTATAAAGCATGACCTAAAAAATCTGCAAATACTTTACCCCCAAATCCCCCTCCCAAATAAAACCACTGTAAATAGTTCCTTATGTCCAGGATATATCTCCACTTCCATAAACACCTACAACAATTCCAATCTATCCTTTTGAAAAGCACAAAAGGAATCCCACTAAATGCATTATTCTGTAACTTGCTTCTGTCACTTTCTGATATCTCAAGGACACCTTTCCACATGTGCACATTCAGATCCACTGCATAATTTTCCTGTTCGCACAATGTTTTCTGATAAAGGTCATTCATGACATATTTTGCAGGTCCTTACTGATGGACATGTAGTTGTTACCATTTATTTTGCTGGTGTGAATGATGTTTCAATGAGCACTTTGCATATGTCTTTCTGCACCTGGGCCAGAGCACCCAAATGGAGGAGAGATTATTTCCAGTAGGATCCCTGAGTCAGTGATTGAGGTATTTTCAGCTATTATAGATCTTTGCATAAACAATCTCATTTTAAAACTCTCAGTAGCACTGGACTTTAAAGGAATGCTCTAGCATGTTCTTCTAAAAAGACTACTTAAGTCATGCTGATAATCACCCCTGGAATGTATTTGCTGGGTGTGTTAGGAATTTTGGAGAAAACAGATTTTTCCTTTAAGCAGATCTGGTTTCTAAAGGTTCTGTGGTGTAGGGATGTGGGCAGGGCCAGGGGAGGGGTCTTGGCCAGGGGGCACCTGGAGGTCAAGGAATTGGATCCTCACTAATCGCAGCTTTGGCTGGCTGCAGGGGTTGAGGGCCAAAACTCTGCCTTCCTGTAGCAAGCGGGGCTTTATTGCTTATGAAATAACACAGCCAGGGGAGCCACTGAGCCTGCTGCTGAAGAGGAAAGGGAGCAGACACCCAGAAGAGCCTTGCCAAGGACTGGACAATGGCAGTTCCTGGCAGGCGTAATCCAAACGGCCCACAAACGTAAGAAAAGATGCTTGGCCTCTCCAGAAACCAAAGAAATACACACTCAAGCAACAATGGAGTATTGTTTTTCACCGATCAGATTGGCAAAATTAAAACAAAATGGTACCTTGTGTGGGAGAGTGTTGGATACCCAGTGTGGGGAAAGGGACACTACAGTACTCTCCTGGAGGGAGTGTTGAGAGTCCAGTCATCCTGCGGGGAAATGTGGGCATTTCAATACCTGCGCTATTCTACTTCTAGAAATGTGTTTTAAGGAAATAATTGAACATATGCACAAAGATATGTGATCAAGGATGTGCATTAACCAACATTGTTCATTATAGTAAAAATATCCAGAGATTGAGAACTGGTTAAATCAACTGCGTGATCTCCATAAAATATAGCAATCTGTGGCTAAAACTGTTTCTGTAGACCTGTGTTTACTAACACAGGTTATAGAATAATATTTGTGGTTCTATTTTTTTGGTAACGAAATTGATCATATCTATTATTACATATGTCATATTATTGTGTAAATTTAGTATTTCATATATAGACATACAGTGTTAAATATATAAATAATATATGTTGCATGTATAGATAGATATGTATACATATGTGTGTCTATATATGCATATTATGTGAATTTATGAAAGAAATACTTGGAAGAATATGAATGAAAATGTCCTCAGTGATTATACTTGAGTGGTGGGAAATTTAATTCATTAATTTAGTCATTAATTCTTTTTATAATTCTTTGAATTTCCTGAGGGTTTTTTTTTGGGGGGGGGCAATGAACATCTATTGTTTTTAGAATATAAAAAAAATTTGTTAATATTAGTTTAGGGGAAAAAAAAGAAAGCTGATAACTGTCTCAACTGTATTTGCAGTCTACATGCAATTATCCAGCCCTTGCTCCAAGCCCTGAAACTAGACTGCTGGTAATTTCACAGAGAAGGAGATTGAGGCTATGGGTGGACACCCTCCCAAGATCTCCTGCTCCTTCAGGTGTCCTTCCATCCACTCTCTGGTCTTCGCATTGGCTTCTAGGCTGATCAGAACTTCCAGCCTGCGCTTTTGAAGAAGGGAGACACAAAAAGCCTTTGTGTTTCTGCAGAGGTCCCTGAAGGTTGTCCGCTGATGGCGCTGGTTGCTAGGAGATATTTCTCAAGAAAGTTTCCTTTGGAAAATGAGCTCAGGTTCTGCTCACAGCCCTATCTTATTTTACCTGGGAGAGAGGCATCCAAGCATGTGTTTCCTCCAAGATATTAGAAATAGATCCCATTCCTCCTCTCACTGGTTCCTCTAGGCCCCAGTTCAGAGCGTATCCTGGCTGCAAATAGTTTCTGGGGACAAAGGGCCATTTGAGATGACCTGCCTTCTCTCCCTGTTATATACATGGGAAAACTGAGGCACAAGTTTTTGAGGGACTCACAGAATGAGTTAGTGGCAGGGTCATGATTCACCTTTCTCATTACTGCACAAGGCAGCACTCTACCCCCAACCTCCAGCTTTGTATGGTGAGACAGCAGGAACTCAGTGTATGACAACTGAGTATATTTCTCTTTATTCATCTTTGGGTTTCAAAGCATTTGGGGAGGAAAATGATTACTTTGCTCAAAAGGAGATGAGCACTGGGCATTTACTGGGCACCTACTATGTTCTAAACCATAGAGTAGGTGTTTTAGTGTCTTTATCTGCTCAGTCTGACTTCTGGATTATCTTGGGGTCAGTTTCTACTCGCTGTTTCTTTCTTGACTAAGGATCACATTTTTCTGTTTGTAGGTCTAGAAAATTTTGATTGTATACTGGATGTTGTGTGTGATGTGTTGTAGAGACTCTGGATTCTGTTTTCTTCTTCTGAAGAGCGTTAAATTTTGTTTTAGCAGGTGGTACAATTACTGATCAATTCCTCTGAAATCTTGTGGGATTTGTTTATACTTTGTAAGGGAGGATCATGCAAAGCTCAGTCTATTTCCCAAAGCCCTAATTTGCTGCTCTGAACACTCTGTGCTGAGGATCTTGAAGGATTTGGCTTCAGGCTATGTTAGGGCAGGTCTAGCCCTTACCCTAGAGCATAATTCTCACTTTTAAAGCATGGCTTTCTTTGGTATTTCAGCACAATGCCTAGATCGAAGGTCTCTCTAATGACTGAGTCATTTACCAGCAGTGTTACCTTACGTGAGTCACATCACCTCTCTGAGCCCCAGTTTTCTCATCTACAAACAAGTGCAGACTTGGAAGAATTAGAGCTAATGAATGAAAAGCATGTAGCATGGGGCCTGGAATAGAGTAGGTGCTTAATAAATAATAGCAGTTAAGAGTTATCATGATTTTTAATTTTCTTCATTCATTTTTCTAAATTTTCAATACCAATCATGGATTACTTTGGTTAATAGAAAAAATAATTTTGCTTAAAATAATTATGGGGAGAATTGATTTGTCTAAGAGCTCAGAGCTAGTCAGTGGTAGAAACAGATGAGAGCATGAGAATCTTATGGGGGGCATCTTTCCATGAGAACAGCCCCTTTCTCATACCTGAAACAACAGTAGCAGCAGCAGCAGCAGCAGCAGCAGCAGCAGCAGCAGCAGCAGCAGCAGCAGCAGCAGCAGCAATAACTACTTTAAGATCCAGGCCCCTTGCCTGTGCCAAACCTGCAAGGTGTGTAATTAGCCCCATTCTACAGATGAATAAATTGGGGTTCAGAGAGGTTGAGTCATTTGCCCAAAGTTCCACAGTTGACAAGTAGCAGAACTGGGATTTGCCTCCTGCACCTGGAAGAAACCACCTGGTCCACAGCATCCAAACCTGGCCTGGATTCTCCCTCCCCAGACCCTCATGGAGGATGACATAGGGGACACCTGGGTTTTCTGGAACGGGGCAAAGGCAAGGAAATCAGCAGTGAGTCCTGGCGCCAGATCCCATTACGCCAGGGGAGATCGCGTTTCCCCCGTTCTGGCACTGTGAGCCGGGCAGAGAAGCGGGCAGGCAGCCACTTCCCTGGTTCCTCAAGTAGAAAATTACAGGTGCCCAAAATAGCCTGGGCATTCTTTTATTTATGAATAAGCAGCAAGTCTGTGGAGCTGGAATGGTGTGTGTGTGGGGGGATTATAGATATTTCTTTCCACTGGCCACTATCCTGGGGTCTGTAGGGATCCCTCTCTCAGGAGACTCTCAGAAGGTGGGGGAGCTGGCAAGAATGGGGTGGGGGCATTTTCAGGGTGTAGTCGTGGAAAAGGAGAGATGAAGCCCTACTACACAGGAGCTGGTGATGGCTCTAGTCCCGAGGGCCTGAATTCCCAGTGAGTGAGGGGATGAGATGGCTGACATGGGTCTGTCCCAGTCACCACATTCTTGCTACGTGATCTTGGGCAAATGTATTAACTCCTCTGGGCCTTCATTTCTTCTGTAAAATGGGATGAGTCCTAAACTCACAGGAAAGTTAATTTTCTCCTGAGCATAAAATTAATACTTGCTCATTATTGACAACATAGAAAATGCAAAAGAAAAGAAAACCCACAAAATGACCACTCTATCCCTCCATTGTCCCTCTCCAATTAAGACAATCAGGATAAACATTTGGGATATGTTCTTTCAGTCTTTATTTCTATGAATATATATAAAAAATGGCTGATAGAGCCCAATACCTGAGTCACTGTGCTCTAAAAATGGAACCTTCACTTGGAGTCGGTCAACAAACCTTTACTGAGCACTGCCCTAGGCCCTGGGGCATCTTAGAGGCAGGTTTCCCCAACATGCCCTACATCCTCCTTCCATTTCTCCAACCCTCTGGCAATAATCCTCAACCTCAAGTCCCCACTCAGAGCCACCTGAGGGGTTGTGAGGAGGGAAAACCACTTTGCAGGTCCCAGATGTGGATGTAGGGCTAGAGTTGGGGCCTGGAATCTCCTGGTGGAAACATCTGTGACTTTCCCTCCAGCAGGCCTTGTGCACAGAAAGGCTGGCATGGGCATGGCTTGCTGACTTTCTTTCCTGGAGGGTCGATGTGGGAAGCTGGTGACCTCTCCCAGGGCTACGTCTTGATCAGTTAATACGTAAAATGCTTAGAACTTGTGCCTGGCACACAGTGTGCAGTCAATACATCATAGCCGCAGATGTGATTATTACATCATTATTATTCCCAGTTGGGGCCGAGACCTCCTGAGGCCATTCCCTTTTGGAGACTGATTTGTAATGAACCTGAGGAAACAGCAGCAGAATCACTTGCAGGCTGCAAATGATAATAGCGCAAATGACTAACACTTCTGTTTGTTAGGTACAGTTCTGTGGGCCACAAACTGCGCTGAATCACCTCACTTGCAGCCTACAGCCACCAGACTAAATGGGCATCTGTCGTCCCTGTTCACAGATAAAGAAACTGAGACTCAGAGTTGTGAAGTCACTCTAGCAAGGCCACACACCTGGCAGGTTGTAAACAGAGTTCAGGATCTGCTTCTATCGCCCGCCCCCATTCTGTCATTACCCTTCCCCCCACTCCTGGGCTTCAGTCATTGTCTCTCTGGAAGGACACATACTGCTGATGATTGGAAGCTCTGCAAAGTCAGCCATGACTCTCCCCTGAACTCTAGCCTGAGGGAGCTGACTTACTCTTTGACCAGATTAAAAAAACAAAACAAAACAAAACAAAACAGAAATAGTAGCCATTTGTTGAGCTCTTCCTGTATGCCAAGGTTCTGTTTTTAACCCATTTCATAGATGAGACAGCTGAGGCTAATAGAGGTCAAGGAGGTGGCCAAGGTCACAAAGCGAGTGAGTAGGGGAGCCAGGAATCAAATTGTAGTTCTCCTGACTTTGAGGCTCAAGCTCCTAATATTACGCTGGAGCTGAATCCAACTGCCAACCTCAAAACTCCCATGCCAGGCTTCTTGGTCTGGTTCCCCAGACCCTTTCAATCTCTGGCCCCTGCTGTCCTCTCTCCTACAGCACTCACCCTTGCCCTGGCCCTGCCCAGCCTCTGCCTCCTACCTTAAGTTGCCTGCAGTTCTCTGAGTGGCAGCGAGGCCTCTCTACCCTCCACCTGGAATGCTGTCACTCTCCTCTTGGCCTAGTTCACTCCTCCAGGACTCTGCTTAGGTGGTACTTCCTCTGGTATATCCCCTCCCTGATATCCTGATATCCCCTCCCTGATATCCCCTCCTTAGGGTTGGATACCTTAGGGACATTATCTCCCTATGAGAGATGTGCTTGGAGAAGGCTCTCTGTCCCTATCTAGACCTTCCAAGATGCTCAGCCTCCCACAGCTGCCAAGCCATTGCCCTGGGATGGTGGAGCCTTTGCCAGGCAGGAGTTGGAATGTAGGTAACTTCAGCCTTTATGCCAGTCTGAGGTCCACATGTTACATTTGCCAGATTGCCTTCTGGCTCAGCTCTTGCAGAAGCCATGACTCTCTGCAGCATGTGTACCCAGGGAGGCAGGCCAGGGCCACAAGAATGCCCAAGGCTTGAGCCAGTGAAGTCACCCTGGGACATCCCTCCCTCTCTCTTATGTTCACCTAGCTGAGCCTGGATGAGAAATCCCTGAAAAAACTGCCACTGAAACTTTCCACTGACTCTGGCTTGGCTCTGGAATGGCAGGATTCAGAGGAGAGGAAGCCTGTGGCCATTTCAGATTTGAGCCCTTAGGTGCTTTGGCCCAGACTAGACTCACAGAGAGGAAATGTCTGGAACACACAGGCTAAAAATAATTCTAATGCCACCAGGTCATGGCTATGGGAGTCCTGCTTAGTACTTTTTTGTATTAGTGAAGCTGAGGGGATTGGCCTTTAATTTACCTTTTTTTCACTGTCCTTGTTTAATTTTGATATAAAAGTTATTATAAAATGAGGTAGGAAGTGTTTCCTCATGTTCTATTTTCTAGCAGACTTTATATAAAATTTAATTGATGAATTCCTTTAAAGTTTAATAAAACTCACTAATAAAACTGATTTTCTCTTTGTGCAAAGATTAACTCATGATTCAATTTCTTTAAATGTTATTAACCATTTAGGTTTTCTATTTCCCCTTAAGCTAATTTTGTTCAACAATATTTTCCAGATGTTTCTAGAAGGTTAAAAAATTTACAGGCATAAAGTTGGCAATATCATTCTTGTTAAAAGAACCAACTTTTGGCCATATTGCTCTTCATTATCATACATTTGTTTTCTACTTCTTTAGTTTCTGCTTTTATTTTTATTTTTGCCTGACTTCTATGTTTTTTGGATTGGTTCTGTTGTTCTTTTACCAACTTCTTAACTTTGACTTTTAGCTCATTAAATCTTAGCCTTTTTTCCTATCCACATTTAAGGCTATCAATTTCCCCTTAAATACCATTTTAGCTGCATCCCACACATTCTGATATATAGTATTTTCATTATAATTTAGGCCAAAAGATTGTCTTGATATATTCTTTGGCCAATTTAGAAGTGTTTTATATTTTCTAAATATATTTTAGTTTCTTTTTTAGTTGTTCATTATTATCCTTTGATTATGTGGTAAACATACACTATGATGTATATGGTACTGATTCTTTGGTATTTGGATTTTGCAACCTAGAATATCTAGGTTTTGCAACCTAGAATATGTGGTCAACATTTGTAAATGCTACATGAGTGCTTAAAAAAAATTATAGGCTTCTAAATATGTCTTTTAAATCAAGTCTGCTGTTTTTAAAAAAGAAAGTAAAAACCATAAAGAGATACCAGTATACATCCACCAACTTCACAAAAATGAAGATGTCTGAAAAATAGAAGCTGTTGGTAAAAATTTTGGGCAACCAAACCCAGTGCCAGTGGGAGTGTGACTTGCTATAACCAGTTTGGCTTTATCTAGTAAAAGTGGGAGTGATGGTAGAATACTTCACACCCAAATATGCCACTTTGGCATAGGTTTATTTTGAGCTAAAGACACTTGAAAAACAGTAGGAGCAAGAAGAGTGCCGTGACCTCCTCTTTTCTTTCTGAAATCAGGAGATAAATCTCCCATGTGAAAGATACCCTCCTTATACCGGGAAGAAAGAAATGTTCGTATCACCAGCTACAGGAAATTGAGACTGAGAGAAATCTATAGAAGAGACCTTGTTAAAATAACTCTTATCTTTCTTTAGTTACCGCATATATTTCAGTTACTTTTCCTCAGCTGCTATTCTTTGTTCAACCTGGTATATAAACACTGGAGCCTATCCACTTTTGGGGTCTTCGTTTTCCTATAGGGACTCCATGTACATGTAAAAATCTGTAAGCTTTTCTCCTGTTGATCTCTCTTAGGTTGATTTAATTCCCAGGCCCAGAGGGAGACCCTGAGGGTAGAGGTAAAGCCTTGCCTCCTCTACAGGTGAGAATGTCTGTGCCCTCAGACTCAGTGGTCCTACTTCTTGATTGATACCAGAGAGACACCTGGATACTCTGAGACATGCACAAAAAATTTCACAGGAACAATTTTAAAATGGCAAAAGTTCTGGGAACAACCTGAGTGTCTATCAGCAGTAGTGTAGACAGATGAATTGTGGCATATTTGTACAGTGAAACACTAGTCAGTCTTGCAGATACTTTACAGATACACACAACAATGTGCATGAATCTCGGGAACATACAGTCAGTGGAATAAAGCACATTGTAGACAGGGACACATACCAATCTCATTTATGCAGAGCTGGAATCTTCAACAGTTTACAGCTTAGGGTTCTGTCACCATATCTGGGAGGGAAAGTGGTGACCTTTGAGAGCAGGGAAAGGGGAAGCATTGGTAGAACCTAGAGTATTTCCAGGTAATGGTCAGGTGCTTTTTTCTTTAGCTAGATGGTCAGATATGTATGGGTGTTCGTTGGCTATGCTTCATTATACCTTATGTATATATGTTTTTCAAGTAATCTTCTGTAACTAATATTTAGTTAAAATAATTTTAAAATTAATAATTATAGTGCAAAAATTATTTACCTATCTGAAAATCATCTTTGAGGAAGAATGTGACAAATATTATGCAAGTAATGTAGGGAGGAGGCATGAAAACTAAATGTTAAATCAAACTATATTCAGATGGCCACATTACAAAAAACCTACAGAACAAAGGAAGATTCCTACTGGAATTACTAACAAACCAAATCCATTTGCCCATACTGTAAAGGGTAAACAGAGTCTTTAAGTCATACCCTACATTCATTCTCTACTGCTAAAAAGCACGAGAAACCTATAGATCAAAGGCTGGGGATTGCCATCAGGCTTTCTCACCACGTACCCTTACCTTTCATACTGTATATCCATATTATCAAAGGAAAATTGGTAAATGAGGTCTTTCAACTGTAATTCATAGAAACTAAAACTGATATATAAACTGAATTCCCTGGACTCTCAGGGTCTTTCTGGTTGTGTTTTCTCTCTGTCTCTCTGTCCCTCTCGGCTCTCTTACTCCCTCTGAGAAGAGACCGCACTCTGTCTGTGGAGTGTATCCCTTCTCTAACAAACTTTCATTTTGATTCTGCCTCTGGCGTGCCCTTGAATTGTTTCCTGTGCTCAGTCAAGAACCCTCCCTCTCTGAGTGCAGGACTTGAATCTCCATTTGGGGGGATTCACCTTGTTCTCCATCACAAGGACTAATTCATTAGGCATCCTCTTCCCAGGAAAACCTGAATTAAGTTATATAAAATTACCCAGGTGGGGATTTTGGAAGAAAAAAAGTAACTAGCCTCAGATGTGGCTCCTGAGCAGGCCTGGTCTGGGCCTGCCCTGACCGGGGGCTGAGATAGGTAAGCCATGGGTCAGGCTTGTTCTTCTCAGGAATTCCAGCTCCTGGGACACCCCTCCCTCAATGTTTCTTCTTGATCACTTCATGAAATTTAAGTGATAATTCAAGTTTTCAGCCCACTGGCTGTCAGAAACTACATCTCCATCATTTTGAGATCTGGCTTTTTCTTTCTCTGCTCCAGGGCTGTTGGAGAGTAGAAGGCTTATGTGTGGGGAAGGGGGAGGGTAGTAAGGCATCAGGAAGGGGCAGCTGGTCCTTGGGGACATTGCCTGCTGATACCCAATCCCAGTCATGGTTGATAGTACAATTGGTTTTATGATTTTCTGGGAGCTGCTGGTGAAGGCCTGTGATGAAGGGTACCTATTCTAATTCCCATCAGTCAGTCTTCCATTGTGGCTTGTCCTGTCTGTCTCCCTGAGCAAATTGACCGATGATTGGCCCTGGAGCTGGGCTCTCCTCTGTGCCCTAGGCATGAGGCAGCATCTGGCACAGAGTGGATGTTCAGGAAATATCTGTGGAATGAAGGAGTGAGTTCCCTGCATGGTAGCTATGGGTTCACGCATGCCTATTATATGTCAGACCTGTGCTAGGTGCTGAGCATCCAGAGTCAGTGACAGGTAAGGTCTCTGCCCTCATGGAGCTGACATGCTGATTGGGAATAACCAAGGATGGTGGTAAGTTCTATGAAGCAACTGTAGAACTGGGGACCAAGTTGGGGGGACTTCAGCGGAAGGGGTCAGGGAAGGCCTCTCTCAGAGCTGAGATGTGAAGGAGCCGGTCCTGGGAAGAGCCAGGGAAGAGTGCACAGGTGGACTTTTGCTACATCGTACATTTGCCACAAACATTTGTCACATTGCACACTTCAAAATGATCCCAAAGTGTTCCTGAAAGCTCAGGTGCATAAGGAAAAGCCCCTGAATTATCCCCTCAAACAGAGTTGCTGCCTGGTTTTTGGCTGAGTTCTGCAGGCTCTGGGTGTAACATCACCTCGGGGACGCCCCAGTCCCCATCCCGAGTTTTCTTGGGACCAAGACCAAGACCAAGCCAGGTTCTTCCCTGGGGAAGACTCCCTCATTGTTTTTGTCCTTCTCTTAGATTTCTAGGTCACAGAAGAAAAGTTCCAGCTCCTTGCCCTTTCTCTCTGCCCCACAGCTTGAGATCTGATCTCTCACTTAAACAAAGCCCCTCGTTCATCTCAGCTTAGGAGACACAATGTTCTGAAAGCAGATCCCCGGGGCCCAGCAAGGGAGCTGCGTTTTTGGGTTTCTGCCTTCTCAACAACCAGCTTTTGATTTGGCCCCTCCTGCCCCACCTCCAAACTCTTTCACCATAGAAATTAAATTCTTCTGATCTTTAAGGCCCCTCTTCGGTGCTGCTCCCAGTGGGACTGAAGCCACAGCGTCTAGTAACTCTACCCAGTAAGGTTTACTCTAGCTTGAGATGCACACCTTCATTTTGACACTTAAAAAACAAGTCACTGAGAATGTTGGCTGTGGTGCCAGATGTATCTGGGTTCAAGTCCTGGCTCTGGCACTTGCTGCCTACGTGACCTTGAGCAGTGAACTCTTTCTAAATCTGGGTTTTTGCTTTGATGCAATGGAGACGTCATACCTTTGTGACTGGGTTTATGGTGAGGTTTCCATGTGGAACTTCAATTATTAAAAAGCATATTTATTTTTATCTTCAGGAAGTACCCTTTTTACGGGTGAAAAGGATGAAGGCTTGAGAAGAATTGTGACTGCTTAAGCTTTTGAACTGTTTGGGTGGTTACGGTTCATCTCGTGGTGTAGGTCAAGGCTGGGCTGCATCTTGCAAGTTCTTTGCAAGCCCTTGGCTTTTGTGCAGGTGGGAGGAATCTGAAGGCCACTTGCATTAACTCAGCGATCTCACCCAACCTCTTCATGGCCGTGACATGGAGAAAACAACCCAGGCCAGGGGTTAATGACATCGGATGCTTGGGGTCTTGGCCCTACATCCTTTGTGGTGGGTGATGGTTCCCACTCTCCCTTCTCCCCTGCCTGCTTTGACAGTGGTGGAAACTTGAAGCCTAGAGAGGGAGATGGTCTTGTCCAGGGTCACTCAGGGCCTCTGAGCAAAGGCTTTTTCATATTAGTAGACTGGGAAGACTGGACTAAGAGTAGGTGCATGAGGTATGGAAAAAGAATAAAGGAAATATTCTCTCTACCATCCAGGAAAGGATATTTGCCCCTGGGGCCTGAAGATCGGGTAAAGGTAGCCCTTCTGGCTTCTTTTTTTCTTTCCTGCCGGGAGGCATTAAAGCATGAAAAAGAGGCCAGGTGGGCACCCAGAATGCATGGGGAGCAGAGGGACTGGGGTCGGAGAAGATAGGCTTGTAGTTTCCTCATTCTGGAAAGTTTCCCAGGGGACTTTCTTTTTGTATCTACATCTGTCTCTCTTTCCTCCCTCCTAGTCTGTCTTTTTCTTTTTCTCTTAGCTCTATTTTAAAATTGAACAAAAGAAAGGAGAGGAAAAAAAGTTCTTGATCAGAGTCTGAGGCAGACATACAGCTGTTTTTTTTTTTTTTTTTTTGGGTGGGCAGGAGTGCTGTGGCATGGTGAGTGGAGGGCTAGATGGGGGAGTGGGGACTTAAGGCCCCACCTGAAGCAGCCCTATGGTGGTCCCAACTCCGGAATCAGAATTAGGAGGCCCCATGGGGCTCAGGAAGAGGAACTGGCAAACCAGGAGGCTCTTTCAGTCCTTGGGACATGCCATGCCTCTCGGGCTTCTGGGCTTTGGCAGATGCTACTGTGTCCTCAGAAACTTCTCCCAGCCCCTGACCTGGTTAATCCTTCTTCATTCTTCAGATCACAGCTTGGGAATCCAGGAGCTTCCCTGGATTTGTGGTCCCCCTTCTGTGCCCTGAGTCTTCTGTGTTTCCCTCATCAGAGCACCCAGCAACTGCCCTGTCATTGCTGGTGACTTCTTTCTCTCCTGCTGGGCTGTATACTCTGAGGACAGGACCTGAGTGCTATTCACTGGTCTGTCGCCGGTGCCTGGATCCTGGTACCCAGGAGGTGCCCAGTCAACGTTTGTGGAAGGAATGATGAGGAATCAAGGAGGATTTTGCATTTGGCCAGAAAGATGTGCAAATAGAGTCTCTCTTTCTCTCTCTCTCTCTCTCTCTCTCTCTCTCTCTCTCTCTCTGTCTCTCTCTCTCTCTGTCTCTCTCTGTCTCTCTCTGTCTCTCTTTGTCTGCTGTCTTTCTGTCTGTCTGTCTCTGGTGGGCGAGTGAAGGTAGGGTGGGGAATGTGGGAATTTAGGTCAGAGCCTTAAAGCTGTTGAAGGGAAAGGAGGAGATAGGCGTGGGAAAAAGGACACCTTTCCCCCAAGCCTAAGGTTCCGTGTGGATCCTTTTATGAGCTTGGCCTTCAACCCCACCCTTGAGTTCCTTCCATGGGAACCTAGCCTCCCTCTCTCTTTCACTTCCTTCCTCAATTTCTTGAGCACCTATTCCATGCTAGATGCTGGGGACACAATGGAGAGCTGAAAATCAAACATAGTTCTTTCCCCTTATGGATAATCACAAGATTAAATATGAAATTACAACATGGTCAGTGTGGTGGAGAGAGTGTTTAGAACATAGTGAGCTTTGCTGTAGTCTGGGGAACTCAGGTGGTGCCATGGGTCCCTGAGGGAGCTTTACCCACTTTTGATCTCTCTGGCCCCTTCCCAGCAACCCCTGATAATCCTCCAGGCTTAGGAAAACCTGAGACATAGTTATGCAAACACAGCTCTGAGACAGGCTTGTCCCCTCTTCCCTTACCTAGATCCCCTCGCCCTGTGTAGATACACTCAGGGAAGTCTTCCTAGAAGCATCAGCTGAGCCAGCATCTTTCTTCCTTTTCTCCTTTGATTTCTTTCCCTCCCAAGCCAGGCTTCCAGCCATAAGGATGGACAGAAAAAGTTTTAATCTTGGAAGAGGTGATTGAAGGGCTATAAGTGACATTACTGTGTATTTACAAAGCAACATTCATTTCTCTGGGCAGACCTAGCCAGTACCTGGCTACAAGGGTCTACAGGTAGAGGGTGGACCAAATTTACACCCCTGCTAACCCATCCATTCATTGCCTCTGTGCAGTGCCCAACCTATACCTCTGTTTGACACAGCCCTGGGCATTCAACTCCGGAACTCAGCTTGGGGAAGCCAAGGGCAGAGGAGAATGAAAACCCAGTGGGTGACTTTGGGGGACAGGAAAACTTCCCTTCCTCTGCTTCCAAAGGTCACTCTGCCTGCTTTCAAATGCCCTTTTCAGCTGCTGCCAGTATGTTCTCCACAGCTCTCTCACCCCACCCTCTGTCTCTGGGCTTCCCCAGGGAAGAAAATTCAGCTCCAACTTTTCCAAGGGCTTCAGGCCAGACCATTCTGAGGGTGGGGTTAATGAGGTGGGGAGGACAGTCCACAGTGCAGGGAAGGACACTATGTTTACCAATTTGCTCAGCCTGGGGAAGAAAACATTCAGGGACTTTCAAATCCAGGGGCTGAACAGATGGAGTAAAAGATGGGGGAGTGGGGCTGGGATTGTATGATGAAGTCAAGGGTTTGGAAATCCAGATTCACAATACCAGCATTTGTGCTTGTGCCTAATCCCAGAACCTCCAGGAACATGGCACTCTACGCTTAGCTGTCCCCCCAGCTGGCACTAATGATTGGGGCTGCTGGCTCTCTGGGCAAGTGACCTGTGCAGTTGCAAATGCACTCATAAGGCTCCTATGCTTGAATTAATGCTTTGCTGTCACTGTCTTATGACTTGTTATAATTTTTGTACAAGGGATTTTGTATTTCATTTTATTGTATCCTGCTAAGGACAAAGTGACTAAGTCAGTGCCCTGAACTCTATCTCTGGGCTTCAGTTGAAAGGTCTGAAAAGGTACCTAGCTCCTTCCAAAAGATAATTGGAGTTTGTCATTTTTACCATGGTTAGGAGGGGCATTGGGAATCATTTAATTCAACCTCTCAGTTCCCAGATGGGGAAACTGAGAATCGAAGAGGAAGGAAGGTGTCTGAGGTGTTTCAGGCAATTTCTCCCTTAATCCTTACACCAGTAATTCCAAATTTGGTACAATTTCATCCCTATTTTACAGATGAGAAGCTGAGGCCTGGACATCACCCAGGTAGTGAGGCCAGAGCCTCTACTTAACCCCTGGCCTCATCTCCCTGGATCTCACACTTTCCAAAGAACCCTGACCCTGACGCATGGGTCCCAGTTTCCTCGTCTGCATAATGGGGGTTGCAGGGTAGTGGGAGGATTTGAGATAAGTATGTGATGTGCCTGGCCTGATCAGTGTCACTGGCTGGGCAGATGTCAGTGCAACCTCCTGTCACTTCCTTGCTAGTGATCTCTGAACCTCAGTGTTCTGGTCTATAAAATGGGGATGACAACAGTAGCCCCCTCATAGGGCATTTGTGAGGATTATGTGAGAAAAGCAGGTGGAGTGTCTAGCTCCTGGTGGGGTGCAGGCCTCAAGATGTACGCTGAGGCCCAGAGCAGGCCCGGAGGGCACAGCAGCTCATCTGTGAATGTTACTCATCCACGACTTGGGCATGGCAGCCTCTGCCTCATCGTTGGGGTAGGGAGGGCTGGAGGGCAAGCATGTGAAAGCACCTAGCAGAGTGGCTAGCAAGGGTGGGTGCTCAATATGTCATATCCTTCGTCCTTATCTTCCCTTAGCTTGCAATGGAATATTTGTCAGGTATGTAGTCAGAACTCAGTGCACACCTGGTCCAAGAACACTTACAAGAACAGGTGGGCCAGTGCTGGGCCTGGAACTTGGAGACAGGCTGGGTTGTGAGTAGGAGTTGGAAGGGCGGTCCAGGCAAGCGCCTGATATGAGCAAGGGCCAAGAGGCTGGAGTGATTCTGGGAGACAGGGCTCAGTGAGGAGGCTGCTAGCAGGAGCAGAGCTCTGCTTTTGTTGGGAGTGTGGGGGGAGGGAGTGGTGTTCTCTCTCTTTCTCCCCATGGGCTCCTGACAACCTTTGCCTTTTGTCCCTGAGCTTCCCATCCTGAGCCCTTTGGGAACCCAGCTGTGAACTCCCCATGGCACTAAAGAGTGTGGTGCCTGGCCCCAGTTCTCTTCAGAGAAGCAGTCTGAGGCGTTGTGCAGAGTGGGGGCCATGTTGTGGCATGGACAGAGAGCCTCCTAACGAGGTCCTCGGGTCCCGCTGAGTGGAGTGCAGCAAGCAGGAGCTAGCCATCATCGGCATCATCGGCAGGGAGAGTTGTTGGGAAAGCCAGTGGGCCCAGCCGGCTGTGTGCCTTCTGGGCTCTAAAAGAACAAACGCTCCCTTTCAGGACATTTATCAAAGTTAGCTATGTCGCCCGTATTTTTTCCCTTCTGTTTCAGCCAAGGAAACTTTCTTCTAATGAGGATGAGCACAAAGTGATGAACATCTTCACAGACATCAACAGTCAGAATACATGGTTTGTTCAGGGAAGTGAAAAACCTGAGCGGGGTTGAGTCTGGAGAAAAGTTTTAGAGACTGCTAAGTGTCCAAGACTTCAAGTGTCACACTGTGGACTTGGGGGCACACCCAGCCCCTTCCCTGCTGAAGCTCCACTTTCAGCTTCTGCAGCAGCTGTCATAGTTTCACCCACCATCCGCTGAGCACCTGCTGTATGTCGGGCACCCCGCCTCATCCTGGTGTGGAAGGTAAAATCATTATCTTGTTTGACGGATGAGGAGACTACGGCTTAGAGAGGCTAAGCAGGTTGTCCTGGTGGGGGTCCATGGCGGGGTCTGAACCCTGTTCTGCCTGCTCAGAGCCCACTTTCAGCACTGGCAGTGAAGCTCACTGGCTAAGAGCCAGGCCCTTCAGGCTGCCGGCTTCAAATCTCGACTCTACCACTTTCTTGCTGGGTGGCCCGAGCTTCTTGTTTAATCTCCCCATGCCTCTGACTGGTTGGGTAATAAAAGGACCCACCTCCAAGAGCTGTTGGAAGATTTAACCGGAGAATTCCTGCAAACGCTGCAATGCAGGTGAGCTGTTATCAGTAACATATTTATGTTTAGTATCAGGGTATCATTTAGTATTTTTTTTTTCTTTTAAGTAACCGCTTCTTTAGGAGTGAAATGAAGATCATGGCCTGAGGTACTGAACTTGTGTAGGAATAGCCTGTGGAAACTTGCGGGCCTGTCCCCTTCCTGGAGGACAGACACTGGCTGCTGAGTGGGGGCTGAAGACGGAGTAACCAGACCCTCTGATCTCCCAGCACAGAGAAGCAGGTATCCAGTTAATATTCCTGTGGGAGGCTGGGACTGGCAGCAAATGAAGATGTGATGGACAGGGTTCTGCACTGAGAGAGTGCCCTTAGTGGGCAAGAGTAATCTTTAAGGGGCAGCTGGGGAAGGAGTAATCTTCATGGTACTGGAGAATGAGACTTACTGCCGTCCTGTGTGCTTCTGGGGTCTGGCCCAGAGCCGCTAGGCATTGTGGACAGCCCTGACTGCATGGCCCCAGGCAAGCCCTTCCCCTCTGCTGGCCTCAGTCCTCCCAGCTGTGCAATGGGGAGGGCCATGGACCATATCACCAAGGGTTTTCTAAGCTGTTATTTTATGACCACGATTAAACTGTAATTGTGGGAGGAGGTCTGGGAAACCCTTGAGGACAGTAGAGTGACCTTTATAGGATAAGCTAGTGGGAAAATTAATGAACGGGTGCTGGGCAATGAGGTTAGGTGGGCTATTGCCTCAGACAGCAAGAGAGAGCTGGGTGTGTGGGAGTTGGGTGCAGTGGTCCACAGGTGGGGGAGTTCAAAGGGGGCCTGGTCTGGGCATGCCCACATCCCTTCTCTAGGCTGATTCTACCACTGACCAGCTGGGGAAAGTCACGTTTGCTGGGCCCCAACTTTTTTATTTGCCATTGGGTGTGACATTGATGCCCTTGCTGGCTCAAAGAAACAGTTGTGAAGCTCAGAATAGAACACAGGTGTGAGAGGATCCAATTCAGGCAGAGATAACATTGACTATAAGCACCTATTTTGTCCCAGGCATGATATAATTTAGGTTTTACAACACTCTGAGGAGGATTGTTAGCTTTAGCTTATTGAGACAGAATCTGAGGCTCAGAGAGGTGCAGTGACTTGTCTAAGGTCACAGAGGATATGGGGTCATTGACTCAGGCCAGTCTGACTCTAAAACCCAGTTCCCAATCACTGTGCACTGCTACCTTCTCCAAGGGGGGAGTGTTCCCTGAAAGCAGGTGAAGGGGCTGGGCCCAGGGATAGGCACAGCTTTCAACCTCGAGGCTACTTCTGACTGACTGGGGGGTGAGTCCTGGGAGGCTGCATTGAGAAGGATTCTGAGGTTATCTAGGCATAGTGGGTAAGGGTGCAAGAATTGGTTTGTGATGTCTGCCATGGCTGAGGGAAGAGAACGAGGCAGTACGTGGGCCATATTTTCCTATTCCTGGGCTAAACCTTGGTTAGGGTCTTTTCTAGGCCTGGGAAACAGGTCTCTAAGGTGATTCTTTCCTCACATTCACCTTCAGCACAAATAGGATCTAGAGACTGAGCTCATTTCCCTGGGAGAGGGGAGGAACAGGAAGGGTGTTTGTGAAAGAAGAGATTGGTTGGGTCCAGGGCTCAGGGCTTGGCTGGGAAGGCAGTTGTGGGACTCCCTAGGGCTAAGTCAGACAATTTCCCTGCCCCTACTGCAGGCAACCCACCCTGGCCCCTGCAGGCATGAGTGGGCATTGTGTGTGGGGTGGGGTGGGGTGAGGGGAGGGACAGCCCCAGGATGTTAAACTTTTAGGATAATGCTGTTAGGGGGCACTGAAGGGAGGCAGGAGCAAAGACCAACACTAGGAGACTCCTAGGTATTATCTAGCCCATCATTTGCATTTTGCAAATGGGAAAACCAAAGTCCAGAGAGCTTACTCCATGGGGTCCATGATGCATTTTACTTTATGTTTGAAAAATGTGGGATGGGCTGAGTTGGCAGAAAATTTGGACTTGAGCAGAAGGGGCAGAATCCCATCCTTTCTCCCCACTAGGGGCATGACCCTGCTAACAAATCACATCTTGCCTCTGAGTCTCAGTTCTCTAACTTTAATGTACTAGGTCATCCAGGGTTGTTTAAAAATCGGAGCCCCTGTTTATTGGGGCCCTCTGGGTGTCAGGCAAATGCTAAGCCCTTTACAAGCACCACCTCATCCAGCCTCCCATGTGGTGAGTACCAGCCCTGCTTCATGGACCAGGAGCTGAGATCCAGAGGGGTTCAGTTCCTCACCACAGTAGGTAGGAGGAGGAGGTGGGACCTGGGCGGCCTGCAGTACTGTCATAGTCCTGGGCCAGTGAGGGCTGTGAGTGGGTATGAGAATCCCCAGAGAGCTGGTGAATAAACTCAGATTCCCAGAGACTCTGATCCAGGAAGGATGGGTGGGACCCAAGAAGGTGACCTTTAACCAGCTCCTTTCCACACCCTATCTCTAATGCTGATGCAGGGGGTCTACTGACAACTTGTTTGGAAACACTGTGCTTTCTACAAAGCCCCCAACTGAGAGCCCAGATTTTGAAGGTGCTGGATAATAATATGAAGAGCATTCTAATAATAACAGAGCATAGCTTATACATGGCCTACTGTGTATCAAGCTCTGTTTCAAAGACTTTGCATATTTTAATTCTCACCACAAGCCTCTGAAATGGTGGCTACCATCGTCCCCAGTTTACAGATGAGGAAATGAGTTACAGAAAGCTTCACTAACTTGCCCATGGCCCTATATTTAGTAAGTCGACTTACCTATAAAGACTCTTATTTTTTTGTCCTGCCCCTGTGTCTACCTGAGCCAACACTCTTCTGGTGAAAAGGGAGTGGGTAGGCAGGGGGCCTGCGTGCAGGGAATTAGAGAGGTGTGTGTGTAAGACCAGGGAGCCGAGAGGCCCAGTAGCCCCAGGTCCGTTCCGGAGATGGAGAGATCAGGCACTGACTCTGCCCGGAGCCAAAGCTAGTTTTCTAGAAGCAAATTTTGGCTGTGAGCTCAGGGAAGGAGGTTGGTGGGCAGTGCTTGGCCGAGGCTCCAAGAAACTGGCAGGTGGATGTGTGAGGGTGCCCATCAGGTAGGTCCAGTCTCCCTTTTCATGTCTGGGGTCCCAACAGGACCCTCAGGGCTCCTACCTTCTTCCCTTGGGCTGCTCCCATGGCACGAAGTGGGCACCAGGTCTGGGTGGGCCTCGGGGGCCGGGTTGGGGGGTCCTTCCTGCTGGTGATGATTTCAGGAGCTGGAGCCCGAGGGGTTCCCTGGGCCAGGGTCCCCTGTGCTGTCGCGGCTCATTCTCCTCAGGCACAAAGGCGGCTTTCACAGCGCTGCTAAGCCCGGAGCTCCTCAGCCAGGCTTAGGGCGATTGATCCTGACAGAGGGGCCGGTATCGGCAGGTGGCCTGGACGCCCTCCTGGGGTTTCTGTGTCTCCTTACCTCCCAGACCCCTGCCTCTCTCAGGAAGGTAAACTGAGGCAGCTGGGGTTGAGGAGAAGCAAAGGTGACCTCTTTCTGTGCTGTAGGCAGCTCAGGCGCAGCGGGTGACATCTGGCTGGCCCAGCGGGCAGAATGTGGCCTTCTTGCCAGGCTGGGCACTGCTCAGCAGACAGGGCCCAGACAGTGGAGGTGGTGTGGGGTGGCCCCGTGGGGCTCAGGGCAGGCCTGCATGGGGATGTAAGCCTCAAGCTGGACAGCCCCATTAATAATAGATTTTTGAAGACACTTTTAAGCCAGGGCTTTCCCAGAGCAGAGACTCTTAGGGCAGAATACTTCATTCAATGGTGCAGCAGTCCAAGTGGGGAAAGCTGAAGGGCAGCTGGTCTGGACTCAGGCCAGGAAAATATCTGGAGGCCAGACTCTAGGCCTGGGGCCAAGTTCTTGAAGTACCCCTTGCAGTCCCCTCCTCTCTTTGTCACAAACATGGGGCAAGATTAAGACTGGAATCACCTTGGGTTTGAGTCTTTGCTCTGTTTTATACAGCTGTGTGATCCGGGGGACATGGTTTGAGTTCTGCGAACCTCATGTCATTCCCTGTTTTTATCACCTTCCTCTTGACCAAAGGGTGATAACAACAGCCCCACCCCATGGGCCTGTGAGGATGAAACGAGGTAATTCACATAAAGCTCTGCACAGAGCATCTTTGGACCACAGCAATTCTCCAGAGAGGTTGGGTGCTGCGGTTAAGATGCTGTTAATAATTGTGACAGTAAACCCACTGCCGTCGGCAAGTCCCATGTAACCAGTCCATTAAGCACAACACCGTTCCCAAGAACTGGCCAGGTGGGGGAAACTTGTTCCCTTCCCCTTTCCTCTAGTACAGTGCCTGGCACAGAGGAGGTAGTGATGTTGTAAGAAATGGCAGCTGGTTGTACAGTCAAGGGTTAGGTGTTCCAGATCTGGCTTTGCCTGTGGAATAAAATCCCCCCAGGGTTCACAAAATGATCATGGTTCACACACACCATCTAGCGAGTCCTACTTACCTCTCGTACCTCATTTCCACTCACCTCTCTCCCTGACAGTTCCTGGATCAGATCACCTTTCCCCTCACCTCAGGGCTGTTGCACTTGCCATTCTCTCTGCCTGGAATGTTTCCAGTCTCTCTCCTTTTACTCTATTTTTTTTATCTTTGCATGTTTCTTTCCTTTTGATCCTTTAGGATCAATTATTGCCTTCTTGAAGATTTTCCCTATGCAAAGCAGCTTCCCAGGTTTTCTGTTTATTACCTTTTCATAGCATTTAACAACAACCGAAATGATATTACTTCTGTGTTTGTGGTTTGTCTTCCCCACCTGTAATGGCAGCTCCACAAAGGCTGGGACCTGGTCTGTCTTGTTCATCAGGTTATACCTTGGATTTAGAATAGTGCTTGGCACGCTGCAGATTATAGAGGATTAAATAAAACAGTCTAAGTATGTAGAATACTCAATACAGCCCTGACTCATCGCAAATGCTCCCCGCATTGCAATGATTAATACTGTTGTTATTGTTGTTGCTATATTTCCCTCAATACCCATGCCCCCTCTGGCCAAGCAAAAATGTGGATCTTTCTTCCGAGCCTTCTCCTGGGTCTAGTCCCTGCCACATCTGCTCCCCGTTCCTTTTCTCCCCATTCCAATCATGCCCGAGGTACAGCTTCTGATTCTCTGTAGTAAGGAGAGTGTCCACAACATTGTAAAGAACGATGACAAAACTGGAATTGGAAGTCAGCCGGCGAAGTAAAAATGCCATAAGTCAACCCTCTAGATCAAACTCCATTGGCAGCCATCCCAAAACTATGCACAAGCTTAGCTATTGGTGGGATGGGAGGAGATAAAAGAAATTTTACACATTTATTAATTTTTTTCCATCTGCTTGGAGTCCTATTGAAATATGACTTATGAGCTACACTAAAAGCCTGTTTGACTGGGGGCCTCGACTGGCCGAAGGTCTGAAGCCAGGCTTCTTGCAGGGTATAGGTCTGAAATGCAACATTCAGACCCCATGCCATGGGCAGGAGGAACGAGGATGGTGGCCCTGGAGCCTGGCACAGGGCCTGGCACCCAGGAGGTGCCTAGAATATAGACACAATGGTTTGTACAATGACCGGTTGGTGGTGAATGAGCGAGGACCAGGTATTCTAGGTCCAGCTTTACCTTGTCTCACTTTGTGGCTTGGGCAATGTTCTTAGCCTTTCTTTCTCCATCTGCACATTGGGGATAAACATCTGCTTATAGAAGGAAGCAAGGCTTGTAAAATGTGGGAGGATTTTTGAAAAGAGGAGTTCCAAATCTCTTAAATCTACTCCATCTCCCCCAAAGCAATGATGGTAGATGATGAGAAAGTTGATTCAGAATATCTGCAGAGGCATTCAGGAGGAATAAGAGGAAGAGAAGGGAGAAGAGGGAAACGAGGAAGGGGGAAGGGAGGAGAAATAGGGGATTGGACGCTGTTTACCTCAGAATAATTTTAGGGCAAGTGTTTCTGAAGAGTTTGTTTCTATAGTGATGAAGATAGACTGGGATTCCAATCCTTATTCTGATGCTCCTTAGCTGTGTGACTTTGAACAAGTCACTTGATCTCTCTGAACCTCATTTTCCCCATGTGTAAAAGGGAATAACAATGGCCCCAACCAAAGGGCCTGTGAGGACGAAATCAGATAATTCATGTAAAACTGCGCAGAGCATATTTGGACAAGAGCAATTCTCCGGAGAAGTCAGGTGACATTTTTATGATACTGTTAATAATAGTGATGGTAAATCCACTGCCCATTCGCAAGTCCCAGGTAGCCAGTCCATTAAGCACACCTTTCTCAAAAACTGAGCCGGCTCCAGAAACCTTGCCACACTTCCCTTTCTAGCTTGGGCTGCCACCCTGTGGCGAGGATCAGAATTACATCCACTGGAAAGATCCTGTGGCTGAGAAAACCAGTAGATACATACATTCTCCCTCATCACCCCATCCTGGGAGAGAGGGGAGACAGGTTGGTGGGGAGCGGGTAGGGAAATAGAATCCCCAAATTCTGAGGCCATGAGTATCTTGCAAAGATTCCTGAAGGTTTGTCCACTCCGATGATAAGAAAATCAGCCCCCAAGGCTCACCCATTTTACTTGCTGAATGTCCCTGGGACTGGGCCCCTTTTTTCCATCCTCATGCCATCTCCTAGTCCTGGCAAGCACCCTCCCTCCTGGGGTGATGCAGCAGCTTCCTCACTGACCTCCCTGCTTCCACTCCATTCTCCATACAGCAGCCAGGAGGAAATTTTTTAAAACTCTCAGTGTGTCCCCTGTGGCCCCTGGACAAAATTCAGGCCCTTTTGTCCAGCCAAAAAGGCCTTTCAGGCTCTCATTCCTGCTCACTCCGTCCTTACTACCTGCCCTCCGCCTCTTCCAGTGAGGAGGCTGTTCATGCTGTTCCCTTGGTTGGCTCACTCCTCCTCCTCCTCTTTGCCTGTCAGACTCTTAAGCATTCCCAGGGCTGAGTGTGGCAGCTGCTTCCTCCAGGATGCCTTCCCTGATCCTGCAGTCCTTTCCCCAACATAGCCTTTATCAAGCTATATTGCCTTTGGATCTGTGTCCCCTCTACACTAGGAGCAGGGACTATGCCTGATTTCCTCCCCCACAGTATCCTCATTGCCTGCCCAGTTCCTGACACATACGAGGTGAGTAATAACTGTCAAATGAGGAAACTGGCTCTTAATGGGTAATAGAGTCAGTGACATAGACTCAACCCTCTACAGCTATTTTTTTGGACTCTCTGTCTTGCTCTAATCCTGAGATGACCTGGGGATCCCTGTAGTGGTCACAATGCCCTGGAAATAATGCTGAGAATCTAACAAGTGTTTTCCACTTTGCGATGCCCACCCCAGTGGGGCCTAGGGTGCCTGGCTCTGGAATGCTGTCTCCTTGGTGGGTTTTGGTGGTATAGCTGATGGGCTCCTTTTCCATAACCCCATCTGGAGGATGAGCCAGCTGAGCCCTGCCTTTAGTAGAGGAGAGACAGGCAGGAGTGGGCATGACTCGCAGTCTCAGCCTCATGCAATAGCATGTGGCTTCTCCCACAGGCTCCAGGTGGCAGTGGCAAGTCTATCTTCTTCACTCTGGGCTTTTTCTTATTGAGAACTGACGGTTTAATGACAACAATTCCTGCAGACAGGTGGTCTCGTCTCCTAGTCAAGGCCTGTGCTCAGTTCTATCCAGGGGGCCATGCCCACTGCCTCTCACAAGATGGGTCCCCCGGAAACCAACTTTGGGATAAGGATTCCTGTGCAGGTGATTTATTAAGGACTGGCCCCTGGGGGACATGGATAAGGAATGAGACAGAGAGATGGGGAAGAGGAAGATTCAGTTTGATCCCATGGGGAGCTTTGGAGCATTAATTAAGCCTCACGGTTGTCCTGTCCCAAGGCAGGGAGCTGGCCAGGAAGTCATTAGCTATGGCCCATCCTGGGGTGACATAAACTCTGGCACTTCCTGGTTTCTATTCTTTGCACCTGTGAGCAAAGGAGGAGCAAATAGCCAAGGATGGTTCTCCAAAGATGAGTACAGACTGACCGGTCTCAGCAAAAGCTGCCTTTCCAAGCTCCCGAGTCTCCAGGAGACCCTTTCCCCAGTTCTCTGATTCATTCCCATTGGCATTTTCTCAATATTCTTTAAAGTGTTGTGCAATGCAGCTTCTAGAAGAGTACCATGTGTCTTCTCTTATGACCAGGGGGCTGCCCCGTGTCCTTTTAAAATAGTGACCATTGCCAAGAGCTCTGCCTAGCCCTCTTCCTGGCCACAAATTCACTTTTGCAGTCTTTATTGGTTCTCCTTCAGTTTCATAAGGCTTTCTTGCTCATTGTAAAGAAAAAAAATCCAAACATACAGTGGTAATTTATGGTAATAATGGAAATTTCCTTTCACCTTCCTTCCCAGAGTGAGTATCTGGCCAAATGTTTTCTATTGATTTATTTTTTTTTCTCTTCATTGAAAACTTTTGGTGCTGTGGCTATATTATCATATTTAATGCCTATGAGCCCGAGAGACAGGTCTGGCTGGCTTTTCTGTTCAGCTACACTACTGGAGATAGGTTAACTACCCGTTAGAACAGAAGTGAGTCAGCCAAGAGAGAAGGAATGGCTCTGTCCGGGTCCAGGGCTTACGGAAGTCCCCCATGAAGTTTGGCTCAATTAGTCCTGGGGGCGGGAAAAGAAGGGCATTGGGGGGTCAGCAGCAGCCCTTTGTCATCACTGACTTCAGGTGTGGGTGGAAGGCCTGGCCGTTTGGAACGAAATGGGAGGAATGAAGTAAATTTGTTTTCTATGCAGAGCTGCCAAGCATTACCTTGATGTGGGCATCTGTGTAGGTGGTTAGTTGGGGGCTGCCAGCATCTTCCCCTTTAATCCCTGAGAGTGATTTAAAGTGGGTGGGGAGAAGGAGGCTATGGAACTGGCAGTGTGGCTGGCTGGGCTCCTTCCTCAGCCAGGCCTGCTCAAAGCCATTCCACAAGGCTCTTGACATTGTTCTTGACCCCACTGCAACTGTGGCCTATGTCCCAACCTGCCATGGCCCCTTTCAAAGTTTCCCACACTCTGTCCTCTCTACCTGAGCCCTCTCTACCTGAGCCCTCTCAGCACATTTGAAGCCCCTCCTGTCCCCAGGGCATGGCAACTGTGAGCCCCACACCAGTGAGTGCACAGGTCTTCAGTTTCTGCTGTTCCACCGCTCAAGGCATTTGCACTTGGGGTATGGGCATCTTCTCCCTGAGCCTTGCAGTGTTCCTGGAACACACCCCAAGAGCCTGAGTGTTTTCTGCTCCCAGGAGTTGGTCTAGGGCCCCCTGGTTTTTCTCAGAGACCCCAGGTTGGAGTCTTAGCACCGTATCCCTGGGCCTCACGACTTCAGTGGGCTGTAGCGGCTGGTATCAACGTCTCAGTTCAGAAATCTCTGTGAAGCCAAGGTGGCCACTCTGCCCCATGGATAGCAGGGGAGAAGGGCCCAGGAATTCACAAGGGCCCCAACACTAGCAGGCCTTGAACAACAACCAATGGGAGCTGGTGCATGAGCATCCCAGCTCCCTCAGTCCTGACCAAGAAGTTTCTGGAGTGGATGCTCTGCACCGATTCCTGTGCGTGTGGGGTGGGGGGTGGGGGGGTGTCCCTGCAGGGTTAGCGCCCCTCACTCACAGTGGTAGTTGAGTCAACAACACACCTTTTATTGGCTCCTTCTCTTCCCTGTCTTATTTCCCCAACCCCTTTGGTGTTTTCCTAGAATCGCTTCCCAAATAAATCTCAGGGACTGCTCCTGGGGAACCCACATGAAAACAGCTAGGATGTTTTTCCTGAAGCTCGCCCCACAATCTGGCTATTCTCTCCAGCCTTTGTCAGATCTCTCCACTTCCTCCTTCTCTCTGCTGTCATTCAAACAGCAGGTGAAGACAATGTTCCCAGTGTCTGGTCCTCCAGGTGTGTTCCCGTGGGTCTCACACCTTATGCTGGGAACCACGGATTCTTTCACACCTAGGTGGAATTCCTATGAGATCGAACTCTTTTTCCAGTTGCTTAACCAGGTTCCCAAAGCTGCCACCGACCTGTCCAAACTTGTAGCCCAAGCAATACCAATCCAGACCATTTTGACCTCAGGGGGAAATGCTGTGCGCTGAGTGGCCAGATAATTCTTTCAAAATCAGTAAAAATAAAATTTAATTGTGTCCGGCTGTGGGCAGTACATCTTCTCTTGGGGCAGATGGTCAGCAGTTCCTGCGGGAAGCACACTTGTTCTCTCCACAGACCACCTGCTCCAGAAGGATGCTCTAACGATGGCCTCCTCCCAGCAAGAAGCCTCAGCCCACGAGAGGGTTTTGTGTCTGCTCTATACGAGGACCCTCGGCACTTGCCATGCTGCTGCTCCTGCTCCCTTCTCCTCCACTGTCCTTTAGCTCCTGCCAGTCCAACTCACAGCAACTCAGGAAGAGCCACAGTTGCCTTAAAATACCTTCTGGGGCACACAGCCCTCCAGCTCTAGTAGCTCCGGCCAGCCCTCGTATTTGTTTGTGTTTGGGTTGTTCTTCAAGTACTAGAGAGAGACAGGAGAGAGAAACGTGGACAATGGAGAAGGCTGTTTAGGACTCATACTGCATTTGCATTGTGCTTTAAAGATCTAAACGCTTTCACTCGCTTCATTATCATCACTGCCCCATGAGGGAAGTGGTGTTGGATATTACTAGCCCATTTCACAGATGGGGAAACTGAGGCTCAGAGGGGATGCAACTTGCCTAAAGTTTCAGAGATGGGATCAGAACCTAGTGCTGGGGGGAAGGAGGTGGGGAGAAGGGGAGAAAAACCAAGTGTCGGGTGCGGGGCAGGTGGTTGCTGGAGTGCTTTAGCCTCTCTCCCAAATTCTCTATCATCCCCCCAGGACATCCCAAATAATCATAACAACAATAAAAAGAAGCATCCTAGCCCTAAGAAGTACATACTATTATCCCATTATACAAATGGGGAAAATGAGGCACAGAGGGCCAAGGCAATTGCTTATGAACACCCTGTTGGTAATATGTAATATTAATTAAAATTAATAATAAATATACAAAGATAATAAAATTAGTTAAGATTATGTTTTAAGTGCTCAGGCTTAGTTCATGGAAGAAAAAATGTAAATGGCAAAATCTACCATTGGTATAATTGTGGCTAACGCTTAGGAAGAAAGAGTAAATTCTAGCTGTTGTTTCTCTGAAACCCAGATTCCCATGTTTGAGAACACAAGACATGATGGTTTTAACCACAGCATAGTCTTTGATTCATTTTTGGGTGATGGGTCCCAGTCAGCTGATTATAAATTTCAGATAAAAGATGGCACTGAATTTCCTCTACTTACATGGCTCCTCTGTGCTGTCTTGGCTCAGTTTCAATGGGTCTGGAAGCTATGCTTTAAGGAACAGCGGCAGCCCCAGGTCTCTTCCTAGAGAGTCCCACCCCTCCCCTCCTCCCTGCAACCTCCACAGAGACATCTGGAGACCCTGCCTCCTGCCTCCTGTGCTCTTTACCCAGAGGGCATAAAAGGGGAGCCCTCTCCTTTTCTTCTCTAGCACAAGCTACTTTGGACTATTTCTTATTTTTAAAAAGTAATTTCTCATTGCCTGAATACGATCTCTTGGAAACATATATACTAACTTGGCCCACATTTTTCAGACAAGGCAAAAACCCCTGCTGCCCCATTGTGGTCCCCTCCCTAGAGTTCAGCACATGGCCTCTTGACTCTGCCCCTTCTCTGTCTCTGCAGCCCCCACCTCCTCCCAGCCTCCGATTGTTCCCCTTCCACAGTGCTCTCTATGCTCAGCCAGCGAGGCCTTTCTGAAAGTAACCAGGACAGGGGATCTCTGTGGAGGCAGCAGACTTGGACGAGAAATTCATCTGTGTCACTGAGTAGCTCTGAGACCTGAGAGAGCTGGTTAAAGACTCTCCTCTGCGAGATGGGAAGGATGACTGTACCAACTTCATGGTGGGTGTTAATAAGACCCTACGGGGAACCTGCTCTGCTACCCCTGCATAGAACAAGCTCTTGCTGAATGCCAGGCTTTCCTGTTATCAGTCTGCTCTTGTCACTCTCCCTCTTAAGCTTCTCATAGCTCCTCATTGCCCTCAGGACAGAGTCTGTGCTCCTCATTGGTCCTATATGTCCAAACTATGGACCCTTGGCTCTCCAGATCTTGAATCTGGGCAGAGTGGAATGTTCTCACCACCATGCCAGGAAGGTCTGGCCAGTTCTCCCATGTCTCAGGATTGCTCTGAGCTGGGGATGCACAGGTGGGGACTGCTATCAACAGGGGCGAAGGTGGAGCATATCCCTGGGGGCCCCAACCCTCTGTCAACTCCCTCTTCTTCCTGGGAGCACCCCTCAAACTCTACCTTTGGGTGCCTCCCTGGAGCCCTCTACTTGGGCCACCCCAGGTAGTGACTATGGAGCCCCATATAGTGGACCCCTCCTGACTTTTTCAGCCTACTCAGGTGGCTTCTCCTTTGTCTCCTTCTTGGTGCAAGTTCACCCCCTCCATAGTGATCTTAGAAGGGGCCTTGGTCTCCCCTGGTCCAAACCCTCCCCTTTACAGGAGGGGAGACTGGCTAAGGTAGCAGCTGCGACCAGAAGCCAGGCATCTTGCCTTCTGCCCTGAGTTCCCCGACCCCCACCACACAGGCTTCATCTCTACATTCATTTCTCTTTCTTCCATGCCTCACTTTCCTTCCACCCTTCTTTTCTTCTTTTCTTTCTTCTTTATTGGTTCTCATCTATATATCTGTGCATTTATAAAATGGTCAAGGCTGCTTCCTGCTGGAGGATTAGCCAATCAAACCACCCTGACCTCTGGTGTGGATGACGGCCAGGTGACCTTCCCCACACTACCCTCTGTGTTCTTCCCAAGCCCCCCCCTGTCCTTGTTCAACCATCCCTGACACTGTCCTCCCTTTATTGGTATGAAGAGGCCGCCAGGGACCCACCTGCTCAAAGGGGCTCTTATTCTTGATGTCTCTGGCACCTAAGAAGACCCAGCTGTCCCGGAAGCCCAATTGATTTGCATAGGAGCTGCCCAAGTTGGAGAAGAGATTCCTGATTTCGTCATTCATTCTGTAGAGGACCAGAGAGGACGGTCAGGCGGTGCGATGGGAGAACGAGTTCCTCAGTCACTTGGCCCTCCCTCTGCCACGTGCAGGCCCTGCTGGAGAGTCACCTCAGGAGAGACAGGATTCCTCTCTGAAGCCCATTTGGAGGGAGCTGGAGAGGTGTTAGAACAGTTTTGCTTTCGTTTACAAATGCAATATATGTTCATTTGGAATATATGGATCATCATAAAGTAACCAAAAGTTACTTATAGTTTCAACCCCTAGACATGATCATTGTCAAATCTTAATATATTTCTGTCATGTCTTTTTCCCCCCATGTACTGTGGGGTCATACTAACCTTTTTGTAACTTGCTTCCTCCCCCGCCGCACCATTGAATACTGAAGGATGAGCATTCTTCCATGTCCTTAAATATTTTCTACATCATCAGTTTTGATGAACTACGTCCTCTTTTAGGTATATGTAAGGATATGTCATCTATCACTGTCACTGTATGATTTCTGTAACTAGTCAGCTATATTGGACTGGGAGAGTGTGTCCACTTTTTTGCTGTCATAACTAAGGCTTTGATGATTCTCCCAGAACAACTCTTTGTGCACGTGGCTGGTTATTTCCTTAGGAGAAGTTGACAGAAGATGGAGCCGGGACGAGAGCAGGAAAGGGCACCCAGGTTTTGTGAGCATTTGGTTTGCTTCTCCCTTTGACCTGACAAATGGAGGCTCCCACTTACTTGGTCCCTGGGTCATCGTAGGAAGCCACTAGCACCAGCTCGCCCTCCAGAATTTCTTTAAGAAATTTCACCAGGGACGAAACATCTGGGGGAGGAAGGAAAACAAGGTCATTCAGGGGAAAGACTGCTGGTCACTCTCATTCTCTCTTACTGCCCTAATGACCCAGGGGAGACCCGGGCAGGCTGACATCTGAAGCTCAGGGGCCAGAAGGAGGCAGCATCCTGGGATGGGGCCCCCCTTACTGAGTGAGGGTATCTTCGGTTAGGTGGCCTGGGGCCAGTTCTGGAATTTGAAAGTTCCTCAGGCAATTCTGATGGATAGATAGCAGGGATGACAATTACTGGTCTGAGAAACACTGGGGGCTTTCACCCAGGGGACAGAGACGGGCATCTCTCAGGAGCTCTGGTCTCTTTGCACACATCCTGCAACTCCCTTCGACACTGGTTAAGAGCTCAGCCTGCCTGTACTGACTATATTTATCTTTTAATTAAAGTATAGTGAACATATAATATTAGTTTTACATGTACAACACAGTGATTTGACATTTATAAACCTTACAAAGTGATCAACACGATAAGTCTAGTAACCCTCTGTCATCGTACAAAGTTATGGTATTATTGACTATATTCCCTGTGCTGTGTACTACACCCGTGATTTATTTATTTTATGACTGAAAGTGTGTACCTCTTATTCTCCTCCATCTTCTTCACCCACCCTCCCACCCTCTTCCCTTCTGTCAGCCATCAGTTTGTTCTCTATGTCTGAGAGTCTGTTTCTGTTTTGTTTATTTGTTTTTAGATTCCATACACAAGTAAAATTATATGGTATCTGTCCTTCTTGTCTGATTTATTTCATTTAGCAAAAAACTCCGTAGGTCCATCCATGTGGTTGCGAATGACAAGATTTCATTATTTTTTATGGCTGAATTTCATTCTTTTTTTTTTGGCTGAGTAATATTCTATTGTACTCATATATACCATATCTTATATGTTCGTTCATCTAGTGATGAACACCTAGGTTGCTTCTGTATCTCAGTTACTGTAAATAGTGCTGCAGTGAACATAAGAGGGTGCATCAGTCGTTTTGAACTAGTGTTTTAGATTTCTTTGGAGGGCACATCCACTGGGACCCAGGCAACTGGAGTCAACTGGGGTCAACTGGGGTCACTGAGAGAGAACATCAGGCTCCTACAACTCCCCAGCTCACATCAAGGAGCAAGGCTCAATTTGCATCTTTCACACTTTCTAGCATTTGGCACTTGGAAATCTCTGCACATGCCTGCCTGGTGGGGAGCGGGCATCAGCTCCCTGATTTGTTTCTGTTGTGCTTATTTTTATGATCAAAAAAGCAATAACAGCTTTCTACTTAGGGTGATGATATAAATTCTTTTTTAAAGATGTATTTATTTAGCTTAAAAAAGGGGGCCTATTTAAAGAACAATATTAAAAATGCAGATGGTTCTCTGGGTATTTTGTAACCTGTGCAAGGAGCTCTTGAGTGGTCGACATATGGGCAAGTCTGGACTAGTGGGTGAACTAGGGGGCTACATCTGCCAAACATGGAAGAATAATAGACCTGCTCATGGTGTTTTTGTAAAAATCAAATGTGACCACGACTCTGGGCATTTAGTCAGTACACTATAACAGAATTACAATTATTAGTAGGATCAACTGTGTAATTTTTGGGATTCAGTACAAAATAAGAATGTAGGGGATTTTATTAAAAAATTATTAAGAATTTCAAGACTGTGATGGCAGAACTTCCTGAGCTGCCTTAAAGTGTGGGGCCTGCGTGCTGCCTGGCCACAGACCACTCACCCACGAAGTAGCCCCAATTCTTAGTGTTCCGTGAGGGTGCCTTGGACCTAGGGGAAGAATCAAGCCCTTCACGCAGGGCCAGCCGCCATCCGGTTCAGTCACACGGAGGCCTCCAATCAATGGCCACAGCGGCTCTGTTAGTGAAATGGCCCTTTAACTCTTGAGATGAAAGAATGAGCTTGGAAAGTACCATTAATTCATTAGGAGATATAAAGATCTGGCTCTCATCTGGGATAGACAGTGGATATTTGGAGAAAACAAAGTGTGCCTTCCATCCATTAACATTTTACTTTAAGAAGCCATTGTCTGTCCTCTTTTGTTTCCTGAGGGCAGGGGAGCCTTGTTCTCAAAATGCTTCCGTTTCTGGTTCCTTATCAGTCACAGTTACATCCAAATTCATAAGAAGGCATATGAAATTTAGTTTTGGCTTTTAAATTATTTTTTCCCCTTTTCATTCTGACAAATGTCCTCCTTGCTTCTGAATCATGTGGACAAAGTGAGGGGGGAGGGAAGGGGAGAAGACTAAATGAGCTTCCTGGGCTCCCGCTACCAGCCAGGGGGCCCTTTCCACTTATTATTGCAAGTTACCATTTAATCTTCATGTCAGTTTTTTGAAGTGGACACTATAGTTACCTCTATTTTATAGTTGACGAAACTGAGGTTCAAGAGGTGTCACCTGCCTCAGACCATGCAGCCTGAAGTCTCAGACTCCAGACACTGGACCTTTTCTATAAACCTGGCCCCAGGCCACCCAGACCATCTTCAGGGTCCTGGACAGAGAACAACAAATGGAAGCCTCTGGCCCTTGGCCCATGGCCTGGCCCCTCTCTTCTCACACTGTCTCCAGCTTCACCCTGCACCAGAAGGGTCTTGCTCGCCTGCATGCAGACATCCCAGTCGGCCTGTGTAAACTCCATCTGTGCCACACTCTTGCTCAGCAACAGCCACTCTATGGGTTGTGCCTGCAGCCTGGGAGCACACCTGAGAAGTCCTGTGTGGGCCCTGCGGCAGGCTCCAAGCAGCATATCTCCTGGCCTGCAGACCCCACCGGCAAGGTGGGACGCCGCTGGAGGATGGCCATCACGGGACCTTCCGAAGCCCCAGGCCCAGGCAGGGGCCCACATGCCCATGTGACAGGGCGGTGCTGCAGATCTCCCCCAAACATACCCCAGCTGTGACTCCTGGGCAGTAGGTTCCCATCCCCCACATTTCAGCCTCTCTGTTCACAAAGCCCAGAGGTCTCCTGCTCTCTGCTGCTCTGTGGCTTTCTCCCATCTCGGGCCACGGGTTTAGGGGGAGTGTAGTCAGGTAAGTTATTCCTGGAGGTGGAGGCAAAGATGCGGGATTTAAGGGAGAAGGAAGCCAGCTGCAAGGCCCCTTCCACTGTGTGACAAGCTGGGGTGAGTAGGTCACATGCCTGACAATCTGTGATGCTCGATCCCGGAACTGGCCCTGTGATTGCAGGGACCTGGGAGGGAAACTGAGTACAGCTGGGCTCTGAGGAGTGGGCTGAGTTCATCTGTCCCCATGGAAACCAGTCCTTGTAAGGCCTAGACCTAATCCTGGCTGTGAAGGGCCACACTGCTACTTTTCATTCCTTGCTGAGGCAGGGTTGCCAGCTGGGCAGTGGGCAGCATACTGATCCCAGGACTAATTCCACACATTTTGGAAGATGTCATGAGTGTTGGGTGAGAGTCGTGCCCCCACCCACAGCTTTGCCAGGTGATCTGGACGTATTGTCAGTACACCATAACAAGGAAGCTGCTGACAGAAACCTAGATGTCCCAGCCTCCAATTCAGGCAGGTCAATGCTCTCTTGCTGGGCTTTGCTCAGGGCAAGGAGGGCTGTGACTTTCTAAGAGGTGGCTCTGTGCACAGAGAAGTTCAGAATTCATGTGGAAAATTGCAGAGAACTTGGAGCCTCAGACCTGTTCCTTCTGGGCCTTGGGAGGCCTTGTTCTGTCCTTGGGCCCACTTAAAGACCCCAGGAGCCTCAAAATAAAATACCCTCTACCTAGCAGAGTAAACTGGGCTGTAAACTCTCCTCCTTAGCACTTTGGCTGCACACATGTCTGGCCTCCGACTGCTTGCACCAGCATCTCTTTGCCTGAAGGTCTCCTTTGGCCTCTAGATCCTCTTTTGTACCCTGGGGCAGGCCAGAAAGTGAGAAGCTTCCCATCCCCGCCCCAGCTCCCTTGCTTCTCTGGGATGTGTCTGAGGCGTGTGTTGATACTGGCTCCCAGGTCCCAACAGCCCACAACGTTCCGTGGCTTGATAACACACTGTACCAGCGGCTTTCCTTTCTCTGTCTTAAATCCCCTCTGATGTTTCCTGAGAACACTTCTTCCCAAACGAAATATTGCACTTGAATCCTTGTCTCAGGATCTGTGTCCAGGAGCCCAAGAAGACAGCAGAGAGGCATTTCAAAGGCAGCAGGACAATGTGAACTCCCACCATGTCTCTCTCTGGTTGTCTTCTGTGAAGACAAGAGCCAAGCACCCTGGCACCCTGCTAGCTCTCCTGCCACAGGAAGGAGCTCAGCTCACCCACGACTTCAGTGCCCACAGAGATACCTACCTCCACCATACATGTCGAAATACTCCTTTTTCAGCACCATTCCTGTGGATCCTGAGGGATGAGAGAGCAGAACTATTATTTTACATCATGTGTCATTCTGCTTGCCATTTTGTAAAAAACCACTACTCTTTAGTCTAAGGTCTAAAAAATTAAAAAATAATAGAATAAAATCAGGTCTGATCAGAAAGCATGCAGGATTGAGTAGGAGCCCAATAACTGTTGGGCTGATCTGGGAGGTACAAGAACATAATGATGGAGGGTCTCTGGAATCAAATAGAACCAATCTGGTCTATGTTATGCCTTACCCACTTCCTAACGAACATCTTAGCATTCTGACCTCATTTTTTACATCTGTACAATGGGCCATGGGAACTAAATAAGATGTATTTAAAATAGTCAGCATATAAGATAAAATTTAGCTGCAAAACAAAAAATGAAAATAACTACAATTGTCTTTATTATTTTTGCCTATAAAGAAAATCTGCAATTTGACTCCTCTGATTCTTGAAGGGAAATGGATTTGCAGTGGGCTGAATCGTACTCAGTGTCCTGAGTCCAGGAATCTCAATTGTGTTGGTGGCTTTTGCAGAGGGTCCAAATCCTACAGAGAAGCAGATGTTCTGGAGGAAAATTACAGTTCTCACTTTCTGCCACTAGATGGGAGTGTTGCAGAGGGTATGGCAGCTCTGCATTTCACCACCAGTCCCTCCCCTCCGTTTTAGTTTGTGGATTCCTGAAGAGGATGGAGCCAGGGGCCAGGGTAGTGGCAGCTCTCCCGCTTGCTGGGTGGGTATGGGGAGCTCACATTACAGCCTCTCCCTGATTCTCAGAGCCACTATTGCCAAGCCCCTGGGGCACTTCACCTGGGACCCTTGGAAAGGGGTCTATGAAGCTGTGAAACTGTCATCAGGTGCATTCATGGTTCTGGAATTAGGGGGAGGAGATGTAGTTTGAACAGTTTCTCAAAGTAATCTCTGCCCCTAAAAAGGTTAAGAACCACCCATATTTTGTTGTTCTGGCTCATTATGCCGATGAGGGCCTTGACCCTGAGCGTGAGTCCTCAGGCTTCCCCACAGCTGGCATGTCGTATGTGCTGCACATATGCTTGGAGACACGTCTAGTGTAGGGAGGTAGTTCTGTTGAGAGATAGGACCAGGAGCCAGCCAGATTGGGTTAAAATCTAAATGATTCAATTGCTGTGTAACCTAGGGCAAATTGCCTAACCTCTGAGCTCCTGTTGTTTGTGTGGAACAAGGGCATACTGAACATGGTGTCATTCTAGCATCATGATGAAGTGAAATCAATTAGCTAGCATGTAGTAAATGCTCAATAAATGTTAGCTTTTAGTGTTGTTGATGGTTGCTTTTATCTTTGAGCTTTGTGAGGGGTGGGGAAGGAGGCCTCCATCTGAGCCTATCTCATGAGAGACTATTCAAGAGGTCTTCTCTTTCAGTGGTCCACTTGGGGAGGAGAAAATCAGCTGGAGCTGTTTCCTGCCTGACTGAGGTGTGCTCTGAGGCCAGTCTGAGAGCTGCCTGCATGCCCTCCCTACAGGAAGGAACCACCATCAGAGTGAGGCAGGACTTCCTCTCCTCAGGACTTTGGAGGAGGCCCGCTCTGCTTGGCCTCCTTCCTCTCCCAGCCCTCACCCTTCCCAGGCTCCCAGGAAATTGTCCAGGGCTACCCTGTGACGCCCCCTCTGGACAAGTCTCCATCTCTGCTCCAGGCCTTGACTTGTCTGTTCCCTGACCCTGCAAGATTTCTTGACAGCGGAAAATAATTCCTCTAGGGGCAAAGGGTCAGGGTTCCAGTTCTACCCTGTCACTTCCTAAGTGCTATTGTGTGGTCATATGGTCATGCCACACATAAGCGTTACCCTTTCCCTTCTGAGCATCTACTGTACCCTTTTCCCACCTGCCCTGACCTTTGTTCCAGGAAGTCTCTCTTAGATTTGGGCTTTTACTCCCCATCTCTGAGCTGAAGACACAGAGGAGTGTCTTGGCTGGGGCCTGACCATGTGGTCCTTCTGATCCCTGTAAACTCGCTCTCTTCTGAAATGTGTCCCTGGTTCAGCCTTGGCCTGCAATTGGCCTCCCATTCATTGCCCACTGGAGATGCAGGGTTAGGGAGACTGTGGGCCTCCCCTTGGGTCTCCCTGCTTCCAGGCCTGAAGAAAGTTTCTGGAATGCAGGGCGGGGCATTTCTGAGGCTCCCTACTGCCCTCTGCTTCAAGCCAACACTTTGCCCCAGGACCTTTAGCCCCTCACCCTCTGGCCCTGCTGGCCTCCCCATGCCTGTCACCACTGCCTGCTTCTATGTTGCAGCCAAAAGACCATGTGGGCCCATGTTGGAATATCTCTTCTCCCTCCTCCCTTCCCTGTTCCCTGCACAGTGTTGCTCCTGCCTGGAAGGAGCCTCTCCCACTTTTCTCCTGGTCAATCCCTACTATCCTTCAGGCCTCAGTTGACCATCACCTCCCTCTAGAAGCCTCCCCTGACTACCCGTGCCCCTAGCCTTGTGTCCCAGCTCCCAGAGCTGTGCTTCCTTCTCCTTCACCACACTGTGTTTGTAAACTTCATGGACACCCACAGAGGGTATGGAGCCAGGGCCTGTTCTTCTAGCTCACAGCAGAACCCCCAGTGCTCTGTACATGGCCTGGCTCTTAGTAGCTGTTGTTGAGATTTGTTGAATAAATAAAGGTGTGCACTCAGCTTGTGAGCTCATATTGTCGTTTGTTTTGTCCCTTATGGTTTCACGTGTGTTGGTTTAAGCCTCACGGTGATCTTGAGGATAGGGTCATGTTTCATAGAAAAAGTGTATCCTCCTGGGACAGGCACACATGACAAGAGCCCTGCCAGGACTTCGGTAGATCCGGGTCTTTTGGACCTTCTGTTCCCACTGGCCAGCCAGGCCTCCCCTCTTGACACCTTTGGGATCATGGTAGGAGCTGAGCCAATGTTGGTTGAATGAAAGTATAACTACCTTCTCCCCGCCTCTCCTCCCCAGTGCTAAGAGTATGGTAGGGATGTCTGTGGGCATGGATCAGCAACTCACCATTCACCAGGGCAATATTCAGGCCTCTGCCCACATTGTTTTTCACAGGACTCATGATCCTGAAGAAGAAATGAGAAACAAAACAAAATACAATAGTTGGTCCCGATTGTGGAACAAACACTATGCTGTTGCGACTTTGGAACTCTGAGGGGGCCACGTGACACAATTCGGAAGCATCAGGAAGTGCACAGAATAATTTGGGCCATCTGTTTTCTCTTGGAAACGAGTGGTGGACTGGATTCTCTGAGAAGTCTCTCGCGGTGTGTTTGGACCAAACAGTCTGCTCAGAGGAGAGGGAAGGGCCCTGCTTGGGACTCTGAGGTGTTGGAGGCAGGACCAGCCCACCTCATCATGCCGTGAGGAAGGCAAAACCCAAAAGCTGCTGCTAGCCTGTGGTGTCCAGGATCCCCATGTGGAGCCCAACTGTGTCTCTGCCCGCCAGCATCCACACTCCTGTCTCCTGGTGTTCCTTGGGAAAACTGTCCTTCTCCATCTCAACTAGGTGGTTCTCAGGACTTCTCCCTCAGGTGTGGACAAGCAGAGCATCCTGTGCCTCTGGCTACAGTGATTGGCCAGGCGTGGTCATGTGACCTGGGCCAGCCAATGAAACACAGTCTCGAGACTTTCATAGGGAAAATTCAGATGGGAAAGCTGTCCTCCCTGTGGGGTGCTAGGTTGGGCTAACATGTCAACCCAGATGGAGGCCTCCCTCTTTTACCTCACGATAAAGCCTATATTCAGTAGGAAAACGAAATCTAATGACAGAGGGAAGCAGAGCTGAAGATGGTAAGAGAGGGAGCTTTGATGACATGATTTGAACCCCTGGCTCCAGCTGGTCCTGAAGCCCACTGCCTCTGGCCTTTTGGGCATGTGAACCACTAAGTTTCCTGCTTTGCCTAAACAAGTACATTCAGAATCCTGAATAAAACATCTGTCTCTGGCTTCTTTTGTAGGATTAACTTGCTATCCTAGGGCCTTTACTATCTGGGTCTTTCTCTTGTACCTGGGTGGAAGTTCTGGTACCTGTTGCATCCAGGCTTTGATGCCTGGATCTTGATCTTGAACTCTCCCCATAGGCATCGCTTTCATAGGAAGACCTGCATGTTGGCTGTCAGACAGACTTGAGTTCAAATCCTGATTCTACCACCAGTTAGGTGGGCAACCCTGCCTGAGCCTTAATTTCCTCATCTTTACAAAGGAGAGAATTATAGCCTGAGAGTGTTGGGGGATTGAATGAGATAATGCTGTAAGGACTTAGCAAGGTGCTGGCAGACACAGAACTGTTAGGATTATTGGTATTTGTGACTCACCCACCCAGAGCAAAAGTAAGCCTGTGGCAGGTGTGGGCTGGTCTCAGGGCCTGTGCCCTATAGCCTCTGAACTAGCTAATAAATGGATGAGGTAAAAGAAACAAAACACAGGAGTCCCTCCGGTACTTACATGTTGTCTTCAAAGCATATGGTGGGACCCACGACGTTGGCAGCCCCGCTGCAGATTTTAAACGCAAAGAAATTGGCTGGGCAGGGCTTGCTGAGGTTACACTTAGTCTTCACGGCTGGGGAGGAAACAGGCCACCCTTGGCAGGAGCTGTGTGTCGGATCACCATCACCCCAGAACTCATCTCTGGGCTTCCTATCACAGCCCTAGCACAGTGCCTGACTCAACATAAGCCCCCTAGTATGTGCACATGCAGCAATGAGTGTTGGTTAATAAGAGTGAGTGTAATGAAGAGATTTGTGTTAGAACCTTTTTCTGGGGCCACAGCAACCTTCCGAGCTCCCAGAGGTTCCTGTTGACAACCTTGTGGGGGCCCTAGCATGGTGGGTAGGAGCATCTCTCACCCACAATTTCTCTTGGGCAAGTCTTCAACCTCCATGCACTACAACTTCCTAATCTGTGAAATGGGAGAACTATGGCGCTTTCCCCACTGGTTCTTGTGAGGAGAAAATGAGCTCATGTTAATACTGACAATTCTTCTTATCATCATTCAATCATCACTCTTTTACTGAGCACCTGCTATGGGCTGAAACTTGAGATACAACAGGCTGATACAACAGGTAGGCTGAGCAAGCCTTCCCAGTCAGTACTTAGCACGGTTCTTGAAATGCACTGAGGACTCACTGTGTGTCACCTCTGATTGTTGCGGCTGCTATGAAGACCTGTGTCCTCTCCACAAGGTCCTCACAGGGCAAACCCAGGAGGCCCGTGAAAGGCAGGACATGTTGATGGAAACTCCAAACATAGTCGCTGAGCTACTCAGCCCTCAGTGGACTACTGTCGAGCTGGGAGGTCAGCTGCACTCTTAGTCTGGCAGGTTATAATTTATATTAAAGCATGTTTTTAATACCACCTGACAGTTGGGAAGGTACCGCTAGGCAGGACTGGTAAACACAAGATTAGAGAAAGTTCTCTTGCAAAGGGAAAGCAGTGGTTGGGCAGCCTCCCTCTCCTCCAGCCCCTGTGCCAGGTGTCTGGCTGAGCTGTGCCAGTGTGTGCTTGGAGCAAACCCACTGGCTTGGAGCCCCACCTCTGGCCTCCCGCCCCAGGCACACCGTGGGGGCTTGCTGTGTGCTCGACACTATGGCAAGAGTTTTGTATTTATGGTCTTGTTAAATCGTTTCACTAGCTCCTATGCCTGGCACAGAGTAGGTACTCAATAAATAATCTCTGAATGACCACACAGAGAGCTGAGCCCGAGACTGGGAGGTTTGCTGTGGTTGGGATGATTACATCTCCAGGGCTCACAACCTATAGGGAACTTCTATGTGAATTAGAAAAAAGCACCCCCGGCGGGGGCGGGGTGTGTGGAACACAACCCCCTGGTACAAGGCTGGCAAGCTCTTGGCCCCTCTGACTAGATGTAGGCGCCCCTTTGCACCTGGCTGGATTTCGGCCCCTTGGCTGAGCGAGCAGCCCTGGTGGTGTGGGCGGGATGCCTGTCCTAAGCTCTCCTCCCCTTCCCGCCTGAGTTTCATCACACCCAGAGCTCAACCAGGATGTGCTCACCAGCGAGTGAAATATCGGAGTAGAGACACCCCTGAGGGGTGCTCAGGAGAGAGTGAGTGCCCAGGCATGTGGCTCAGGAAAGAGGGAGCTGGAGATGGGGACATGACTCCCCTTTCCTGTCCTCTGGACAGGATCTCCACAAAGGCTCCTTTGGCCACCTGCCTCCTCATGGGGAGACCAGTTTCCTCTTGAGACCAGAGGTTCTCACCTATGCGGGAGAGGCTGTTCCAGGCCTCGGGGAACCACTGTAGAGTTTGCCTGGAGCCTAATCAACTGCAGCTAAGTCTGATAAACCCCACGTCGATAGGCTGGATTAAGCAGGTTTTCCCAGAATTGATTTTCTGCCCATTTAGTTTTCACGGTCAAGTTGAGGAATGAAGGAGATGATGCCCAGGGGTCTCAGCTCCTGGGAGGCAGGGGGTCCGCTCTCTGGGTTCAGGCTTGGGGGCCTCCCCCACCAGCTGCCCAACCCCTCTGGGAGCCCCTAGTGCTGTTGCTCTGGGTGTAAAACTGAGCACTGGAGGAGGGTGTAGTCAGAAAGCTTAGGTTGCTGCTCTTCAGTAACCTGCTATGTCACTTGCCAAAAATCTCTCTCTTACCCTAACTGTAAAATGAGGAAATTGGTTTAGATCAGGGTTGTCAAATAGGTTTCCTCTTAAATGTCAATGGATCTACTATTACAGTCTTAACAATAAAGCTCTTGAGGCTGCCTGTAGGCTTGGAGGGAACGAGTGCCTGGATTGGTTGGTGATGTCTACCGTGGGAGCAGCCAAGGAGGGAGGTGGCACAAGTGCTTGCGTTTGTCCTCCTCCTGGCAGGTGAGTGTTTGTTCAGCACCAAGATGCTGTGACTCTGAGTCTACCTCATAATATGACTCAGGAGGCTTCAGGGAGATGGGGTCCAGGTGTGGGCTGAATTGTTGGTGTTGATTTTTAAAATCTTTGCTCTTTTCTTGTAATCCCTCAGTGCGCTGGGCCTCCCATACCCCCTCAGTCAGGTAAAATCCCATTCCTGGAGATGTATCCTCTTTAATGCTACCATGCTGGGGTTGGAGGCAGTGACCTGGAGTTGTTGCTCCTTGCAAGGAGGTGTTGAGAGGGTGGACTGAACCAGATGGGGACATGGACTCCCACGCCACCACTTACAGCTACACTGCATTGGCCAAGAGGGTTCAGCTCTCTGAGCCTCAGTTTCCTCACGTATGAAATGCAGATAATTATAGCACCTATGCCAGGTTATGATGAGAATCACGCATTAGGTGCAAGTAAAGTTCCAAATATAGTGTCTGGCACACAGTAGGTATTCGATCATTGGTACCATTATCCTCATCATAACTCTCTTTCCCTTCTACTGTCACACGTGGGGAGCTGGGGTCCCTGTGTTCAGACGTCTGCAGCATCCAGTGTGAGAGGCCCACACCATTCCTGTTCTCCCAGCGCTCTCTCCCCTCTCTACACTTTGTGTTCCTAACTCTGTAGCCAAGGTCCCCACTGGAGCCCCAGCATTCCTTCCCCTAGGCCTTTGCATAGGCCCTTCCCACCTCCTGAAGACCAACGTCCTCTCCAGTGCCTTCCCTGACCCTGTCCCATTGGAATGGGGGGACTTCCTGGAGCCCCAAACATTTTGCCCCATGTCTCTTGGCACAACTGGCTCTTCTACCCTAATGGACAACCTGCACCCCCTTCCACTGGCCCCCCATAGTGTGTGACATGCTGCTTGTACTTTGGAGCAGGAACCAGGAGTCAAGTTTGGGGTCACTGCAGTGGTGATAATAAGCAGAGCCCCCAACCTCAGGGCTACCAGCCAGGTGGAGGTAGTCAGAGGTAGAGGTGGGGTGAAATGCAGTCCAGACTGTGAGTAAGAGAACTGGGGGAGGGGGACAGTTGAGCTATTCCTATCAGTCTGAATGGCTGATATGGGGTCACCCCTGCCGCAGGGCTTGGGGCTTCAGAAGGCATCATTGGACCATGGGAGGAGAGAGCTGGACAGACTCTGGAACTGGATATTTTTCTGAGACTTGCAGGGTAAGGAGGAGAGACCCTGGGTCATCTCATCCCAAGGCAAAGGGGAGAGAGGGGAGGCACTCACGGAGCTCTTTGGAGATTGAACCTGTTGGAGAGAAGACAGAATTTGGTTAGAGAGAAAGTGCCTTGAGCCCTCCCCTGCTGGATGGATGTTGGGGTCTGGGGTCAGGGGAGTGGGAAGAGGGGAATTTAGAGTGGTGTTGGCCTGGCTAAGCAGAATCCACTTCCTGTGGCAGCTGCTGAAATGAGCTTAAAGTCCCATCTCATCTGGGGATCTTCCCTCACTTGCCACTGCCACCCTTCATACACAAACACACACACACACACATACACACACTCCTACACATATACATATGAATAGGTACACATGCATTCAATCATACATGCATAGAAGCATGCACACATGCACAGACATGTACATAAATTTAAACACACACACACATGTGCACACTCATGCACACATGGACAAAAATGCACACACACACAACTCATGGTTACAAAGAAGCGGGGCTCAGTTGTGAGACCTACTAGAGCTTGAGTTTTGACTCCTGGCTGTATGGTGGCATGTGACTTCTCCTTGACTGCCCAGTGGAGGCCATCACACCCGCCACAGGCTTTGGAGAAGGTCTGGTGAGGTCAGGCTGGAAAAGCCCAGCCCAGAGCCTGGCGCTCTGGCCTCAGCAAAGGTAGGAGTGTGCAGCTCTGGCTGTTCAGCCATTGGAGTGTCTTCTTCCTTACTTCTCTCATCACTGACTGCACTGGGCCTTAGGGCCCTTGTTCATTTCCTGACATCTTATTCACACTGTCTCCTGGTTGTTTCTGCAGTTCTATGTCAGGTGTCCCACCATACTGGCAGTAATCCTAGTGGACAGGGCCCCCAGTGGCCACAGAAATTCTGGGGGAGGGAAGTCTCCTATTTGGGGAGATCCCCACCTGACATGCTCTTTATTTGGCCCTCAGGGAGCTGTTCTTCCTAGAGTGTCCCTATCCTCTGCCTCCAAGGCGCCAGGAGTAGGATAGGACCTAGGCTGGGCCAGTCATACATAATATTACCTTTATCTGGAGACAGAGCTTTTTGCTGGGTTGATATATGATCCTGGGAAAGAGAGAAATGCCTCTTTCAGCTAAGCTGGAAGATGAGCATTTGGAGAGATGGTTGCCATTACACCCGCCTTTGAGAGAAAGTTGCCCATGGAATGAGGTTAAATAGCAACAGGACATAGAGACTCTGAGGCTTTGTGGAGGCACCTAGGTCTAGCCACACCTGAAGTCTGACATCTATGGACTTCCCAATTACATGACACAAGACATTCCATTTTGTTTGAACCAGCTAGAGTTGAGTTTGTCACTCCCACCTGAAAAAACCCTGCCTAATTTGCCAGGTAAATCAGGAATTCTTAATCTGATTTCTGTACTATGAACCCCTTTGGTGGCTTGGAAAAGCCTATGAACTCCCCTTAGAATAAATTTATTCTCACTTCTCTTGAGAGAGTTAGCACATGCTAGTGTAATAGACTGCAACTTATTAAATCATAAAATAGATTGAATTAGAAAGAAAACCAGCTGTATATAACAAAAACATTAAAAAAATTTTGTGCTCTAGCAGTATATATCCTTCTATATTAATGCATTAAATATAAGGTGGTGTGTGTGCAACCAGATTAGGAACCTCTGAAGTAAATGAATGTTACCTTATCTCGTGCCTGAACACTAATGGGTTTCGATGGTCAATTTTCCCACTGGGTACATTTCCTGCCACTGTATGCATTTCTCAAGACTGAATCAAGTTAATTCACTCTTGTTTTTGTATGTTCTGTAATTAAGTCTGTTTGTTTTACCAACTCAGACTATGAGCTGGTGCTAAAGTTCCTCATTTCGAGGTCCTTGGGAAATAACATAGGTTGCCACACAATGATCATTGATTGGAGATAGTTGGGTTTTGAGACAGAAACAATTTCTAGAGTCTCCTTTCAAATGCTGTACCCTCTCCCGCCTCAGTCTGGGGCTCTCTCCTCTAGAGGACACCCCGGAGTTTCATTCCTGCCTTGAGCCTCCTACACTGACCTGGGCCCATCTTCTCCAAAACCATCAGCACAGCCAAATCGACCTCTAGCACATAAAAGCAGTGCCCTGGGCCTGGAGACATGGTGGCCACCACATATCTACATCTACAAGGGGAACTGGGTGTGTTTCTTAATCTCCCTGAGCTTTTCTTTTCTCAGACCACATGTAAAACCACACCATGGATCACCCCATGGGGCATTTGTGCAGATTAAATGAGACTATACATGTAAAGCAGCTAGCATCCATCACCCATCCATCATCCATCCATCCATCCATCTTTATTTCATTTGTCAAATGATTACTGAGCATCTGCTCTACACCAGAGAGAGAGTTGGATGTATATAAATCAAATCTTTGCCTTCAAAAAGCTCACATTCCAGAGGGTACAGATAGCAACAACCAAGAAAACAAATAAATAATGGACATAATCATGTATGAAGATGATACTTTGAAGGAAATAGGCTGACATGAGAGAGTCTAAAGTAGGAGGATGGGGGTGTGGCGGTGACAGGAGTGGTCAGAGAAGGCCTCTCTGGGGAGGTAACATCTGAGCAGAGACCTGAAGCCTGAGAAGGAGCTGGCCACAAGGAAATCTGCATGAAGAGGGTTCCACGCAGAGGAGAAAACAAGCATAGGTAGAAGCCATTCAATGCACAGACAATTTTCTCCCTCCTTCCCTCCCTCCCTTTTCTTCCTTCCTCTGTTTTTTCTTTTTTCTTCTCTTCTTCTTGGGTCACTTTTCCAAAGTGGCCTTTGGTGCACATGTTTTTGCTAGGACTTTGGAATGCCTCTGTGTTCCCCATGGGCTCCAGGCTTTTGACAGACTGAGGGTGTACTCGCCTCCCACCCCTCCATGACTGGGGTCCCAAAAGCAGGCCTATACCTTGCCATGTCTCCTGGGTCAATCAGGGAAGGAGGGAGGAATAGATTTTTGGCCCTTAGCCCTGGTCCATAGGCCCTGTCTCCAGAAGTGAACTGCACTCACCCAGCCAACGGGGCAGACGAATGTTTTTTATGCTGAAGCTGGTATAACTGTGAATAAAGATCCACAAGGTGATCAGGAAAAAGGTGAGGGCCAGGAAGCGAAGCAGACCTGCAGAGCAAGGAGATGCTGCTATGAGACCGCAGCCCCAGACCACATCGCAAGGCCAAGTAGCAAGACGATGTGCAAGTCCTTACCAGATCCCCACCACGAGCCCATGTCATGAGATCCCACATTGTAGGTCCACACCACACCCACACTGGGGACCAGTCCATGGCCCCACGAGGTGAGATCGGTGTGAATCTTTGTGACAGTCAAATAGTGAGACTGTGCTGCAAGGTTATCTGGCAGCATTCCTCAAAGTGAGACGGCTGGGAGAGAAAGTTAGAAATATACCTTCCTGGAGCCCTCCAGAGTATCTTTAGGGGTGTGGTCGGGGAATTGGCACTATTATCCCACACCCTGAGGTGGGGCCTGAGAGCTACAGCAGGGAAGTGGGCGGCAGGGTCTGCTGCAGACAGCCCTGGGAGGTGAGGCCTGCCCCTGGGAGTCAGGAAGGCTGTGTCCAGTGCTCAGGGCAGCCACCCACTGCTGTGTGCCCTTGGGCAGGAGACTAACCTTTCTGAGTTGGAGTCCCTTAGTCACAGAGTGGACATGGGAACACCCTTGCCCCTGAGCCCCTGACTTGTCGAGAGAAATGTTATAGTTGTCACCAGTAGGCAGCCTCCAAGGTGGCTTGGGGGGTTGGAGTTAGTCCCCCACACTTTCTATCAACTCCCTCTGAAAATTGCCACAAGCAACCACGCAGTGCTCTCTACAGGAACACACACTGGTCATGCTAAGGTGGCCTCATACACGGATTGCTCCTTGACCTCCCACCCATCACTGGGAAGAACACTACACTGGGATAAAGCATCCAGAGCTCCCTGTTCCACTTCCTTTCCTCACGATTCCACCAGGGCAGGAAGCGGGCTCCAACACACTTTCCAGCTGCCTTCCGAATCAAATCCAACTGTCAGGCCAAGTTCCCTCGTTTCTCACCTGACCTTCGTCTTGGTATTCCTTTCTCCTCAGCCCTGGATTCAGCTCTGTGACCTTGTGCTGGTGTCAAGCTACTTAGGGTAGGGGAGAAGGCCCCCTGGGTCGTGAGGGAGGAGCTCAGGTCTATGGGGTTTCTCATCTTCCGGGGCACAGTATGGCTGCAGGCACCCAGGATTCCTCTTTGGGATCAGCTCACTTTGTCCAGCACTCATTTTGTGCCAGGCACTGTGTCAACAGCTTTACATACATTATCTCATTTCATCCTCACAGTAAACCTCTGTGTTGGATACTATTGATTATCTCAATTTTATAGACAAGGAAACTGAGGCTCAGAGAGGTGATCACTTGGCTAGTAAGTGATAGAGGTGGGACTTGAAACCAGGACAGTAAGCTGATTCTAAAACTTGTGTTTTTAACTCCCTCACAGCTGTTTTGGAATGTAAATGAATTGTATTAATTTCATGTTTGGTGCCTCAGTTTCTCTCTGTATAGAGTAGAAGGCAAAGGCTTTTAGTGCCTTCCTCAAAGCAAATATTTTGTCCTTTATCAGATAAGGAATCCCCGTGACCTCAGGTGGGGTCCCTGTGCCGAAGCTTCTCCAGCCCTTCAGCCTAGAGACAGGAAGTCGCCTCTTTCACTCTTCCAGGCTCACCCTGGATTCATTTTTTTTGGAATTCTGGCCTGACTACTTGAGAACAGATACAGCCAAATGACCTCTGACTCAAGGGTGGGCAGACACCGCTGACGAAAAAGTGATTCCACAACTAATTTTGGACCTCAACCTCGAGCTTTAGAATCCTCAGAGTCTGGCCCTACCTGATACTCTCATCTTGTCCAGGTGAGGGGTGGCTTGGGGACAGCTTTGGCCTGTAGAGAGAAGAAAATCAAATTGGAAACTGGAATCTGGGATCTGAAAATGAGTTAAGACTGAAAATTAGTCACCGGTACCTCTAACTGAGTAGATCCCTGTTTTTTCAATTTGGTTCCTCGCCATCTACCACATGAAACAGGGCAGCAGTTTTCTTCTTTCTTTCTCTGCCTCTACCCTCCTCCACTTGCCCCTGAAATTTTATATTCAATATGTCTTTTTCAAGTGCAGAGATTTGGAAATAGAGGAAAGTGTAGTCTGCCAGCCATCGTCTCCTGGAGAATTGATTTATTCATCTATCCATCCATCCATTCATCCATTCATCCATCCATCCATCCATCCATCCATCCATCCATCCATCCATCCATCCATCCATCCATTTGTTCATCTGTCTGTTCATCCATCCATCTATTCCTCCCTTCCTCCCTCCAGTGAGCCAAGAGACATTGAGTTAGCTAGCCACAGAAACCGTCAGGGAGCAGAAACTCAAGAGATCTCTGCTGATGTAGCAAAATGAAAAGTAATCAGGACCTGAATATTACTGTTGAGTTTTCACCAGGCACTATACATGCATTATCTCCTTTAATCCCCACATTCTCCGCTTTTAGGGATGACTAAACTGAGACATGGTTAAGCTCAGTTATTCAGCTTGCAAGGGTCAGAGTCAGAATTTGGATGCAGACTTCAGGCTGCCCAGAACTCACAGAGTCCCATTGCCAGTGCTTTTTTGTCTCAGAGGAGAGATAAAATTGGTTTCCTTCCTTTTTGAGTCCTGAGAAGAGGTAGGGTCATACCTGGGTCTACCTCTCCCCTGTGCCATCCCTCAAGGCTGGGCAGTTACTAGTGATTCGGCAGCTTTGAAAACTCCCAGCAGGTCTCTAGAAATGCAGGGTCACAGATAGGGGCTGATGGAAATTATCTCAGGTCTCAGACTCCCACAACTAGCTGGCAGGTCTCTGATGGCAATGACTTACTCCCACCTCTTTTCCTGTCCCCTCTCCACCTCAGAATATTCTTCATCCTAAGAATCTATCTCAACAGACATGGTGTCCAAAGCCCAACTGCCAAAGATCCAGATATGAGACAGGAGACCTGGCACTGAGGTGGTCAGGCTGGGGCAGTCTTTGATATTTAAACAACAGCAGCAGCAGCAACAGCACCAAATGCAAACCAAAGTATCCTCTTGAGAGTAATAAAAATCTTCCCACCCACTCTGGCCCTACCTCCTTACCTTCCAGGTAAGGAAGCTGAGCTGTCACCTGGGTCCACCCACAGAGATTTGTAGAACTTAACTTCTTGAAATTCAAATGACCAATATTTTTTTCAGAAGCAAAAATATATTATATTCTTGAATGTTTTTAAGATGTAAGGTTCTTGGATGTGGTCCCCTATTTGCGGAGGATCTAGGAGAGCTGGGGGCTGGACAGGATGGAAGGACTGGACAGAGTCAGACAGGAGGGAATGGAAAGACAAATGGACAGACATGGATAATCACAGAGCAAGAATGTACTGTGACTAGAGAGACAAAGATAAGGACAAGAGGGAGAAGGAGATGGCAGCGATCATAGAACAAGATGGGGGTTGGGTGGGGAGAAAGAGACAAACACGAAAACAGAAATAAATTTAAAAATATGACCTGTGTATACCAAAATTCAGAGGTAGAGAGAGAGAGAGACTGATATTTAGAGAGTGAGAAGAGACCAAATGCAGAGGTAGCGGGTGAGGGCACATACCTGGGCAAGGGGCTAGCCTCTTGCTGTCATGCCCACCCAAGAGGGGAGTCTGACTTCTGAGCGGGGGTGGGTAGGGACAGGTGGCAAGGGCTCTGGCAGCCTGATGTGTCTCCTGGCTCACTCCCAAACTACCCACTCAGCACTTGTAGGGCTTTTTGCTCTCCTGAGTCCCCAGCCAGATCACCATGTAGGCCTGTGTGTGCTTTGGAGTTGGAGCCCAGGACTGGCCTGTTGGGGTGGGGAAGGAGGGAGAAAGTCACCAGGGACAGGTATGAGAGCAGGGTGGGGCAAGAATTTCCTCTGCAACCACCCAAACCCCAAACAGTTTATTTCCTCCTTGTTCCTGATGATATAGTCACAACCTGTTATTCAGGTTAGAAAGTTCTGGGGCAAGGACATGGGGACGGATATCCTACTGTCCTGCGTGGTGGCTTGATGGGCCCAGGCACAGAGATGGTGGCCCTAGGGTAGTGTGCGATCACAGATAGACAGGGTGGGAGGGTGGAGTGTGGAAACTATGGGGTGGTAATGGGGGCTGGAGAGGTGGGGTACAAATTGCCGAAAACTGCCTCACTCTTCCCTGACTGGAGAGCCCATTGTCCGCCCTCACTATCTTTAAGCCTCTCTCTTTGTCCTGCCCATCCCTCTGGACTCCTTCTGATTTCTGGAAGCAGGTTTGGCCAAGTGCATAAGCCCCCCTTTTTTTTCCCATGGCAGGCAGGGCTTGACTCCTGCAGGCCTAGAACAAGTCACGAACTGAGGAAGTACTTGGGTATGTGGGGACTGAATGAATTAGATGCATAGTCCTGGAAGGTTAGGATGATTAAACCACCAGCTAAAGAAGAAAGCTGTAGTTCAGAGAGGACAAGTGACTGGTCTAAGGTCACACAGCTGATTTTGGATTTCATTCCTGAAGCATTTGCTGAGCACTCCTGGGAAGGCAGGCTGTGTACCAGGCATGGGCGATATGGCTGTGAGCAAGACACTCTCTGGAGCACCTTGGGCCTTTGCATTGCTAGTCCCTCTGTCTGAACACTGTTCATTTCATCTGCCTCTTTGCCTGGAACACTCCTCCTCATCCTTCGGATTTCAGTGTAGAGATCACTTCCTTTGAGAAGCTATCCCTGATCCTCCAAGTCAAGGTTAAACATTTCCTAGATTGGGAAACATCCATCATGATACCCCATCCTATCCAAAGGGGCTGCCAATCAGAGCATCATGTTTTCCTTGTGATTGATTCAGGGAAGAGCCTGTGACCCAAGCAAAGTCAGATGTTATTTTGGGAGATGTATCTATGGAAACTCGGGAGAGAGAGATTCTTTTCTCCTGATTATGCTAAACTAAATATCTGTGAGTCTAGGGCTGCCAGAATCCCTTCTTCAGCCATGACAACACATCACCTCCTGTTTGTAGACAAGTCCTACCAGAGATGCAAATACAAGGGCTGAACAGTGGGGGCAGTACGTGTGGTTTTGGTCCTGAAAGAATCAGGCAGGAAAAAGCCTGTGATGTTTGGAAAGAGGATGAATTTGGGGATTAGACAAATTTAGGTTTGCCACTTGGTAGTTGCGTGTTTTGGGGCACACCTCTCTAGCCCTTGGCTTCCTCTTTTGTTAAATGAGAGTGATTTTATATCTCTCCTGAAAGGGATGTTGGGCAGGGAGGCCACCTCTCTAGAAGCGATTTGTTGGCCTGATGGCATCCATTCCAACTCTTCCCTGTTTGCAGGCCCCAGTCACCCTATGGCTTCTTGCTAGTGCATCTCCACCACAGGATTTCTACACAGATGTTTGTTCTTTCTTTGGAAACAAAATGCCATCACAGTATCTCTCTGCCTGATAGTTTGTGACATTTCTTGATGGCTCTATGGGATCTGGGACATCAGCTTCTTACTGTTTCCTGGAGCCCTCTGTACAAACAGGCCTTTTGTCTCAACCGTGACCTTTCCTAGAATTCAGATGGATGGAGGAAGAGTTACTCTCTTTCCCGGCTGGAAGGGTTGGGGAGAGCATCTTGAAAGGAGAAAAATTTCCCCAGCTTAAATCTGGCCCAATGGTCCCTATTGCTCTTAGAATAAAGGCTTAAAAGACCTTTCAAGATCTGACCCTGACACGAGGGTGACTTTGCCAACATCAGTATGTGCTGCCCCTACTCACACTTGCTCTAGCCTCCCAGAGCTGCTCTGAGTGAGGCTCTTTCCTTCCCCAGCTTTGCACATGCTGTTCTCTCTACCTGGAGTGCCCTTTCCTGCCTCCTTCACTTAGGCAACTCTTCCTCGTCCTCAGGTCCTTACCCAAGCAGACCTTTGTTGTGGAAAGTGAACTCAGAAGCGGTTTCCTAATACATCACAGGGATCCAGCCAACAGTCACTCCAGAATCAATCAGGTAAAATGGAAACTGAGCTCTGTGAACATGCTCTGCTTCTTCCCTGATATGGGCACTAGTCACAGGTTCCACTCTGCTATCTGTTTACCAGGTCAGCTCTAAAAGGCTATGAACTCGAGGTTAGATATGGAGCTTGATGAAAGGGTTGCAATTAGTACCAGCTGTAGCTTTATGGCTACACTTCTATTAAATTTAGTCTTTCAGTTTTTCCAGCACCTGCTGGCAATCAGATTTCCTCCTCTCTGACCAGAGCCACACCTCCAATTACTGCCCCAGTTCCAGAGCCCAGGACTCCACAAAGCAGGGAAAACACCATTTAGATACACCTGGGAGAAATGGCAAATGCATGGCATGTGTGCTGCCTCTGGATCCTCCTGTGCCCATGGAAGACATCAACAACTGACCATGATCTTGACCCCAGAACCTTTTCAATATAGCACTTTAGGCAGAAGAAATCAATTTCCCCTCCTATATTAGAGGTTTACTAAAGAAGAAAATAGGGGATACTCACCATTTTAGGACATACCCTTATTGTTCTATCACAAGAACATGTGACACTCACCTGAGGGCTTTCACTTGGCCAATCTGGGGGCAGCTGGGAGAGCCAGGAAGTGCATACCCCTGAGAACAGCCCTCAGCTGGTATGGTTAAGAGTTTGAGGATAATGCCTTAGCCTTCTCCTCCCTAGATGGGTGTTCCAAATTTTATCTCCCCTACCCCCGCTCCACCAAAGTCACACATTGAAGTCCTACCCCTTGGTACCTCTGAATGTGACCTTATTTGGAAACAGGTTGCAGATATAATTAGCTAAAACAAGGTCTGTAGGGTAGGCCCTAATCTAGCACAACTGGTGCCCTAACAAGGGGAAATGTGGACATAGACTCACAGCCAGCACCATGGGAATTCTGGAATCATGCCGCTGTGGAACTACCAGAGCCTGGGAGAAGGGCTCCTCTCCTGGCTCCTTCAGGGGGAGCCTGGCCCCGCAGACACCTTGATCTCAGACGTCCAGGCTCCAGAACTGTGAGCCAGTGCATTTCTGTTTAAGCTGCCCAGTCTCCAGTACTTAGCTACGAAGTCTGAGCTGACTAACTCAGTGGGTCAGACCTGAGGCGTGCTCCATTTTTGTCACCAAGAGTCCCGCAGTGGGATCGGCCTCCGTTGCTCACAGTAACCTGGTGTATAAAACCCTTTATAACAGGGGTTCCCAACTCCCTAATCACAGACTCCTGGTAGGAACCAGGTCGCACAGCAGGAGGTGAGTGAGTGAAGCTTCATCTGTATTTGCAGCCACTCCCCAGCGCTAGCATCACCGCCTCAGCTCCACCTTAGATCATTGGGCATTAGATTCTCATAGGAACACCAGTCCTTGGTACCATAAAGGTTGGGGACCGCTGATTTATAGCATCTTGCCCTTCCCTGTCTCACTCTCCTGCCAGTGCCATCTGGAGTCACTTCTCAAATAAACTACTTTCCTTTGTATCTTTTTCTTGAGGCCTAACTCTGAGGAAACTGACCCAAAACAGCATAGAATCTATATGTCCTTCCCTTCCTTGGGATTCCCAGTCCTGGACTCCCTGTCTTTCCACCATCCTTTTCCTCCCTTTCAACCCAGGGCTCTTCTGAAGAGGCCTGAGCAGGGGCCTTTTTGTCCCTTCCAAGACCCAACTGAGAAGCCCACTCACCCTTACGTTAACCTCTGCCTGCGGGGACAACCTGTGTCATTCCACCCCAGAAGGGCAAGCCTTCATCTGCCTCCACATCCTCCCAGGGGCATGTTTTTCTGACTTTTCTTGTTTGAACCCCAGGCCCTGAGAACCCCTCCCTGGACCTCTGTCAGGGGAAAGAGACCAGACTGCTTTCTTGGTGAGCTCTTAAGCAAGACTTGCTTTAGCTGATAGTAAAAATAATAAATTACAAAGAAAATAAAAATAACTATTTTTAGAGTGCTTACTATGTACCTGGAACCAGGCTAAGAATCTTACATAGACATCTCACCAGTCCCTATGAGTTAGATACATTACTGTCTTCAGCTCATAGGATGAAGCAGAGACCCCAAGAGAGTAAGTAACAGGCAGACAGTCTCTGTGGTAGCAGAGCTGGGTTTCACACCACTGACCACAGACGGCAGAGGGTGAAAACAGTGAGCATGGTGGCTGGCAGGCCTGAGACTGACCCTCACTCACCATGTCCCAACAACGAAGGGAATGGGCATGAGAGAGGCCTTTGTGCTACAGGAATAAGGCTTGACTTGGCTTTCTGTTTGGGAAAGAAAATAAGGGAAGAAAAAAACCTAAACAAACAAAACAAATTGTTACTTCCTTTTTACCTCATGCCCAACATTTTTCTCCAAAGCTGAACACTGTCCACGAGACCTGCTCAGACTTTAGAATCTAACTAGGCTTCTCCAGAAATTCAAGCTCGGGTGATTTCCCTAATCATCCCTAGAAATTCTGTGCACTAAATGTTGTCACCAAAGGCAGGGGAGCACTACCTATTTTTTCACGAGCTTCTTTTTGCTTTTTCATTTGTGGGAGGGAGTCATTGCAAGGTATGAATTCTGCATGTGTGGGAGTGAGAAATGGACTACAGAGGGAGTGACAGGACCTGAGGGAGGCAGACTCAGGAAGAAAGAGCTAGATTGAGGCAGAGAGACATGAACAGAACAAAGAAGAAGCAGAGATGTGAAGAGACTGAAAGTGACACACATACATACATCATGGATCAGGGAGGTTCCTAAGAGTCTGGCCTGGAAGCAGGGGACATTAACCTTGCCCAGACCCATTTGTCCCTTGCCCTGAGTTTCCCTGAATGTTGGCCATCATGGCCCAGGCTTGTGTGTAGTAATCAAAGTAAAAAAGTCTGCTTTTCATTCTCCAAATGGTCCTTGTTGTAAACTCTCAGTATTTACAGGCAATTATTGATCATATCGCCAATATAGATGGCGATAAACAGCAAATAAATCTATAAACAATATGTCTGGTGGATACAACAATTTGTACCAGTGACATTTATTTTGGAAGGAAATAAGCCCATTATTTCCATTATGCCCTGTATTAATCTTATTTATTGGTTTGAATGGTTCTCTCCAGCTCCAAGAATTATATGGTAGAATTATTGGGCCATGTAGTGCCACACAGCAGAAGATTCAAGAAGTATGAGGAGGTGCAGGACTCTCAGTGCTCTTACTCCTCAAGTTTCTAGGATGTTTCCCAGGACAAGATGACAGGCACTGCTTTGAGACTCTTCCTTGTTTTAACTAACTTAATCCTACAGTAGCTCAATGAGAAATTTGGGGATACTAAGACACAGAGCAGCCAGGTGGTAGGAGTCAGAGGAAGAAAGGATCTCAGAGACAAACCAGGCAGAGAGGAACCGAGGAGCCCACACTCTTAACCACTTTGTTCTACTCCTCTAGACCAGGGTTTGGAAGTTTTCTGTAAAAGACCAGAAATGAAATATTTTGGGTTTTGTGGGCGGTATATTCTCAGCCACAGCTACACAAAACTCTGCTATTGTAGTAGGAAAGCGGCTGTGGTCAGTATGTAAATGAATGAGTGGGTCTGCATTCCAATAAAACTTTAGTAAAAAAAAAAAAACAGGTGATGGGCTGGATTTGGCTGTGGGCCGTAGTTTGTGGATCCTAGCTCTGGACTTGGCCCCTCTTAGCCTAAGGTGGATATGAGCCCTGGAGTTTCCTTTACTGGCCTTCAGCCTACCTGGGTTTGGTTAGCTATGGTGGTGGAGAAGAAACTAATCCAAGGGATCAGAGAGTTCCTAAGACTCTGTCTCTCTTTGCCAGCCAGTGCCTTCCTCATGGGTCCAATCCTTGCTTTGCAGGGCTCAGCTGACTGCACTCTCTCTTCATGTGGACTTTCAGGGGAACTTTCCTCCCAGCTCACCTGACTAGATTATCACCTGAAGGTGCTTGCTCAGTGCCTGACACTAAGGAGGCCCTCAGTAATGGCAACTGTACCCATATTTGCACATTCAGGTTTGTAGAGGTCTCATCTGTCCTAGGAATTGCAAGTCTGTATAACATGACAGTTAAGAGTGGAGGCTTTGGAACCCTGTCTAGGTTCTTCCATGGGACTGTGGACACAAGCCTCTCTCAGCCTCCTTGTCTTTACTTGGTCATGCAATCCCTTATTTAGTGAAGATTAAATGTGAGAATGCACCCAAAGAGTATGGTATGGAGGCCAAGCAGGCCCCTTGTTCTCTCCCTTGGGGAGGTCCTTTGTGCTTTTACTCCTCCTGCCCAAGGAGGCAGAAATTCCTCCAGGATGAGAGAAAAAATGGGCTTAGAATAAAGAATGGGTTCCTCCAGGCCCTGAGAGACAGCTGGAGAAAGGAAGAGGTTGTATGGCCAAACATGCAGCTGCTTCCTCCCCAGTGACTGGGGAAATGGGATAATCTGAGGCTGCTGGGCCTCTTTAGGCACATGAACCTGAGAGGCCAGTTTTTGCCTCTTTGCTGAGAGTTTGGCTGTGAGTCACCAAAGAGGACTACCTAGATCAGGGAGGGGCTGCTGGAGCATCTGGGTTCACCCCTGTGTCATGGCATGCCTGTGATTGGCCTTTCTGAATCATGTCAGTGGGTCAAGCATGAAGAAATTCACCTCAGACCCAGTGGGAAATTTTATTCTTGTCCATCAGAGGCAGCGGGGTCTTGGCATCTTTGATTAACCAAGATGGCAACCTTGGAGTCTAGAGAGTCTTAGGAAGGCATTGGGAAATAAGTCCTACATAGGGAGGGTGGAATCCAGAGAGCTCTGAAGGAGAAAGAATCTTAGTAATAATCATAATAATGATTCTAATAAATATCATTATTCTTTGTCTGTCTGTTCTGAGCCCTGTGTCCTTTCATTTAATTTCTTTCAACAATCTTGAGAAGCAGATTGTTTTATTAACAGCATTTTACTCATCAGGAAATTGGGGTTTTGAGAGAGTTAATGATTTGCCCAGATATAAAGTGACTCATGCAAGTAGAATGACTTATGCAATATTGCCATTCATTACTTTAGTAACTAAATGAAGTAGGGATGGTGGAAGCTAGGGTGTGGTGGACATCTGTTACTTTGGTCATCTGTACAGCATCCGTCCTTCCTTCTTCTGGTGACTTCCCTGACTTTCCTTTGGGACCTCTCTTCACCCTTGCTACCATCATGCAGTTGAGAAGGGCTGGCCCCAATTCTGGCTCCAGGGGTGACCACGCAGCCCATGCTTAGCTGATGAGAGTGGTCCATTTCTTGGTCACAGAGATAGGATTAGAGATGGGCAGGTGACCCAAGCTGAGGAGATCACAGCCCTCCCAGGATTTTGAAGGATTTACCAGGAGAGAAGAGCTGCCTTTCTGTTGGGGTTGCTAAGTCAAGACAATTTAGAAAGGAGCTGTTTGGTGTCTTTGCCACCATATGAGGAGAACCTGTCTGAGAGTAAGACAAGGGAAAAAAGGATTCCAATGATAGAGGACAGAGTCCTGGAGATGCCATTTAAGCCCAGATATCAATCCTTGCCTTAAGTAATAATAACCTCTAGACTTTTCCATTATGTGAACCAATGTAGGTCCTTTATTGGTTGGGCTGGTTTAAGTTGTTTCTGTCACTTGCATCCAAAAGAGTACTACCTGATACATAAGAATTTTCTAATTTTAAACCCTAGCTACAACTGCAAGGAAGATTCAAATTAAATTCTCACCCTACCCTCTCCATTCTGAGCTTTGGACATCCTAGGCTTTGGGGAGGCCTAAAAGTTCAGGCAGACTCTAGGCTTCTGCCCAGCATCTTTAGCAAAGGTCTCCTGATGGCTTCTCTACCAGGAGCCACATTGCTCCTGACATTTTTGCCAGAAGACTGTTCCTCTAAATAGAACTGATCATATCTGCAGAAAGATCCAATCCTTTGGCATTGTGCCTGGGTCTCAGCCTATCTCTCGCTTTGCTGGTTGACTCCCAGCTCCTACCTCCATGCTTCTGTTCATGGCGTTTTCTCTACCAGGGCTGCCCTCACCTCTTCTCTCCCAGGGAATCCTATACTTTGCAGAATGTTGCCTCCTTTGTGATGTCTCCCTACTGTGGCAGGCTACTTCTCTCCGCAAAGCATGACCTCATAGCTGGACTGCCTGGGTACAAAGCCTCTCTCTAGCATTCATGGCCCTACCATCTTGCGCAGAATGGTATCACCTTCTCAGGCCTCAGGCCTTCGTCTGTGAAACAGAGATAATATGACCTACCATGTAAAGTTGTTGTTATATTGAAGTGAGATAATTCATGTAAAGCACTTGACACCATTCTAGACACACAGTTGAACCTCTGTATGAGTTGCCTATTATTATAATACTGATCACACAGAACTTGTTCACATGTCTCTCACCCACTCCCAGCAGTCTGTTTACTTTGTCATTTATCTACTATTTCATCTGACATATTGCAAGCTCCTGAGATGGTGTCTAATCATTTCTAAATGCCTAGAACCATGCATAGCTCTTAGCCCGTAGTAGTACTCAGCTCTGACCATAGCCCCATCCTGCATTCTGTACCTACTAGGTGCCAGACATCTGGATAAGTGCTTCCTATCATCTTTTTCTGAATTCAGTCAAACTCCAAGAAAGTTATTAATGTGTCCATACTTTTTGATATAAGAGAGGCTCAGACCGATGAGGCAGCTTGCCCAAGGTAGCACAGCTAGAAAAAGGGTAGAGCTGAGACCCATACTCCAAAGGCGGGGCTCTCCTCCTGACTTCTGCGTCTTATCTCCCTAGGCCACACCCTCAGGGGCCACACTTTGATTTATGTACCTTTGCTTCTCAGAGCCTCCCAAAGCAAACATATGTCCTTTTCCAAGGAGCCTGCCCTGTGGGAGTCCAGGCTGGCCTGGGACTGCCACCCCTCACACAGGCTGGCAGCTGCCCACTAGAAGCCATACCAGATGAGACCAGCCCATCTAATATTAGATGGCCTGGCATGGCTTGAGGTGGGCAGTCACCAGCCTGGATGGCGGGATGGCAGATGCACTAGAGCAGACAGATAGATGGACAGATTTAAGCAAACACTGGACAAAGCCAAATTACTCCTCATAGCTGTGCTTGGCCTCAGAGTGACCACTTCGCTGACCTTACCTCCTACTACCAGCTTCTGCCCTCTCCATGCAGAACTGGCCCTCCTCCCCTCCTCCTTCTCCCCCTTCTCATAGATTCTGCCGTGCGCCAAATGCTTACCTCCCCTGCCCTCCTATACCCGCCAACATTTCTTGGCAAAATTAATCTCAGAGAGGTCTGTCCTGACTCCTGGGCTATCTCCTTTATGGCAAATGTCAACTGTTTTGAAATGACTATCTGTGCAAGTTGTCTTTTACTTTCTGGCTAGAACCATACCTGTTTTGTTTTTCTGTCTTGTTCATCATTGAATCTTTGTCTATCTGACAAGCAGTTTCAATCAATGCTCATTGAAAGAATCATCTGGAAAGATACTCCTGCGTTAGCTCTCTCCCAGCCATGGACTTAGGATCGACCACATCGTGGAAGAAGTGCTGCAGAATGGTGGGAGCACAAATACTGCAGCCACTCTGCCTGGGAAAATTGTTTAATCCGTCAGTACCTCTGTTTCCCATCTGCAAAATGAGAGCAGTAATGGTGCCTTTCTCACAGAGGTGACATGAAGACTAAATGCGTTGTTATATAGAGATTACTTAGCGCAGAATCTGGAACATACTAGGTGCTATTGTATGTGTTCTAGTGATTATTATCCTAGATCCCTGGACAGTGAGAACTACAGGGAATTAATAGGGGATATCCAGACTATCAGCCCCATTTTACAGATGAGAAGATTGAGGCTTAATGAAAAGAAGAGATTAGGCTGCCATGACATAGGCAGGAAATCTCTTAAGATCATGCACCTTTGTTGTAACTTTTCAGTTCATTATATTCTGAGAAAAATGAATGTTGGAGCCAAAGAACAGCATTCCTTCTTTCTTTATTCATTCTTCAAATATTTATGTGGCTCATAGTTGATGTTCCAATGTGTATTTTGAATGAATAGATATGTGAATGAATGAAGAAATATTATGAAGCATTTGCGATTAAGGAAAAAAGCCAGCAATGTGGGCTTTGAAATCCCTGGCTTGCATACCCCATTTCATTCTTGTGCTGGTGGCAGATGTAATTAATCAATTATAGCATATCGTTGCCCTGAGCCCGAACCCAGCCTCAGAGTATTCGTCACGGTCTACCATTAATTGACCAGATTCAGCCCCTCAGATGAATTCTGTATGCCGTTCTCTGTCTGATCTCAGAAATCTCTTTTGATTATGTGGTTTCCTTCTTCCTCTCCTTTCATCTTTCTCTCTTAGACTCTTACTTCTTATTTTCCACCCACACCACCTCCATTTCCCTTTCTCTCAGTAATATGGACCAGAGGGATTGCCGTTTGCATTCCGCTTGAAACATACCTGAGGGCTCAAGGCTCCCACTTCCCTGTTTCAGTGGAGAAGGCGAGAGGGCTATTTCCTTTATGGTACCTTGGATCCCTGAGCCAGCTGGGTCACCTTCGATCAGCCTGTTGAGAGAGTCCACACTCCTGGTCTCAGAGGGGCTGGAGCCTCCCAGGTGGGCCCTCTAGATGCAGCAGGCCCAGCGGGACGGACAAAGTGGCTCATAGGCACTTCCTGGTGGGCCAGCTCTTCCTGGCTCTGCTCGGGCTCTGCCCCGCTTCTGGGAGGCTTGCCATAAACTCTCCCTGCCTTGTTAATCTCACCAGGAAGGAGGAAGTTAATGTAAGGGTTCACTGGCAGGAAATGAGTCTAAAGTCTTGCCTGGCTGAGAAACCACCTGGAGCTATGGCTAGGGCCCAGGCTGTAAGTATCTCTTCCCCACAGAGCTCTCCTGGTCTTGGGGTGGCAATTTGAGCAACTTAATCATGAATGATATACTACAATTGCTGCCTGAAAACCCCAAACAAAACACAACAGAACACCACCCCCTAAAACAAACCAACCTTATGCTCACAGCCTCCCCAGGCCCTGTGGGGTGCAGTGGGACCTGTAGAGTGAGTTAGAGAAGGTGATGCTACCTTCCCTGAGGTGTTGGGCCAGAGTGGGGGCTGATGAAGGAATCAGGGAGGAGATGAGCCTGGGAGAGAAGACACATACAGGCTATGGGTGGGAATGGGGCATCAAAGGCGAAGGGGATAATAAGCGATTGCAGATCATGAGCCTGGATGGTGGAAAAGGGGCCCCCTTGATCAGGAGTGAGGAAAACAGGAATAGGAAGTGGTCTGGGGAAAAGTTTCTGGATTTGGCTTGGGGCACATGGAGTTGGAAGTTAAAGCTGAAGAGAGAGGGAGGGAGAAGAGAGAAGGGCCAGTATGTGGTAGAATTTCAGTGCAACAGTGAATGCAGTGTCTAATGCCTCTTTCGCTCCTCAGGACACGAGGGGCATTTAGAGGGGCTCAGCGTCTCCCACTCACGATAGAACAACTTCAGGCTTGTCACTACTCATGATTCTCATTTCTGAGGCCTTTTCCCTTTAGGATGAGTTCTTTCCCAGGACGCACCGAGTTCTCCATGGGCACCTGGGGGCCTTTCTCACTTGTTTGCTAGCTTCTGGTGTCCAGAAGCATCTGATGCATCTGACAATTTCTAAGCTGACTGTTTCCAGAAAGGATATGTGGCCTCCTTGAAATGAATATCCAGGGACATGAGGTAAAATAGCTGCTCGGAAGATAAAGACAAGTCTCTGTGAGCTGGTGCTAGGATAAGGTTCCTGAGCACTGAGGTGGCCCCGAGGTCTGTGTTCTGGCTGCCTAGCTGGTCCTTGGGGAACAGAAGTGGGCTCCCTAGGGGCATGTCCCAGGGCAGGCCATGCTTTCCTGCATCCTGACTGGTTTTGGGCCTGACCTTGTGTTTGCTCCTTCCTCCTCTCCTCAGCTGTCCCCTGTCTAGACAGTTCTGCTCACGGATGATGGATTCTTATCATTCAGATCTGACCTTCAGTGTCGCTTCTTTGCTCTTGCCCCGTTCCCCGCACCCCTCCCCTGCCACCGCCCCCATCCTCCACTTTCCAAAGTAAACAACCAAGTCATTGAATTAAAACCCTGGTAAGTTCTATCCAGCAATTCTATTCTTCTTCCCTCTTCCACTCTTGAGGATCCTGTGAATACTTTGTGCCCCCTGAATGCTCTATGACACTCTTCCTAGCTTGTCCCTATCTTCTGATTAGCAACCTTAATTCCATCTGCAACTTCAATTTTCTTATGCCATGTAACTAATATTACATATTCATGGGCTTTGGGTTTTAGGACTTGGGTATCTTTGAGGACCATTATTCTGCTAATCGCAGGTGTAATTCTGTTTCATTTTCTTTATAGCATTTACAATAGCCTGAAATTAAATTTTCTGAATATTTGTTGACTTGTCACCCATCTTGCTCAACTGAAAAGTGAATCTTTGAGGTCAGGAGCCTTGTTGGTGCTGCTCACTAGAACAGCACCTAGTATGCAGCAAGTACTTAATTATAGTTTGCTGAATGAATGAATGACTACTAGCTCATTTCTGTGTTGGTCCAAGAGCCAGGAGCTGTGACTCACACTCTACCCTGAGCAGTGTGTGACCTTGGGCCTTCCTTCCCCACTCTGGGTCTCTGGCTTCATCACAACAGCCCTGGGAGGCAGGGGAGGCCCAGGGCATCCCACCTTAGGGCTCACGTCTTAGAGAAGCTGATTATACCATAGTGAAATCACTCCTTAGCTTTCTTTCTCATGGCAAAGCCCTCATTAAAGCACAACCTGAATAAGCCTCTGAGGGGACAATCTCCCTAGTGTTTACTCAGAGAAGAATCAGCTGGGTCTCGGCTTGGTGCTGCTTTCTGTGCCTGCCAGGGGCTGCCTGCCTACCCCAGCCAGCCACACAGGTGGACAACACGGGTCCCGTAGTAAATGCTCAATAAACTCTGACTGCGATTTTGACACTCTGGGTGAAAGGGGCCAGGATGCCTTCTCTTCTCTCTTGGATGAGAACACTGAAAGAGTGGGGGTTTGTGTCAATCTGGTTTGGCAGGAAGTCTTGAAAGTGAAATTATTGGTGTTTGACAGTTGATTCATTTCCTTGGTGAGTGTTGGTGCTAAAGGCTGACCTAGCGGCCAGCAGGCAGTGATAATGGTCACCATTTCTTCCATTGCCTGCAGATTCAGGGCACCGTTCTGCAGCGAGGCACCTGTAAGCACTCAGGGGAACAACTGTAACTCAACAGCGTATTTCTCATATTTAATTATAAAAAGAATACAATCCCGTTATGGAAATTTTGGAAAACACCGAGTAGTGTAAAGGAAAAGATGTCAGGCAAGTATAACATCCCCTTGGGGAACAATCTCAATATTTTGGCCTATTTCCTCCCTGGTTGTATGATGGAACTCTTCCTGTACATCTGGTTTGTACCCTTCCCTGTTCACTTATCATCATAGCTGAGGCGTTTCCCATGTAGTTGAAAATCAGTAGATGTGACTTTTTAATGACTGTGCACGATCGCATGTTATAAAGCACCATAGCCATTTACTCTCCTCAGCTGCTGATCATTTGCATGTCTGTGCACATGTTTATAAATGCACTGCAATTAATTTTTGCAGGCACATCTTGAGACCTTTGTGCACCTTTATTTCCTCCCTTTTTAAAAAATGGACAAACAAGTCTAGCTTCCTATTTCACTAGACTTTAGGAGGCAAAAAAAGGAGAAAACCGATATCAAGGTGCTTTCAAATCATGGGGGAAAGAGCTATTCAAATGAAAGAGCAGATTTTGAGCACAGATTCTTCAAGTACCATCTCTTTAAGGTGTGTGTGTGTGTGTGTGTGTGTGTGTGTGTGTGTGTGTGTGTTCCTTAACAATTGGAAGATCCAATGAGTGTGGGACAAGGAATAATAGCAGTATTTATGAAGCATTCACTATCTGCCTGGTGCTCTATTAAACAAGGCACATACATAATCTGAATACATCCTAACAACAACTCTCCAAGGGAAATACAATTATTACTTACCAATGAAGAATCTGAAGCACAGAGAGGTTAAGTAATTTGCCTATGCAGATACAGCTAGCAAGCAGGAAATTTAGGAAGCACACACACACACACACACACACACACACACACACACACACACCTGCCTCTGAGAGCTGCAAAGTCAGCAAAGAGGGTACCAGAAAACTGCAGTAGCACCTTCCCCGGGGCTTCAGAATATCAGCATTCTCTGAAATAAGGTGCTTTTTAAAAACTGAGCATATACCTGGCAGGTAGACAAACTAATCTAAAGATTATTATCCCTGGGGCTTCAGTAGTTTCTGAATTAGAATGCTTCACTCAGGGGAAAAAGTCCAGAGGATCAGAATCCACCCTCCGTATGTCTGAGACAAAATGGCAGAGTGGTGTCACTGTGTATATGCACATGTGTGTATCTTAGTGTGGGTAGCCTTTACTTAGTGAGTGAGTGTGTGTTGCTAGGGTAACAATAAGTATGTGTATGTGTATGTGCACAGAGGTTCACAGATGTGTGTTTGTATAAGCTATATTTGACCTTCTGGGTACCCAAAGGCAAAAGAGTTGGTTTATTAAGATAAATGTCCACTACACTGTTTTTTTTTTTTTTTTCCTAGTTCTAATCTTTGAGAAGAAACGGGACTAGGACCTAGGCAGGGATTTCTTTGACCTTCAACATCACTTTAGAAGGGTTTTTCACAGCAACCATGGGCCTTGATTACAAGAGAAGCCAGGTGTGTGCTGAAGCCATGCGAGAAAGGCATAAAGCATTACTATTAAGTGGCGCCATCAATAAACTACCCACAATTTATGGTTCTTCATACCCTTGTTAATTGACCAAATCCAATGTGGCCACATGTGCCTTGTGCCTTGATCTGCTATGAAATAAAATCAGTGCCTTTGCACGAGAGACACAGCCAATGATAGCATACAAATAGAGTTAGAAATTTCTTTCACAAGCATTAATAATTCATTTCTCCATTTATTTCTTTCAATGCTACTGCTATTCCTTTGAACAACAGTGACAACGAACAATGGGAATAGAAGTCTTTCCATTGATGCCAGGACTGGAGTGGGCAGCTGGGCAGAAGCTCTGGGGCTTGGAGGCCTGGGTCACCAGCAGCCTGGTTGAGCTGTTGCTCTGGCTAGGGCAGGGACAGAGTGTCTGAATCGGGTCAGAAGTCTGACATGGGTCTCACTGAGCTAATATCAAGGTGTCATAGAGCTCTATCCTCTTCTGAAGGCTCCAAGGGAGAATGTCTCCTTCCTTCTTCCACTTTCCAGAGGCCACTTTCATTTCTTGGCTCGCGGCTCCTTCTTCCATCTTTGAAGCCAGCAGTGTTGCATCCCGATGACCTGTCTTCCATCGCTCGCCTCTCTCTCTGACTCGCTCTTCTGTTTCTCTCTTCCGCTTTTAAGGACTCTCATGATTACCTTGGGCCTATCCAAATAATCTAGGATAATCTCTCTAATTTGAAGTCAGCTGATTAGCAAACCTTAATTCCATCTGCAGTCTTAATCCCCCTTTGCCATGGAGCCTAACATATTTATAATAATTGAGGTGGGGAAATTACTTCAAATGTTTTAAGAATTGTAAAAATAATGCTTGTTCATGGTAAAACATTCAGAACAGTGAAGAGTCATATGAAATAACCATTTAAATGCCCACTTTTATTCACTCTCCACAATAGAACCACTGTTCATATTTCTAAGTATCCTTCCACAATTTTCTATGCACATACAAGCTTATGCTCGCATATCTTTTTTGTTCTCTTTCCCTTTCTATTCCTCTCTGTTTATCTCTCTTTTGCCTGCTATCCAAGTAGCAGTCTGTCAGTTCACCCATCCATTTCAGCTGGTATGAATTTTACTTCACACCGCGGGTCTAAGAAATGTCATATTTCTTTATTTTTCTAAATCAAGTTAAACCTCACTTCAAATCTCCACTTGTCAGGGCGATGAGAACCTCAATCATAATTCGACTTCAATACCAACATTAATTCTGGAGCTCCCTTCACGCTTCCTGGTTGCCAAAAACTGGGGGTAGGGAAGGGCTTAGTGGTGTTGTGGAAACGGGGTCTGGTATCTCCTCTTTCCACATAGTCACAGATTTCTGAACAGTATTCTGCATAGGATTCCACTGAAAACAATGTAAAGACACATATATAGGCAGAAGACTGCAAGAAATATAGTCAGTATCAATAGTTCTGTCTCTTGAAAGTGGGGTCACAGCGATTTTAATTTTACTCTTGACACAACTCTCCCCCTCCACCGTATTTTCTACACTTTACAATTATCACAATGACGTTCATTATCAATACTCTACATCTCTACTAGCCCTTCCTTTCAGCTGAGTGAGTGCCCGGCTCCCCAGGACCACAGAGTCCTTGGACGCAGTCTCACTTGGGCACAGGTTTAAAAAGTCAGATAAATGCTCAGAATGTGGACTGCAGGCCACCCTGCTTTTCTAGGCTGTGGGGAGGGCTCAGGTGGAATGGGGAATCCAAAGGTCTGGAGAGGAAGCTGCTGGCTTTTATGAGCACCTCATAGTTTTTTAATTGGGCTCACAGTTATTGTCCTTTCATTCAGAGGGGAGGACTTGTCCCTCGCAGCTTTCAAGCAGTCATGCTGGCTTGAATCTTCAGGGAAGTCTGGCTTCTCCAGTGACTGAGCGGGGAGCGGAAGTCCAGGGAGCCATGGTATAAGGTGGGTGACTCAGAGCAGCCCTTCTAGGGGCTGAGCTTTCAGTCAGGAAGTGGACTGGTGGGCCTTCTCCCAGGGGCAGTTCAGGAAAGGCAGAAACTGAGTACATTTGGGAGTTTCTTCGTTCAGGTTGGCTCCAGGCACCTTTGGAGCAGGGAAGGGAAAGTGATACTCAGGTATAACCAACCCTTGTAACATTCATCTATTTCGCTATTCACCAACAAGTATTTAATGAATATTTTTTTCTGGGCTAGACACCAGGCTAAGACCCCCTGGGTAGAATGAGAAACAAAAATAGATCTGTCTCCTGACACAGGCTGGAGTAGATGCCATCAGAGGGGCTCTGCCATTTGTTTCTTCATGTCTATCTTGTTCTTTGCTGTAATTCTCATTCCTAGGATATAGTAGGAACTCAATAAAAATTTGTGAAAAGAATGAAAAATTTGTACCCTTTAGTTGGAAACAATCTAACAGCAAAGAAATCTGAAAATTGAATGAAATGGAAGAATTTTGTTCTTGGTTTTTAAAGATGCTTCATTACCACCATTGCCATCATCATTATTGTCATCATAACGGATATGGATGAGACCTTATGTTCTCCATGCTTTCCTGTCATGTGTATATTTTATCTTCACTAAGATGACTGGAAAAGATCCAGCTTCACTCATTGCTTTAGCATATAGGCAGCCCACTTGCCTGGATTCAAATTTTGGCTCCAGAAATGTGAACTTGCTTGGGCAAGTCAGCTCCTCTTTCTGAGCCCCAGTCTCCTACTCTGTAAACTAAGGTTGATAAAAGAGGTGCCCTCACTGTGTTGTCATGATTAAATGAGATATGTGGTGGGTAAGACTCACAGCATGAAGCCTGGCTCAGAGCAAGATGCTTCCTCCCTGTCAACTGATGTCTTTTTTGTGTGTGTGAACCATTTGACTCCACTATTCTTCTCCTTTGCAGGAGGTCCTGATGGATGCTAAGGACCTGCTACCTCAGGCTGTGGTTCTATTTCCTAGGCTGCGGAGAGTGCTGGAACCAGGATTCTCAGTGGGCAGCAAAGGAGACTCTTTGACTGGAGTTGCTTTCTCAGTGCTTTTTTCCTTATTGAGTTGGAAGGAGGCCCAGTGTTGGGCAGCCCATGCTCAGGTTGGGGAAAGGATTATGGGGGGAGTGGGTATCTTACTTCAGCCTGTAGAAGCACACTCTGCCCAACCTAGTTGCCAGCAATGACCTGGGTCAGAAATCTACCTCTCAACCTCTTTCAGTTAGAGAGGGAGATCGCTCCCCTTCCTACCTCACAACTTCATACACAACTTCTGGTGATTTTTCTGAACTCACTGATAGTCATGCGTTCCTCTCCACCACTGGTGTACTGATGAATGTTCAGAATCAGCTCTCCAAGAAAAAACGTATACTCATCTATACATATATAAGTTCATGGTATAAAAGATATGTATTAAACAGACATTTGGTATTTAAATAAAATGAAATATGTAATACTCTATTATAAATTCCATATAGTCATCAACTTTCAATAATGTTTTCACTGGTTGCAATTAAACCATGATTTGGCAAAATTAGACTATGAATACACACTTAATTACTTTCTGATTCAGCAAAGAAGTCGTTCAGGTCATTGAATGAGCAAGTATAATTCTGTCATGAATGTTGGTTAATGTTTTCATTTATGTTAGTAAGATGAAAGCGAAATATTAAAGACTTCAAAACTTCATCTTATTGTTAATGACATAAGTGACATCTTTTCTGAATCAGGTTACAATTTTTTTGAATACTGGAAGACTATTTCCTCAATTTTTTGTTCAGTTCAAATGTAATGGCTACAGACAGGACACACTTTTACGTTTACTGCATTATCGACATTTCTCCATCACCTTCTTGAGTCTAGATGATCAACAAAGCAATCAGTTGAGCTCAGATCTGTAGTGTTTGCCAGTTTCTGTGGTATCAATATGAACCCTACAGCCGATATCAGCCACCACTTCGAAATCACAAGTGTGGCGCTAAAAAGACATCCTTGGTTGCACTTGGCTACCTAAAACTTCTGCCATGGTATAAAATAGTGCATGTAACTTCAAGAACACAGATAATCATGAAATGTAGCAAATAATTAGTACCTGATAAGTTTTGAGCATGTATTATCTTAGTTTTTAATGTGTTATTTAATAAATTTAAATAATTCAATTTTTAATAATGGCTGTGTTTAACAACTGGATCATAAGATTATTTAAAATTTGATACTTGGCTCTGGTGAATCAATAGGAGCTGGCTCCAGCTCTCCATAATCTGACTGACACCTCAGGCTGAGCAGGTGCCTGCCACAGTGTCAGCCCTTTGGAAATACGTGCTTATGAAGGAGTGACTTGTGTTATCTGTCCTCCTAGTCTGTAAGCTCCTTGAAAGAAGGACAATATTATAGTCATTTTTGAATCCTCAGTCCCCAGTACAGAGCCTGGCACATAGTAGGTGCTCAAAAAATTGATGAATGACCGAGTTTACACCCTAAGGTGTATGAAAGCAGAAATGACCCACAACTGCCACAAGTAGTGCATTACAGAGGGAAGTGTTGATGAATCTCTGGTTACTATTCCTGGATTTAGCACATGTTACTGCCTGTTAGTTGACTATTGCTGCATAATGGATTACCACACACTTAACAAACAACAACACACTTAACAAATGTCCAAGTTCCTCTGTGTTAGGAGTCCAGGCCATTTTAACTGAGTCTTTTGCTCAGTGTCTCACAAAGCTGCAATTACGGTGTTACTTGGGTGGCATTCTCATCTGGAGGTTCATCTGGGAAAGAATCCACATCTACACTTATTCATATTGTCATGTGACTGAGGTTGTCATTTCTTTGTTGTTGTATGACTGAGGGCCCCACATTTCTTTGTGGTTGTATGACTGAGGGCCCCAGGTGTTAACTGGCTGTGGGATGGAGGCCACTTTCAGGTCCTGAAAACAGCCCTCCATCCCTTGCTGTGTGGGCTTCCTCATCACAGCTTCATACTTCATCAAGCCCACAAAGAGAATCTCTCTCACCTCAAGGAGGGCACGGTCCCTGTTTTAACGGCACTCACATGATTGAGTCAGACACTCTGAAGAAAATCTCTCTTTGGATTAACTCAAAATAAACTGATTTGAGACCTTAAATCAGCATAGTCTCTTCATCTTTGCCTTATTCTTTTGTCTAGACACAAGTCATGGTTTCTTCCCACACTCAGGGGAGGGGATTATATAGGACACGAACACCAGGAGGTGGCAGTCACTAGGGATTGTCTGCTACACTGCTTTGTATCCCTGCCCCCGACCCCATCATGAGGTATGGCTTTAGCTCTTGAAGAGCATCAGCCAGTGATCTCTGCATTCTCTTCCCTTAGAACACTTTGCCTTTCTTTCATTGAGGTGTTTGATCTACATAATTTTGGTACTTATCTAATGCTGTGTTGGACAAGGAGACAAGTGGTTTCCTTGGCAACAAGATATCTGGAAAACCTAATACTTCTGTACTTCTGAGACAGGTGCAGAGTGTCCTATGACATCTGGAGGCTTCAGGAAGAAGAGATCACCAAAAACAAACACCTCAAGCTTAGGAGTAAAGGTCATAGTAGTAGGAAAACTCTTCTTGATTTTACTTGGGATTATCATGGTGATGAGAGGAGGCTATGAAATAATGCAATGGAAGAAGTAGGCTCAGTACTTGGATAGATCTCCTTTGATGTGCACTCCAGTATCAAGAAGGCAGAAAACATTTATCATTTTATTTCTGTGGGGCCACTGGAGAGGCCTCATAGCATCAGTGAAATCAACCATCCGTGAGTTCTATTGGTTTGAATTTTTTATAATAATACCCTCCAACCTTAAGGAGACCCAGATTTTGAAAAAGAGGCTCCAAATACTACTCACAACTACAAAATCAGGGTGTTTGCCACTTCATTCAGTGTTTCAATCAGTAAACACTTATTGATCTCCAACTGTGTGCCATGTGCTGCAGGAGGAATAGGAACTAGAGTAGAAAACACGCTTTCCTTCACAGAGTTCCCAGTCCTGTAGGAAGCCAACAAAAGAATTATACAACCAAATACAGTATGAAAAAATAATATGGAGAGTGCTGCTTTAGGTAATATAATCTGGAGATGTCTTTAAGAGAAATGAGATCTAGGTTGAGATCTGAAAGATAAGAAGATCTCGGCCACTCTTGTTTTTAATATATTAGTTTCAGGTATACATTACAATGGTTAGACATTTATACAGTTTATGGAGTGATCCTCCAGTTACTCTATCATCCATATGGCTCTACACATAGCCATTACGATATTATTGACCATATTCCCTATGCTGTACTCTACATCCCCATGACTATTTTGTAACTACTAATTTGTACTTTATCCCTTCACCTTTTTCACCCATCCCCCAAACCTCCCTCCCTTTGGCAATCACCAGTTTGTTCTCTGTATGACCTCAGTCACACTTAATTGATGGAAAAACATTCTTGGAGGAGTGACCAAAGTATGCAAAGTCCTAGATTGGAAAATTCTTGGTGTGGTTAGAGTGTAGTAAATGAGAAGGAAAGGGGGTGCTGAATGAGAGAAGCAGGGGTCAGATAATGAAGATATATTTTGGAGATAGACTTGATAGGATTTGAACTAGAGAATGAGGAAAAGGCAGCTCTCACGAATGATTTGAATATTCACATGAGAACTGGTGGAGCCAGATAATGAGATGGCTCCGACTCCCACATTGCTGCTGTCTTTCATTGGTATAAACAGTGGTTTGCTGGTAAACCGGCTTCCCCCTCCTTCCACAAAAAGCCCTGATTTATAGCATTTGCTGATTTCCATTCTATAAATACTCTCACCATAGCCAGCTTCCAGCTATCAACCAGCTTGGAAGAATACTGAAAGTTAATAATCAGATCTTGGAGCTCATAGGAGCCAGTGCCAGCACACTAAACTACCACCAGGTCTCAGCACATTCCTCTCTTGAGAGTGATTCTCCAGGTGGTGGCTTCGAAGCCTGCGAGAGCTCCTTGCCTTCCCATCCCCTCTATGTCTGTTTCTTTTTATTTTCCTATAGCCACTTGTGGTGCCCGCCTCAAAGAAACACACACCATCTCATTGCTGACTGCTCTCAGGGAGCATCCCATAGGTTTAACAACAATAGTTTAATTATGTCTTAGAAGCTCATTCTAGAAAAAGCTAATAGATAAATTAGTGCAATTAATTAGTCTTTAAAAGCAGTTAGGAAAACCCAGGCTGTCTTAAGAAGCCTTAGTCTAGAAAGTATGTCTAAGTGAACTTGTGAATGGGGAGGAGCAGGAAGGAACTGCAGTCTCGAAATTAGCGGAAGACGGCCCCTGAATTAAGTCCTGTTTCATGAATTCCCTTTTACGATACTCATTTAGAACTTCAGCCTCAACATGTTCCATAAGCATGCCCCATTAATCAGTTTCCCTTTTGATCTTCCCATTCATACTGAGCACACCACTATTACCCCATGTCTCAAGCTCAAGATGAGAGCTGCGTGGAGCTCTCATCTTGACCTAGAAAACTTATTTGTCTCCCACATGGATTCCATGTTATGGCATTCTCCTACCTTTCTCCAGCATCTGTCACCTGGTCTGTCTCTGGCTCTTATCCATTCTCTGAGATACAGCAGCCCATACTTCCTACATGGCCTGCAGGACTCTGGAGGCACACTCATCTCTCTAGCTGCATCTCATGCCACCAGCCCCAGGTGGTCTTGCTCCAGTCATAGGAAATATTCAATTCCTCCAAGTTCCCATGTTCTCTTGCCTTTACACTTTCCATTTCCCTGCATGGAATACTCCTATTGGATTAGTTAGGATCAGTTAGGTTATGTGGTGATAATATATTAACTCCCAGATGTCAGTCACTTAACATATTAAAGTTCATGTCTCATTCCTTTGAGGTGCAGAGTGGGTTAGGTGGTCCTCTTCCATGTGGAGAAGTGAACTTCAAGGTCACTGATGTGAAAGAAACAGAAGTTGGAAGAGGCACCTGGCTCTTAACTTATTATGGAGGTATTACAGGTCATTTTCTCTATTGCCCAGAATCAGTCACATAGCCCCAACCTAACTGCAAGGAAGGTTGGGTAATGAAGGTGAGCACCACTCCTTGTTGCCACAGGTGCCACACCCTTCTCCTCTTCTGACCCATTCTTTGGGTTATCCTGAAAAGTTAATTACTCTGGGAAGCACCCTAATTCCCCAGCACTGGGTCAAAGTCTCCTTCTATGTATGACTTATGCACATTCTTAAGCTGGCATGCATACCCCTGAATTGTCTGGCCAGCTGCCAATGGCCTTTGCTTGGCTATGAACTCTGTAAAGGCTGGGGACCCACTCTGTCTCTTACTCAATGCTGACCTCCCCCCAGTGCTCAGTGCAGTGCCTACCATATAGCAGAGCTCAGTAGATAATCTTGGAGTAGATGGCCAGTCCTTACTAGGCATTTGGGGCTCTCTAGGATCTGATCACAGCACTCCTCCCTGTCTCATTCACCCAGCTGCTTTGAAATTTAGGTCTTTCATGTAAAACTTGGTACATAACTCTTAGATTTTGTCAGGCAGCTCCAAATCAGATTGCTAGCTCCAGTATTTACTGGTTATAGGACCCTAGACAAATTACTTTATTGCTCTGTGCCTCAGTTTCCTCATCTGTCAGATGAATTCTATTATAACTGTTTCATTGTGGGGATTCAATGAAAAAGTGCTTTTTAAAGTGCATCATCATTATTATAGAGTATGGCAAATAGCATACTTCACTGATTCTCAGATGCACATTTGTTTTTAACTTTTAACATATATGAAATCAATGCATCTTACAATTGCTGTTAAGAAAACATTGTCTTGTTTAGTCCATGACTTTTGTTCTTCATGGTATGTGAAACATTGGTGTAAACATTGGTGTGTCTTAGATTCCATGACTTATGAGAGTTTACTATTATTTTTGCCTCTTAAAATGACTTCCACCCCTGTTAAATTTTATCAGCGGATGTTTCTCTCATACTTCCAAGCCTTTTGATCAAAATGAGGGTGAAAATTCAAGACAAGGGTATCTTTTCCATTAGCACCTTATAGTAGAACAGGGGTTGTAAATTTTGCCTATATCTCCTGACCAGGAGGCCTCCCTGCTTCTCTCACATGCACACCGTATCTCTTTCTTTTGAATTTCTCCCAGTATAGCGCTAACCAGAGTCTACCTTGAGTCTTATTAAAAATTAATTTACTAAAATTAGTCACATCTAATTTTTAAGCACTGACAATGTGCTATGTAATACCCCTTACAATATATTATCTCACTGAATCCCCACAGCCTATGAAATAAGCATTATTTCTAAGATGAAGAAACTGAGGCACAGAGAGGTTTGGTAACATATAAAAGGACACACAGCCAGAGAATGGAGAAGCTGAAATTTAAATGGGCTCTATCTGATGGGAGACTATACTAAACAGCCTCTCATATATGCTTGACTCATCTTGGGGTCATCCATGGTCTATAGCTCGTAGCACAGAAACTACCACACAAGAGGTATGCAAATTATCTTATTTACTAGTAAACAGAAGAGGCCATATTGGATTGGCACCTTAGTATGGCTAGCAATGTAAATCCTTAGTTTTTGTTCTTATATCAAAAAACCGTATTAGATTCCTCTGACTTTTGCCCCAAAGAGAAAGTTTCTATTTTTTAAATTTATAGCCTTTATCCCTCCCAAAGCCATTCTGATGAAATATTCCCACTGTTCTTTTTTGAATAAATCCCCACCCACAGCTCATATGCAATCACCTTATGTCTCAGGCGATCCCAATTCGGGCAGCCCACCCAGCAGTTTCAAAAGCATCTCTATGACAGCAGCTGGTACGATTGGATAGCTGCCCAACAGTACAGCAAGAAAGAGCACACTTAGGGTTACTAAAAACACTTAAATGTACCATTCATTCCCCGCCCCAACTATGCTAGTCACCGCCTCTGAAAGCCAGATTGATATATCCCCCAGGGCTGCTGAGAAGGCAGATTTTCTTATCCGTGACCTCTTGGCTTGCACATGTGAGCATGGAAAGTCAACCTTTTCCCATAAGCAATGAGAGAGGGTACTTACAGAGCTTGGGAATGATGCCAGATTCTTTCCTTGTGGGGCAAGGGGAAGATACAGTGGTGTTGGTGCACATATTTAAAAATGGTTTCCAGGGGCGAGTCTAATGGGGACATCCACCCACCTTAAATGAAGCCCCCTCACCTTCAGGCAGCTTTGGTAAGCACTGATGAGGTCTTGCAGAAAAAGGGAAATAAAGAGAATAAACATTCCAAAAATACCTTTGCCTTTAATATGGGAGCAAGGTGACAAAAGAAGTAAAGGCTACAGTCTCAGGACTATAGCTCACGCTGGATCCTGAGTCCTGGATTATCTATTGCCCAGACAGGCTGTGGAATGGCCCAAGGCTTGGGCCCAGGCAGAGGCAGCATTGTATCCACCTTCTCCTGCTAGTTCTTCCTTTATTTCCTTTGCTTCCTGGTTTTCTCTAGCCATTTCTTCAGGAATTTTCTGTAGAAAAGAGGTAGCTATGGCAGGTTCTGTCCATCTGAAGCAGTTTATGGGTTTAGCTTTGTCTCACATCTCTCATGAGCCTTCGCAATTTAGGGCTCAGGAGGTGCTACTACTTTCTGGGTGTTCCCCACTCCCAGGAGTGTTCCCTTGGAAGCTGGATAAACTCTGGATAAGACAATACTGGTGGGGGGTTGCAAAAGAATGAGGTGGGCTCTGGGTGCTTGTAGACTCTGACAATCTATTTACCTGACTGTTTATCAACCTACCCAGGTTGTTCTTTCACAAAATTATGGTGGAGAGGAGTTTTCTGTCTTGCCTTTCTTGCTAAATGTCACCTTTGACTACCCTGATTTGCCTCCTTTACATTTGACACCTTCCCCTTTCCATCCAAGATGGGTTCTGTGGTTCCCATCCCAGTTCTCAGAGCTTTCTCATAGATGCTCTCATGAAAATGTAGAGAGAGAAGGCTAGAGAAAAAAAAGGACAAGAACTTAGTTGGAGAGGCTGAGTTGAAATATGATATAAAAGGCTGGAGATGAAGGTGAAGGAAGGAGAGAGAAAAAATGTCCATGAGCCCGGGATGGAGGGCTTTGGGGAGTACTTGGCTATTGTTAACTGGCTTCCCTTTTAGGTTTCCTGAGAAACACAAGTTAAAAGAGGAATTAAAAAAAATTTTTCTCTTAGAGGCTGGCCCTCACTTGTTTGAACGTAACTTTGCAGAGACTGGGACAGAGAGTCCCCTGAATATATTTCATTACCTCTATTGTGCCAGACTCTGAGAAGCAAATATGAGAAAAAATGACCTATGCCCTGAAGGAATTTATGGAAGTCAATGATTTTAAGAGGTTATGATTCCAAGATTCTAATATTTCAGAATTCCATTTTTCTAAAATTTATGACCTCAGCCAGTGAACTGGACAGTACATTTCCAGCACTTGAGACAGGGCAGAATTTCTGCAGGAAGGCCGTCCAAGTCTCAACTTCTCTCTTAGGAAGAAGAGTCTGGATTATGGGGAGGTTCTGAAACCAAAGTCCTGCTGCCTTTGGGAGGATCCCTATCACCAACTCAAGGGATAAATTTTCCCAGGAGAGAAAACTCAGGTAGTAAACCCCTTACTCTGGCTCCGTTTCTGGTCTTTGTCCCAGCTCAGCTTTTACTCTTGGCTGCCTTTCCATACACAGTTGGCCGCTGGAACAATGCTTAAAATTCATTGCAGAGGCCAACCTTGACCTAAATCCATAAAGAAAGCTAAGTAAATTCATTGACTTTGGTCCCATTTAGACTCTCTGTTGAATGATAATAGTTTATTAATTTAGCTAAGCTTCTGTCCCTTGATGAGAAGTATTCAAGGAAAATATTGATTGAGGTTTTGTACCTATCAGAGGGCTTATGTGTATAAGATTCACCAGCACACATTTGTGAGTCTTGATCTCCTAGGGACCAGCAGAAGTGGCTGAGGTCTCAGCATATGGGTAAACAGAACCTCATTTAATGAATGTGTCAGTTGTCTCTTTTTGGTTAACATTAGTCCCTTTTATTTCTTTTTAGCTTTTTTTTTTACTCATTGGTCAATTTTTTGGTTTACTTTTCTCCAACTTATATGGATATTATAAAGGTGTATGCAGCACTGGTCTACTTTGGACTGTCGTTTGCTAGAAATTATGACATTAGCCTCTATGATTCTCTTATTAATAGTTAAAAATAACAACCAGACTTGATATCTGATTACCACTTTATGGTTGACACATTAGTTTCACTTGCAATGCTCATCTTACCCCTGTGAAACAGGAGGCCGTATAGTCCAGTGGTTAGCAGCATAATTTTTGTGATCAGAGAAACCTGGGGCCAAATCCTGGCTTGATTATTGGCTAGCAAGTTGTTTAACTTTCTCATTATATCTGAGAATTTGGGGGAATAGATAAATTATATTTAGCCTACTGCCAGGTACATGGTTGATGCTCAAGGAGTGGATTATTGTTTCCATTCTACGGGTAAAAAAAAAAGAAAAAAAATATATAAACACACACACACACACACTCATATATATATATATATAAAGAAGATAAAGAACTTGCCCAAAGTCATACACTCCCAGTTCTGGATTCTTTTCTTTTCATAAGGCTTTCTAACATTCTTCCATGAGGACATGCACCAGTGTACCCTGATGCTTGAAATCCCTCTCAAGTGATGAAGTCAACAACACTCATCAGTGAATTGTGGGATTATCACTTCATGCTCCCCAGTGGAATGAAATCCAGTGTCTAGTGAGGTATAGACTTTGCCAGTGGTTTAGCTTATTCCCACATCCTGCCCAGCTGTGTAAGGCCAGCCAGTACTTGGTGGAGATCCCATCCCTTATGCCAAGACTGGAAGTGAATTCTCTTGCTTCCTGTTTTGCTCCCTACATCGCTGTCCTTACCCACAAAGAGTAAACATTAAAAACAAATGTTTGACTTCAGTAAATGGTGCTGGGAAAACTAAACAGCAATATATAAAAGAATAAAATTACATCACTAATTTATACCATACACAAAAATGAACTCAAAATGGATTAAAGACTTGAATGTAAGACCAAAATTATAAAATATGTAAAAGAAAACATAGGTACTAAGCTTCTGGACAGCAGTCTTAGTGGTGTTTTTTTGTGGATTTCAACAGCAAGGGGGAAAATTAAAGCAAAAATAAACAAATAGGACTACATCGAGCTACAAGACTTTTGCGTAGTGAAGGAAACCATGGACAAAATGAAAAGGCAACCTTCTGAATGGGAAAAGATATTTTCAAATAATACATCCGATAAGAGGTTAATATCCAAACTATATAAAGAACTCATACACCTCAAAAAAATAACCAAACAATCTGATTGAAAAATGGGCAGAAGATCTGAATAGACATTTTTTCAAAGAAAATATACAGATGGCCAACAGGCACATGAAAAAATGTCCAACATCACTATTTATTAAAAAAATGCAAATCAAAATCACAATGAGATATCATCTCATACCTGTTAGAATGGCTATCATCAAAAAGACATGCAACAGTTAGTGCTGGAAAGGATGCAGGGAAAATGCGCTGTTGGCAAAAATGTAAATTAGTGCAAGTAATATAGAAGTCAGTATGGAGGTTCCTCAAAAATTTAAGAATACAACTATCATATGATCCAGGTATTCCATTTCTGATTATTTATCCAAAGAATACAAGTATGGAAACAACCTGAATGTTCATCAATGAATGAATGGCTAAAGAAGATGTGGTGTATACATATACACACACACACACACACACACACACACACACAGGGAATATTATTCAACCGTAAAAGGGTAAAATTCTACCATTTGTGACAATATGAATGGATCTTGAGGGCATTATGCTAAGTGAAGTAAGTCGGAGAGAAAAAGACAAACACTATGTAATTTAACTTATCAGTGGAAAATAAAAACAAAAACAAAACAAATGAATAAACACAAACAACAAAAACAACAAAAGGCAGAAATTCATAGAGGCAGAAAATAGATCAGTGTATCAGAGAGGAAAGGGATAGAGGGAGCATGAAACAGGTAAAGGGGATCAGTTGTGTGGTAATAGATGGAAGCTAGATTTTGGTGGTGAGCATGGTGTGGTACATATGGATGTCGAATTATAATGTTGCACCCTTGAAACATATAATGTTATAAACCAAAGTTACTTTACTTTTAAAAATAAAAATAAAAAACCAAATGTTTGAAAGAATGTTTGTTCACAGAGCTGGATGGCTTTAGGTTAGAGGGAGTAATCTTTACCAAATACATTTCTGCCCTAATTTCCTTGTATGAAACACGTGTTTCACTGTTGAGTGTATTTTCTTCACACAAAACTCACCTTTATCAGAACTAGGGGTTACCCAAGTTTTCACAAGGACTTAGCTTTCCAACTGGCTGCCAACTTGTACCTTTGTTAATGGAACTGAAGAAAAAGTAAGCAGGAGGGAACCAGTGATGTTTGGAGAAGGGGTGGTTTTTATGTGCCTTTTTTTTATAGGCTGGTCTACTTCTGAGAAATAGGAGGCCTTAAAGGCCAGGTGTTCTGTATGAAAGCAGTAGTGGAAATTTCCAGGCATTCTTGCCACCTGGAGGGGAGAGAGCCTATGTACTTGGCTGCTTCTGTCACTTCCCTCCTTCTATTCCTCTGCCCCTCACCATTTCGGGGACTCCATATTGGGTCCAAGGTGCCAGATGTAAACTCATTTTATTGTACATTTTGGGATCTGACCACTAGGGGAGCATAAAATGTAGGTACCCAAGTAGCTCTGTAATACTCAAACTTCAGATTCAATATTGGCATTTTATGCGATCTGCTCAGGTGCTTCCTATTATAAGGAGGTGGCACATAGTGAGGGCTAGGAGTGTTTTGTGTTCATTGGTCTCCCATATTTGTCAATTTTATTAATGGGTCCTTTGGTAACTCTACCTTGGTATATTAGTTATCTAGTTGTTGTGTAACAAATTACCCCAAAACTTAGCGGCTCAAAAAGAAAATAAATATTATCTCTCACAGTTTCTGTGGGTCAGGAATTTAGGAACAGCTAAGCTGTGTAATTCTGGCTTAGAACCATAGGATTTCAAAAGGGGTCTGCTATTGATTGAATGTGTGTGTTCTTACCAAATTCATATGTTAAATCCTGATCCCCAAAGTGATAGTAGTTGAAGGTGGGAACTTTAGGAAATGATTAGGTCATGAGGTGAAGACTTAATAAGTGAGATTTAGTGTTCTTATAAAAGAAGCTCCAGAGAGCTTCCTTAATCCTCTGCCATTTGAGGACACAGTGACAAGATAACTGCCTAAGAACCAGGAATTGGGCTTTCAACAGAAACTGAATCTTCCAGCATCTTAGTCTTGGCCTAAGATGGACAAGAACATGACCTCCAGAACTGTATGAAATAAATATCTGTTGTTTATAAGTTACCCAGCTTATAACATTTTTGTTAGAGAAGATTGAATGGATTAGGACAAGGTCATGGTGAAAATGTTGCCTGAGGCTGCTGTCATTTGAAGTTTGATCAGGGTTGGATGATTCTATTTCAAGATAGGTCACTCACAAGCCTAGCCAATTTGGTCTGGTTGTTGGCGGGAGGCCTCCGTTCTTTACTTTCTTGGTTTCTTTGTAGGGTTGCTTGAGATCTCCCATGACATGGCAGCTGGCTTCTTCAGAGAGCACAATCCAAAAGTGGGCAATGCAAAGCTATGTATCTTATGTCTCAGCTTCAGAGGTCACACTCCATCATTTTTGCAATGTTCTAATAGTGACTGACACAGCTTGGCTCTGTTCAGTATGTGAGGGTACTGCACATGGGTGTGAGTACCAAGAGGTGAAATTCATTGGGGCTACTTCAGAGATTGGCTACCACATTTAGTTTACACATTTTACAGTTATATTTTCCATCTTTTCACTATTTCCCTTAGGAGTGTTCATTTTAGACTTGATTATATCTGCACAGAAATTTTCCTACATGAACCTTCATCTGGTTAGAATGTGTTGGGGACAAGGGCCTCTCTTGACACCATAGAATATATAGAAGAGGTACAAACAGGCCTGTTATTGTCTATTTATTTATGTTTCTCAGAATACAGTGTTAGAGTTGATAGAGATGAACACAAAACATTTACAGAAAATTACAGATGGAAAATAAAATGAACCAAATTTAATTTAGCATTTATTACGTGCTAGGAATTATGCTAAGCATTTTATACACTCATGTAAATGTGTATACATGAGGCAGTGTTGTTACTGAACTCTCTCTCTCTTTTTTTTTTTTACTAAAAAAAAAAAAAAAACCAAGGCACAGAGATATGAAGTGCCGTAGCTCAAAGTCCTATAGTTAGAAAGTGGTTGGTGAGAATTTGGATGCAGATAGTGCATTTGAGGGTCCATGTTCTGGTATTTCCTTACTCATCTTGCATCATAGTGAGAGGTCAAAGTCAGGGCTGAGACAGAACTTGTTTAGCCCTTCAGGCAGTGATTACTGTAAATCATTACTTCCAAATCAGGCTGTACCAAAAATATGGCCCAAATCGGGGGCTTTTTATATGTTTTACAGTTTACAAATCAATTTCTGGAAAATATTTTCTCTAAATCAGAACTCTTTTTAAAGAAAAATAATTTTTATCTCCTTTTTTCCTCTGTCAAACAAGATATACTATTCATTGCAGAAAATTGAAATGCAAATACATACAGAAGAATTAAAAACCATGTGGTCCTGCCCTCTAGAAAAAAACTACTGGAAACACATTGGGGTCCAAACTGTGTTCCTTCTTCTGGGTAGTTATTACATATACCTGCTTGAAACAAAAATGGGCAAAGGTGAGAATTTTAACAAGCACATTATGTAGTCACATTCTGATATGCAACTACACCCATGGGTTGATGCACAATTAAATGTGACATTTTGTTTTGGGGGATGAATGTGATTTCTTTCAAGGCACTGTTGGCATGTGTTCACTTAAATAAATTGACTCTTCCATAAGACCTGACTTCGTGTCAAGGCCAAGGTCACAGCCAGTGAGAAAGAGGAAGAGAGAAAGGCCCAGGTAGAAAGGAGAGTTAGGAGGGGCATTTCCTGTCTCAATCATGGAGTACCTGTCCCCTGTCTGCTAAGGAAAGAAGGCTCACTTATTATACTTGAGCTGTGGTGCTCAGTTGAGCCTGCAGAGGCTTGAGTATTGTCTTCTATCTGTTTGGAAGCTCCAGTGGGTAAAGAAGCTATGAATGGTTTAACAACAAGGAAGCCATAATACCTGTCCTGGGTGACTAGGGACAGTAAATTCAATTAGTGATCATTGAATAGGGTTTTATAATGCCCTTGGGTGATGCACACTAGAATAGGAGCTCTCTCATCTAGTATAATTGAAACTTGTAGTTAGAAGTTAATCAAAACAACAGTTAAAGTGGAGAATTGGCTGGAAGGAGCAGCTAGCACACTAAGAGCCACAGAGAATGTTTAGAATGGATTAGGTAGGCATCACCCTGAACCTGAGGGTGCGAGTTAATTGGATGGACTGGGTGAGTGTGGGCCTGTGGACAGAGTTTTCGCTGTATTATTATCATCATTTGATAGATGAGGATATTGATGCTCAGAAAATGTAAGATGGACACTTAAGCTAAAATACTTTTTACTATTTTTATTTTAGCTCTGATTCTTAGAACAATCTCTTCTTTTGTATGTTGCCACTTTTTTCCTGAAATAAGAGAAATGATCTGTCATATGCTAAGTGCCCATAATGTGCCTGACATTTTGTACATTGCATTTTTAATTTCCACAACAGTGCTAAATTTGGAACATAATTATCTCCATTTGTGGGCTGAAGAAACTGAGGTAAGAGACATTCTATGATGTTGCTGAGGCCCCACATTTAGTATGTATTAGTTTCCTAATTTCCATTATAACAGATTACCATAATCATAGTGGTTTTGAACAACATAAATTTATTATTTTATAGCTGGGTAGGTCAGAGGCACAACACAGATCTAAAATCAAAGTTTTGTCATGGCTGCATTCCTTTCTGGAGGATCTAGGGAGAACTCTATTTCCTTGCCTTTTCTGGCTTCTAAAAGGCACCTATATTTCTGGTTTGTGGTCCTCCATCTTCAAAACCAGAAATATGGCATTTCTCTGAACATTTTTCTGGTCCTCAGAACTTTCTTTCTTTGGCCACAGCTGGGGATGATACTCTGCTTTTAAGGATTCATATAATAAGATTTGGGCCCACTCAGATAATCCAGGATGATCTCTTATCTCAAAGTTCTTAACCTTAATCACATCTTCAACATCACATTTGTCATACAAAGTAACACATTTACAGTTTATGGGGACAGGATGTGGACATCTTTTGGAAGATATTATTTTGCCTACCATCATACAAAGCAAAGGAGTTGAGATTCAAACGGGACTCTATTGATGTTAAGATTTACTATATAAATACAATCATCAAGGCAAGATAATACTGGAGGAGGGACAGACACAGATTAATTGAACTTAGCAGTTTCCAGGAATAGACCCATACAAGTATGGTAAACTAATTTTTGATAAAGGTGAAAAATGGTGAGAATATAGTCTTTTCAATAAATGGGGTTGGTATAATTGGACATCCTTAGGCAAAAAAAAAAAAAAATAATAATAGTAATAAAATAAATAAAAATAAATAAAAACAACAAAACACAAAACACAGATGAATTTTGACCTAGGCCTTATGCTTTGTACAAAAACTAACTTGAAATGGTTCATAGACTTAAATGTGAAATGGTTCATAGGTCTAAATTTACAATGTAAAACTATAAAACTTTTAGAAGAAAATTGAGAAAAAAGTCTTTGTGACCTAGACCAAGGAAAAATAGTCTTAGACATGACACCAAAATCACAACCCATAATAAAAAAAAATTGGAAAATTTTACTTAATTAAAATTAAAAACTTTGCTCTGTGAAAGTCCCCAGTAAAGTATAAAAAGACATGCTAAAGAACAGAAAAAAAAATATGTGCAAATTACATATCTGACAAAAGATTTGTATCCAGAATATACAGAGAACTATTTAAACTCAATAGTAAAGAAACAGTAAGAAAATGATCCCAATGGAAATGGACAAAAAACTTGAATAAATGTTTCACTAAATAGGGATACAGATGGCAAATAGGCACAAAAATATATGTTCAACAACTTATTCATTAGTCGAACACAAATTGAAACCATGATAAGATACCATGGCACACCTATTATAATAGAAAAAATAAAAAAAATAATGATAATACAAACTGCGGACAAGGATGCAGAGAAAGTGGATCATATATACTTTCCTAGTGGGAATGAAAAATGAGCTACTCTGGGAAATATTTTGGAATTTTCTCATAAAGTTAAGTATGCATTTACCATGCAACCCAGCAATTGCACTCCTGGATATTTATCCCAGGGAAATGAAAATATGTTCACACAAGAACCTATACACAAATGTTCATAACATTTAGCCAAAAATAGCCAAAAATTGAAAGTTGCCCAAATATCCTTTAACAGGTGAATGATTAAACAAAAGGTGATAAATTCATGCAATAGAAGTGATGTCAGAAACATGGTGGAGTGAGAGCCATCTCCAGATCTTTCCCCATGAAGCAACAATAAAAGAACTTCTAAAAGTCAACAAAATCACCCAAACTGCACACCAGCACGTCTGAGCATGGGATCTGTGCATAAGAGCTACTACAGGACAGAACCCCAGGTGTAGGGTGGTGGACTGGGAGAAACAAAGAAGCTTTTGCTTGCAGCCAGAGAAGGTGTGATGACTTCCCTGAACAGCCCTGCTTGGGAGAGCTATGACCTCCACGTGGTGGGTGGAAGGGTCCAGTAATCAGGGTAGAGAACAGACAAGTGGGGATGGCAGAGAAACAACAGTTGATTTTTACCAACTGTGGCTGCAAAACCAAGATTGAGCCATAGCCCCATCCTCTAATCCAGAGGGCCTCTCCCCCACATACCTTCTGATATCAAACACCATGGAACCCCAGGGGAATCTGAAGAAACACTACCGAAACTGTCACTAACACTGACAGGGACTGAGCCAGGATAGTGAACATGATTAAACATGTATAAGAAAAAAAAATGTATTATTAAATCTTTATATAAAGCAGGGATCCAAGAGGCTTAGACTCCACCACCTAGAAACCAAAATAAAAAAACCTTTTTTGCAACAAGCTAGAGAGACATTTATATAATAAATCTTCTTTCTGGAAAAAAAGCAGAATACATTTCCATTAAAGCCCAGTGGAGAAGTAGTCCATTAAACACCATAAACAACCAAGGTGACATGGTATCTCAGAAAGGAAGAGAAAAATCTCCAGAAAATAAGCTTACAGAACTAGAAAAATGTGACTTAAATGACAGAATTCAGGATGATACTTCTGAAAAAACTCAGTGAGTTTCACAATGAGTCATATTAACAATTTCAGAAATTGAGAAAACAACTAGATGAGCAGAAAGAATTCTTTGGCAAGGAAATTAAAACACTCAAAAAGAACAGAAGTTCTGGAGATAAAAAACACACTGCAAGAGTTGAAAAATGAAATAGCAAGCCTGGGAAATAGAGTCAACCAAATGGAGGAAAGGATCAGTGATATCAAAGACAGAAATCTAGAAATAACTAAGAAGAAAGAAGAGAGAATCTGAAGAATAAAAATTAATGAAAAAGAAATACAAGAATTAGCTGATACCATCAGGAGAGGAAACATAAGAATAATGGGCATTCTCAAAGTTGAAGAAAAGGAGCAGGGACTAGAAAGCATTTTTAGACAAATGATGAGAATTTCCCAAATCTAAGAAATGAGCTGGAGTTTAGAATTCAAGAAATCAACAGAACACCCAATTATCAACCCCAAAAGGCCTTCACAAGACACAGTGTATTAAAATTATAAAAATAAACGACAAAGACAGAATTCTTAAGTAAGCCAGGGAAAAGGAGATGGTAATCATTAAAAGAAAATCCATTAGGTTATCATCGGACTTATCAGATCATCCAAACAGAAAAATCAATAAAGAAATAACATCCTTAAATGACACATTAGACCAACTGGACATCTGCTTACATATACTTCTCTAGTGCACATGGAACATTCTCAAAGATTGACAACATACTGGGACACAGAGATACTCAACAAATAGAAGAGGACTGAAGTTATACCAACCATATTCTCTGATCATAATGCTTTGAAACTAGAGATCAACTGCAAAAAGAAATTAAGAAGAACCACAAATACATGGATATTAAACAACATACTACTGAAGAATAACTGGGTCAGAGAGGAAATAAAAAAGAGATAAAGACTTACATAGAAACAAATGATAATGATAGTAAAACATAGCAAAACTTTTGGGACGTGGTAAAAGCGATCATAAGAGGAAAGTTCATATCATTACAGGCCTATCTCCCCAAACAAGAATGAGACCAAGTAAACAATCTAATGCTTAATCTTAAAAAGCTAGTACAGGAAGAAAAATGAAGCCTAAAGTCAGCAGAAAGAAAAAAATTGTCAAAATTAGAGCAGAAATAAATGAAATTGAAAACAAACAAACAAAAAACAATAGAAAAAAATGCAACTAAAAGCTGATTCTTTGAGAAGGTTAATAAAATGGACAAACCTCTGGCTTGACTCACTCAAGAAAAAAGAGAAAGGACACAAATAAATAAAATCAAGGGTGAGAGAGGAAATTATGACAGACACTGCAGAAATACAAAGGATCATACAAGAATATTATGAAAAATTATATAACACCAAATTTAATCACCTAGAAGAAATGGACCTGTACTTAGAAAAATACAACCTTCCTAGACTGAATCAAGAAGTACTGGAAAATCTGAATAGACCAGCCATCATATGGAAATTGAAACAATCATCAAAAACCTACCAAAAAGTAAAAGTCCAGGATCCGATGGCTTCAACAGTGAATTCAAAGAAGATTTAGTAGCTATTCTCCACAAACTCTTTCAAAAAAACGAAGAGGAGGCAATACTTTGCAACTCATTTTATGAAGCCAATATCACTCTGATACCAATACCTGGTTAAAGATAACACACAGAAAAGAAAACTACAGACCTATATCTCTCATGAACACAGATGCAAAAATCCTAAATAAGATATTAGTGAATCAATACAGCAACATATTAAAAAGATTATACACCACGATCAAGTGGGCTTCATTTCAGAGGTACAGGGATGGTTCAACATATGCAAATCGATTAATGTGATACACCACATAAACAAATTTAAAAATAAAAATCATATGATTATATCAATAGATGCAGAAAAGTCTTAGATAAGATACAGCACCCATTTATGATCAAAACACTTAATAAAATTGGTATAGAAGCAAAGTACCTTAATATAATAAAGGCCACATATGACAAACCCTCAGCCAACATTATACTTAATGGTGAAAAACTAAAAACCTTTCTTCTAAGATCAGGAACAAGGCAAGGTTGTCCACTATCACCACTGTTATTCAATACAACATTGGAGGTCCTAGCGAGTGCAATCGGGCAAGAGAAAGATATAAAAGGCATCCAAATAGAAAACAAAGAAGTGAAACTGTCATCATTTGCTGATGATATGATTCTCTATATAGAAAACCCTAAAGACTCCACAAGGACACTACTAGAAACAATAAGTAAATACAGTAAAGTTTCTGGACACAAAATCAACATTCAAAAGTTCATAGCTTTCTTATACTCTAATAATAAAGTGTCAGAAAAAGAAGTAGAGAAGATAATTCTACTTTTGCATTTGCAACAAAATAATTTTGCATTTGCAACAAAAAGAATAAAACCTAGGAATAAACGGAAGGAACTATAGAATGAAAACTACAAGACCCTATTAAAAGAAATCGAAGAAGATACAAAGAAATGGAAAGATATTTCGTGTTCTTGGATTAAAAGAATCAACATAGTTAAATGACCTTATTACCTAAAAGACTATACAGATTTAATGCGATTAAATTTAAAGCAATCACCATCAAAATCCCATCAGCATTTTTTAAAGAAATAGAACAAAAAATTATCAGATTTGTATGGAAGCACAAAAGACCCCAGATTGCCAAAGCCATCCTGCGAAAAAAGAACGAAACTGGAGGCATCACTCTGCTCTACTTTAAATTATACTACAAAGTGACAGTAATCAAAATGGCATGTAATTGGCAGCAAAACAGACACATGGACCATTGGAATAGAATCGAGAGTCCAGAAGTAAGCCCATGTTTATATGGGCAAATAATTTTCGAAAAAAAAAGAACCAAAAACGTACAGTGGGGAAAACAAAGCCTCTTCAATAAATGGTGCTGGGAAAACAAGAAAGCCACCTGAAAAAGAATGAAATTAGACTGTTGTCTATCACTACACACCAAAATTAACTCAGAGTGAATTAAGGACCTGAATATAACACCTGAAACAATAAAATGCATAGAAGAAAAGATAGGAACTAAACTTAAGGACCTTGAACTTAAAGGGGATTTTATGAATTTGACCTCAAAGGCAGGGAAAGTAAAAGCAAAATAACTGAATTGAACTATATCAAACTAAAAAGCTTCTGCTCAGCAAGAGAAACTGTCAACAAGGTAAAGAGACAATCATCTGAATGGGAAAATATATTTGCAAGCAATACCTCTGATAAGGGTCTAATATCCAAAATATATGAAGAATTCATACAATTCAACAACAACAACAAAAAAACAAATGATCCAATCAAAAATTGGACAGAAGAGCTGAACAGATACTTCTCTCTAGAGGACATACAAATGGCCTACAAATATATAAAAAGATGCTCAACATCACTAGCTTTAGAGAAATGCAAATCAAAATTACAATGAGATACCATCTTATACCTGTTAGAATAGCTATAATCAACAGTACAAGTAATAACAAATGTTGGAGAGGATGCAGAGAAAAAGGAATCCTCATACAGTACTGATGGGATTGTAAATTGGTACAGCCACTATGGAAAACAGTATGGAAATCTCTCAAAAAACTAAGAATTAATCTACCATATGATCCAGCAATCCGTCTACTAAATATTTACCAAGACTTGAAAACCTATATCAAAAAGATATTTGCACACCGAAGTTAACAGCAGTATTATTTACAGTGGCCAGGACATGAAAGCAACCGAAGTGTCCTACGATAGATGATTGGCTAAAGAAGCTGTGTTGCATATATACAATGGAATATTACTCAGCCATAAGAAGAGGTGAAATACTGCCATTTGCAACAACGTGGATGGACCTTGAGGTAATCATGTTAAGTGAAATAAACCAGACAGAAAAAGTTGAAAAACATATGATATCACTTATATGTGACATATAAACCTAAAAGCAACAAATGAACAAGACAAACAGAGAGTCATGGACATGGACAATAGACTAGACATTACCAGAGGGTAGGGGGGATGGGGGAGGGAGGAAGTTGACAGTGTAAAGGGGGTCAAATATGTGGTGCCAGAAAGAATTCTAACTATGGGAGGTGAACACACAGCGTAAAAAAAAATATATATATATATATACATATAATATATATATAACATATATATTTTATAAATATATATTTATATTTATATATGTATACACACACACACATACACACACACACATACACACACACACATATATATATATGCCTTACTGTTAAAATGTACAGTTGAAACTTACTGAATTTGTTAACCAGTCAGTATAAAAAATATAAATTAATAAAAAAATTTTAAGTAAGTAAGTTAGTAAATAAATAAATGAATGAATGATCTACAGAGGCAAAAAAGTTCATAGAACAAAATACTATCAGCAATAAAAAGAAATGTACTGTTGATACACCAACAACTTTGATGGATCTCAAGGATATGCTGAGTGAAAAAAAGTCAACATCAATGGTTATAGATATTTAAATTTATATAACACTCTCAAAATGACAAAATTATAGTGATAGTGACCAGTAATAGTGGATGTGACTATAAAGGAAGAGCATATAGCAATTTCTTTGTGGTGATAAAATAGCTGTGCTTCCTGATTGTGGTGGTGATTGCACAAATCTATACATGTGATAAAATTTCATGAATCTATACACCAAAAAAATGCATGTAAAAACTGGTGGAAACTAATGATACTTTAATGTTGTACCAATTTTTTAATAATGTGGTTATGTTAGATGTTACCATTAAGCCATGTGAAGTGTACGTGTGAACTCTGTACTGTTTTTACAATTTCTTATGAGTATCAATTTTTTTTCAAAATAAGAACTAAGCAAATAAAACTCTAAAACAAGATACTCTGGGTCTTCTCACTTCATGCCTGAGCTATGTCTACCTGGCAGTGATACTTTCCATCTGATGTTTCATTATTTGCTTTTGCCAGAAAATATGAACTAAAAAAGAGAGTAAACATTTTGACTAAAACAATGCTTTTATAAGGGTCCTGTTGAACATTAATTCATCAGGAATTCATGTTAGGCAAGATTAAATATTCTGTGTTCAGGAAAATTTAGGAAATCCTGGATTAACTAGGTTTCCTTATTGAAAGAATGCTTTGTAGGACATAAACATATATTATGGATCTCCAAGAGGGGGCTATAAAATACAGCAATTTCCTAACTTCTTTGTTCATAGAATCTCTCCACCACCTGCCCTGCCTCTGGGTATCCCAAGAGACTAGGGATCCATGTGCTTGAGAAATATTGAGCTCGTCTTATGGTTTACCACATGGCCACATCTATGGTCGTCAGACAAGAGGAAAGCAAGGAATATGAAGTAATTTTCACTTTGGAGCCAGGCATTTGGCTTCAAGCACTGGATCCTCTCTGCCATTTGTTATATAGTGAATATAATAGAGTATAATAACTTATAGGAGATATGTTGGAAAGAAAGTTAATATTCAAAGTGTGAAAAGGCCTGAGTTTTATTTTTTTGATTCTTCACTTTGAGGAGAGACTTTGGAGAGACTTTTTTCTCCCCTTTTTCATTCTTAGGGTTGGAGGCCCTAATTCCCATCTGACAGTGGAAATTGGACGGACTAGAGAATGACTAGCAATCCACCTTTGAACATGAACATGAGGAAATGGGCTTGGGAAACTGGGGTGGAGGAACATGTGGAAGCAGATCTAGGAGAGATATTTTCTGATGACTATAGAGCTGGCCATGTGGTAAACCTTAACTCATGGAGAGTGAATCTTGGAGATGGAGGAGATACTCTAAATAGATTGAAGAAGTCACCCCAAATCTCTACCATTCTGCACACCTTTTCTGGTTTATAACATGTGTCTAGTGCATTAGTTATCTCTCATTGAATAACACATTGCCTTCATATTTAACAGTTTAAAAGAGCAATAAAACTTATTGCCTCACACAATGTATGTTAGTAAGGAATTCAGGGGTGACTTAAGTGGTTCTGGGTCATGGTCCCTCGTGGTGCTGTCATCTTCTGAAGGTTTGTTTGGGGCTGGAGGATCTATTCCAAGATGGCTCACTTTCATAGCTGGTCTGTTTATGCTGGCTGTTAGCAAGAAACATCAGTTATTCACCATGAGGACCTCAGTTACTCACCATAAGGCTGCTTGAGTGTTCTCACAACATAGTAGCTAGATTTTTCCAGAACAAGTGATCTAAGAGAAAGCAAGGTGGAAGCTTCAATATCTTTTATGATATAGTCTTGGACATCACACTCCATCATTTCTGCAATATCTTATCGGTTGCACACATCGACCCTATTCAATCCTACTCGATGTGTAGGGGGGTGCTACACATGGCATGAATTCAAGCATGAAAGAATCATTAGGGGCTATCTTAAAGGTTGGTAACAAAAACCTATAAAAGGAAGAGATATTAAATGAACATCCTTAAATGGATTAAGAGTTCTTACATGACTAACTGCATGACATTTTCTAGAAGTTTTTTCACTCTTTCTTTCTACAAGAAGGGCATAATTCTGAGGTCACAATTTGACCATTCATTCAACAGATATTTATTGAGCACCTACTATGTGCAATCGGTTTGCTCAGGACCTTTGCAGAGGGTGCCCTAATAAAGAAACATATCCCAGGAACATAGTCAGGAACCAGACAGACAAGCTCAGAAAGAAATACTGCCTTGATTTATGACAAGACCTGCACATTTGCCATTCATCCTAATCAATCTATTAAGTAGGGGCCTCAAAAAATCACATCAGCCTGAACAGCACTTCTGCCCTCGATTTGTTTGTTGGATAAAGACTTTATTTCACATGCTCTGCTTAAATGGATCACCTCCTCTTTCCCTCCTCTCTCTCTGATCATAATTCTTTTGGTTTCATTTCAGTTGGAGACAGGTACCCTCCAAACCACACGCCTCATATTTATCCAATCTAAGTATTTTCCTGCTGCTTTCTCCTATATTTTGAAAAGCATCACCTTTTACCTTACACTGAGAATCTAACCTGAACAGGAAACTTAATGCACAATTTACCTTTTCCCTCAGGTTATTTATGTCTCAGTCAAAATTCTTGGTTGCCAGAGAGAAATGAACTCTGGCCACCTTCAGCATAAAAAAATTTATTACAAGGACATCAGACTTCTCAGAATTGATAGGTAGCTTGAAAATCAAACTTAGGAAATGGGTACAAATCCTGGGCTTTCTGAGGGCCTGGCAGCAAGGGCTGTGCTATTGTGATAATGTCCCTTCAACTGCTCCTCTTGTCCTTGATTCACAGCCTTAAGATTCAAAATTCCAGAAAATAGCATTTACTTGGTCTGGTCAAAGTCAATACTGGCCCTGGACTCCAGCACTGGGAAGAAGTAAGACTTACCTATTTTGTCAAAAACAAACAAAAAACAAAAATAAAAAGAAAATGTTTCTACACATTTACTAATTCCTTAAATGACATTTGTGTTGCAATGCCATTTAAACTGAAGCTCTTCATTGCTCTTGAGTAGTCAATTACTTCATAGTCCTTAGGATCCACCCAAACCTTGTATTTTTCATAAATACATAGCCCTCCAAATTGGCAAACACTCTCAAGAAGTGCTTCAATTGGATATTCTGTTAATTTACGAACAATCATCCCCTAATGTCATTTATTACAGAAAATTAGATGTATATACCACAAGAAGAAAAATATTGATTGCTGCCCTCTAAATTTTTAATATGAGTATTTGATTTATAAATTAATCTTTCATTTCATTAATTAGAGTAGCAAGGCATTCTCTCAACCCAAGCTGTGGTGTGAAAATTAGTGTAACTTTCTTATCAGTAATTTTAGGTAATGATTCATTAAAATGAATTTCTTGCCTGTTGCAGGTTTTATATCCTGCTGTAGCAGGAGTTTCATGCTTGCTGGGTTTTTGGTTGATCTCTGGTTGACCTCTACTTTGTCCAAGGATTCTACAGCTTCATTCAGAAGAGCTTTTGGTTCTAGTTGGTTCAAAGGGCCTGTAATTGTCCAAATATCTGTCCCCAAAACCCAGCCCCAGCTTGGCTAGGAGCTAGGAGCACAACTAATTACTTATAGAATGATTGAAAGAATGAATAAGTGAACAAATACTTTCTGTTTTTCGAGAATCTTCTATAGCGTGCATCCTGTTCCATCTTTTAAAACTTCCTCCAAAATGGAGAAAAGATAGCCTGGCTGATCAGAGATAGGCCCTAGAGTTAGACACCATCCTGTCTTTGTTATACACCAACTGTGTGATGAGGGGCAAGTACATGTACCTCTCTGATCTGTTTTTTCATCAGTGAAATGGAATATTCTTTCTTTTGGAGTTTACTTGTGGTTGCCCTGTGAAGAGGGCAGGACAAACTTCTCCCCAGATTGCTTCAGATGTTGAAAATGATGATGTCACAGATTAACCAAAAGGTATAAAAATATTTATTGCATCATGAGACCTTTTTGGGATGGCAGAGCAGGCAGTGCCCAAAAATGGCTTGAAGGGGAGGTGCCCCTGGTTTTTACTGTGGCTAAGGGTGGGGCTGGGTGAGAGTTTCCACACATGGGAAGAATTTGCATGGTTCGAATTTCCCCACGGGAGGAAGTGTCTAGGCTCTTCCCAGGTCTGGGGCAAAGGGAAATGAGAATGGTGGGGACTTGAAAGCTGTCAGTGGGCAAATGTGAAAGGTGGAATCTGACTATTATGTTGTCATGAGAAAATATCTGCTTAAAGTACTTAGCACAGTGTAAGGCTAAGTAAGTGTTTAATAAATAGATAATCAATGCAGTGATTGCTTTAATCCTTTTAATAAGCTTTTGTATTTATTATTTCACTTCCTTTTTATATCAACCTAAGAAATTGAGAGACCTGGTCAGAAGTCGATCAGGTACAAAGAAAATAGTCAGCAAATGCTAGTTGCTGACATCACTATCACCATTCCCATTAACATCACCAGCCTTATCATCACTGTCACTACTGCCACAGTCATCAATAGCATTACCAACCTGATAATCACCATCAACGCCAGCAGTACCCCCATTATTGTCACCAGCAGCAGAAGCACCATTGCCATCATCACTATCATTATAAGGTTTCCCTTAGATGTCTTTCTTAGGTTGGAGAACTATATTTTCTGTGTTGTTGCGGACAAAATGACATTAGTAACAATTTGTTACACTAGTAATAAATTTAACAAATGTAGTAACAAAGCTATTAGTAACAAAAAATATATAGGCTTGCTTAGCTTGAAAACAAAAAATTTAGTCTCTCAAGTAGCAAGAAGTTCAAGATGGTTGGTTCTCAGGAGCTCAAAGGCGTCTTTAAAGACCTTTGTTCTTCTTTTCCCTTTTCTGTTCTGCCATCGTCATTGCATTACCTAGTCCTTGGCTGGTTCACAATACAAGATAGCAGCAGCATGTGTGTTTTTGTAGAAAAGGAGACTGTTTCTTCCAATGGCTTCTTTTTATCATCAAGTACATTATTTTACAGAATTGTCTCTCCATAGCCCCCTTCCTTAGCAGTTTCTTCCATTATCCCATTGGCTCGAATGATGTCACATGGTCATGCATAAACCCATTACTGGCAAGGGGCATGGGTTAGCCCAATCCTGATTTACTCCCTGTGGAGTGAGTCCAATTCCTTTGAAATTTACAGGGTGTGTATGTCAATCCAGCAAGGAAGAAGGCAGGAAGGATGGCAGGTGGCAACCAATGGAAACTGCAACGGGGCTTGTCGACTGAGCTCCTATGCCAGACAGACAGAACATGGTGGGACCCTTTCCTTTGGTCAAGGTAAATGATGATCTTCTTTACCACGCATCACTAGGCTGTCAGATAGAGAAACTCACTCCAACAAACTGAAGGGGGAAAAGGAAACTTATTGAGAGAATACTGGGATATATCAGAGTCTTCGAGAATGTAGGAACCAGGGCAAGTCTGAAACCTCATTCTAATTCTCTACCATCAGTGTTTCTCAGTTCTCAGACATCTGGACACTGAGGAGTTGCATACTCCCAACTTCTCTGTGTATCTGTTTAATTCGTCCCTCTCTGCCAACTTGTGTTGTCTGCTGTGGTCTGACCACACCATGTCATCCCTGGCTTTATGAGGCCTTCTGTTCATAATTCCAATGGAGCTGATTGCAGGTTCTTGAACCAATGTGATCCACCAGTGTTCACCCCTGTTCCAATGGGCTGACAATGAATGTTGGGTCATGTTGCTACTCGGTCACCTTGCCCATTAGAAAGGGCCACATGAGAACTTCCTCTGAGAAGAGATCAGAGAGATTCTCTGGAGGTGTTCAGCAGGGAGGAAATGACTACTGGAGAAAATGTGGGGCCCTTTTCTTTTGAATGCTAAAAAATACCCTGGACTCTGCTCATCACAGTACTAGCCATGCCTCACCTGAGGGACCTGATTGCACAGTGGTGGCTTCCTCATATGTGTAATAGCTAGAAAGCAAGACTGTTGTAGATTAGTCCCAAAAGGGTGTTGCATTGAAAAGCACACAGTTGACACCATTAAAAGTGCTTTTAAAAACAAGTTCCATTATTTGTATTATTGTGAGCACTCTCATAATAACAAAAAGTCCTCACTGATATTCTTGAAATCTTTTTTCCCCCAGCTTCACTGAAATATAATAGACAATCAGTTGCTCATATTTACATTTTACAATTCAATCAGTTTTTTTTTCAATTATAGTTGGCATACAATAATGTTTCAGTTTCAGTAGTATAGCATAGTGTTTAGAGATCTATGTAACTCATAAAATGGTCACCCCACTAAATCAGGTACCCCTCTTACCCGTTACATATTTTTTATAACATTGTTGACTGTTTTTTTATACTATACTTTATAACTCCATGACTATTTTGTATCTATCCATTTGTACTTCTTAATCCCTTTGCCCTTTTCGTTGTCCCCCCAATCCACCGCTGTCTAGTAGCCCTCGAAATATTCTCTGTATCTATGAGTTTGTTTCCATTTTTGTTGTTTATTTTGTTCTTTAGATTCCACATGTACGTGAAATCATGTGGTATTTGTCTTTCTCTATCTGACTTCATTCAGCTCAATACCCTCTAGATCCTTCAAGGCAATATCTTTTTCCATCCCCTTCCTTTTAGTCTGTGTTTCTTTTAATCTGTAGTGAGTTTCTCATAGGCAGCATATGTAGGGGTCTTGTCCTGTTTTCTTATCCATTTGGCTTCCCTATCTTTTGGTTGGAGCACTTAATTCTTTTCCATTTGAGGTGATTGTTGACAGATATGTAGTTATTACCATTCTTTATTCATGTTTTTGATAATGTAATTGTGGCTTGGTGTTGATAAATTCCTTTAGCTTATTTTGGTCTGGGAAGCTCTTTATTTGTCCTTTGACTCTAAATGATAGCTTTGCTGAATAAAGTATTCTTGATTATAGATCCTGGGTTTTCATCAATTTGAATATTTTGGACAAAGCCCTTCTGTCCTGAAAAGTTTCTTTTGAGAAATCAGCTGCCAGTCTTATGGGAGCTCCCTTGCAGGTAACCATGAATAGAAAGGACACAATGTCTGTGCAGCTGGCTAGGCATTCGATGTTGACAGAGGAAGGAATCTGCTCAGGGCAGGAAATCTGATCCCATGGATAACCTAGATCAGTGGTTCTCAATAGTAGCAGTTTTGTCTTCAGGTGACATTTGGCAAAGTCTGGAGATATTTTTGGTTATTACAACTGGGAAGCAGGTGGTGTGACTGGTATCTAGTGGGCAGTGGGCAGGATGTGGCTAAATGTCCTACAACCCCACAGACATCCCCTAACAAAGAATTTTCTGGCCCAGAAAGTCAATAGTGCCAAGATTGAGAAACTCAGATCTAGGTAATTAACTAACCTATAAAACAAGCCTTCTTTTCAACCCTAACTTTTAAAAGGTATTTATTCTTTCTGTTTCTGTCTCTCGCCTCTCTCTCTCAAACATATATACAAATACAGTCTTTTTTTTTCCAGTGTAACTTTATAAGCTGAGAGAATTATGACAGAGACTGGAGAGACTACATTTTATTTCACTGTATCTGTCCTGTAACACCTCAGTGCTCACATCCTGAGGTCTCTGGTGCCCCAGCATAAAATCTATGAAATTTAAATGTATACTGTGAAATAACATATAAAATATACAGAATATGATCTGGCAAGGTCCTTTCCCAATGTCCTACCCTGCACAAAATTGCCAGGCAATAATTCAATTTCAGGGCTTTTGTCTTATTAAAACAGGTGTGTGAAGCCATCTAAACCCTGGACTAAAGCAGTTAGCGCTGGGCATTTCCTTCTTTAGATAATTGTTATTTTGCCAAAAAATGAGCATTAAAGAGCTTCTAAGGTTTTTAATGATGGTTTTGTTTGCCTTGGAAAGTGTGAGACATTGCTGCATAATGGTAATAACCATTATCTTTGGGTTTATTTTGGAATTAGTGGATTATTACAATGCTGTGGAAAATTATTTTGCAATAAATGTTAAATTTCATTTTTTCTTAACATTCTCTCTCTTTGCCACATGTTCAGTATTTTCTTCTTCTGCATTAAAAATGTGTAAATACCAGACAAATGGGCTTTACAGCAAGCTGACAAAGACGGCTGTTTCCTTTACCATTTTTGACATGTATATTTCCCATGTTAATTATTAGTTTGCATTGGGTAGAAGAAATGGTGCTTAGTATCTTTTCTTAACAGAAGAAACTTGGTGAGATTTGTAAAATTTATTTCTGTGGGGCTCACATGCATCAAAAACTGGCCATTTCCACAAAATGTTCAAGTTTGATCAGGTGGATTGTCATGGTTCCAGTCACCAATGTAAATCTTTTTTTAATTCATGAATTATTTATCACCCTGGCAGGGAATACTCTGTTGAGCTGATGGGACTGTTTCAGAAGAGTGTTCGACATCGGCCAGATCTTTCTCTCAGATTGGCAGCAGTTTCTGTGTGATGGCTTAAAGTTTTCAAAATGTGTTTGAGGAAATACACAGCTTTCTGCACTTCTCCCTGTATTTGATTCCTCCTATCTGAGACATAATCACTGAATGCTTCTGTTGAACAGTCAGAGGCCTAAAAGTCAGTTCCTAGGATGAAACAAGCAACACTTAATCAGTGAATATTTACTGAGCACTTCCCATGGTCAGATTCAGTGGGTGACATGGAGACACGATGAGGTCCCTGACCTAGAGAAGGGCACTGTCCACAATCTCAGTGTCTCTACAGCTCAAACTCGTTTTAGCCCTAGGTTGCTGAGATAACACAAAAGACTGAAATGACAACTCAAAAAATGCAAGAATCAGAGGTCTTATTGAGTATCCAACTTCACTGACAATTTTAAGGACACAAATTATTGCCAGGCACAGGTGAAGCAGGGAGAGGCCAGGGCTCATCAGTGTAGTTCCTAGGCCCTCTTCTGATGAATTAAATGCTTCTTCCTCCACAATTAACAAATAAAGTCTCTAAGCAATGCTTGTGGGGGGAATAGTTATAAATAAGAGAGCTATTTTGATTACAAAGCATTTCAGGCAAGTATGACGGTTTCATGATATCATCCAGGTAGTCGTTGCCCACAAATCTATGGATTCCAGATTTGTCTTCCATAAGTAATCCAGATAACTCAGGTATATCCTGCTGAAAGCACTCTACGGGGGAGGACTCTTTCCCAGTAAATATCATCTATGTTTTCCAGAAGGTCAGTCATTAGCATGTTCATGAAGGGATTTAATTGGGTTACTTTTCTTTATTTCCCAAAGTATCCCTTGAAGAGGAGGAGAATGGATTGCAGGTGCCATCACATGTCCTTTCCAGGTACCATGTTTGACTAGCAGTGTCTGCAGGTGGGTATGCGGGGGCTTGGAGAAGAGGGCAGTGTGCAGTCCTGAGCATCTCTGAATAAGTGTACCCTGTTTGTGTTAAGTCTTGAGCGAGCATTGAATGGCTGAAAGTCATAACTCAGTGTGGTAGAGAAGAAACTCAAATCAAGAGACTCATAATCCCTGAGCTCCAGGGCTTTCTACTGATATTCTTGTATATTTCAGTGGTTAAAAGTTCAGATTCTGGAGTGGAAAAACCATGCATTCTCTATTTCTCACGAACTGTGATCTTACTCATGGTCCTGAGCCTTTAGAAATTCAGAAAAAGGGAACATTGCCCAGGGCTTACTCTGGGCCAGATGCTAGGCTCAGGGCTGTATACCTACTACCTGATCTAGTAATCCCCATTGCCCTGTAGGGTAGGTCCTATTGTGATTCTCATTTTGTGGACAGGGAAACTGAGGTCCAGAGAGGTTAAATAACTCACTCACAGGTGTGCAGGGCGGGTGTGGAGGGAGGCAGTCAAAACCAGACATACTCTTGACTGAGCACTTCATTCATGCACTTGGTTTGATTAGAGGGTCTGCTTTTACAAAAGTAACTTTATTAAGAATGCGCGCCATCATCTCTAGCCCCCTTCCCTCCCTACAGTAAATAGTAAGAGTTTCCGAGTGTTTATTCTTAATTTCCTATTCTGTGGAAAGTTAATGGCTATTAAAAGTATAAAACAAGGTTTTTAAACCAGTTAAAAGAAAAAATTGAAAGTGTAAACAGAGTTGAGAATGGAGTTTAAAAATCAAGACACTGTGTTGAAGCAACATTTATACCAGTTTGCTGGCAAAGATCTATGTATGCCAGATGACCATCTAAATGCATGGCACTGCTCTGTAGTGGGATCTTGTGGCAATAAGAGTAGCATGAAGAAATGGAACAAGCCCTGACTTTAAGCCTGTCAGAACTCCTGTGACCCTGGTCCAGTACCTTTACTTGTCCCCTTTCCTACCCCAGGCCTCTGTTTCTCTGATAAGATGGCCTCTGAACAGGACTGCTTAGTTCTGCCAGCTCTGACTTGCCATGCGACCCTCTAATAAGTGTCTGATTGCATTTGGGGAACACAGATATTGCACAGACATTTTGGAGAGTGGCTCTTTATCTTTTTGGATTCTTGATCCCACTTGGGAATCTAATAAAAACTACAGATCCTCTTCCCAGTAAAATTGACCTGTATTCAACATTTGGCTCACAACTCTGGCTTCCATTTTGTTCACCCTCTATTGCTCTCTCACATGCTCTCTCTGGAAGCTGGCTGCTATGCTGTGAGTGGCCCCGTGCAGAGACCCTCAGTCCAATGGCCTGTGAGGAACTGAATTCCGCCAACAATCATGTGCGTGAGCTTGAATGCAGATCCTCAGCTCAGCCTTAAGATGAGACTCAGAACGAGACTCTAATTCCAGCTGACACCTTGGTTGCAGCTTGTGAGAGACCTTGAGGCAGAGAGGTTTAGCTAAACTGCCTGGATTCCTGATCACAAGAATGTTTATTGTTTTAAGCTTTTAAGTTTTGGGGCAATGTGTTACACACAATAAATAATTAATACATTTACCGTCTAATTCCTGGCACAAGATACCACACAAAAGTTCAGGCAGCCTCTGAGAGGGACACTCAGTGGACTCTGTCTTTAAGAAGTGTGAAAGCAACTAAAATCATATTGAATGCAACTGTAATTGAAAAACCAAAAAAGGGACAAAAGGTAAAAAAAAAGAGGGGTGTAAGAGGTTCAGACTTCCAGGTATAAAACAGATAAGTCATGGGAATGTGGTGCATGGCATAGGAAATACAGTCAATAATATTGTGCATGGTGTCAGACAGTTCCTAGTCTTATCATGGTGATATTTTTTTTAGGTATATAAATGTTGAATTGATGTAGGACAAGGCAAATTTCCCTGAGTGGGGGGATACTGAGCTCTGCACTGAGAGAAGAAGAGAGTCTTTTGGCAGAGAGTGTAGAAAGAATTTGGCACAATTGCCAAAGTTAGAGTCAAATGGAAAGTTTATTAGAAAAGGGGTGACACTCCACAGAGCATGGTCTCCTCTCAGAGGCAGAATGAGAGAGACCCAGAGGTTTTGGGAATTAGGTTTATACATCATTCTTTAGTTCCTGTGAGTTACAGTTAAAGACTTTGTTTACCCATTTCCTTTGATATGGGCATGCAATGAAGAAGAGAAAAGGGAAGAGTATGTAGAGTGAAAAAGCAAGCATATGTAGTGTGAAAGGCTTGCTGTCAGTTCCCAGCCTTTAATCCATAGGTTCCCTATGGTTTTAGCCATAAGAAATAAATGATTTTATTTTGTGTAGGGCAGCCACTTAAAGACTTTTTTTTCCCCTTCTTCACTGGTGTGGGAAATGGGTTGTGAGCAGTCTTGGAAGAAATCTTCCTTTGTTCTGCAGGTGTTCTCCTGGCCTGGCTACAGGGCTGATCAGCATATTGCAGTCTCTGAATGAAACTTGATTTAACATTTGAATTCTCTTGCCTCCTCCCTACATTAGAATAACTATGGTATACACCTGAAACTAATACAATATTGCATATTAGCTATATTTTAATAAAAATGTAAATCACTTTAAAAAAAGTATGAAAGCAGCATATGTCTTGGGATCTCAGGCTGGGGGTAGCAGATGACCTTAACCTCATAGGGGTCTCATGCCGCTTAGCCACTGCCAACAGTAGGCCTCCCATGGGTGTCTGAGACCTTCTGGCTTTTCCTTCTTAGGCTATGGCTCTGTGCTATGGTCAAACACAATAGGAAAATAAAGTTGATTTGCTTTCGTCATTACAAATGATAAAGTGGTCATCAATTCATCTCTCCAGGGAAGAAGTTCTGTAGCCATTAAAAAAGAATGACCTTTGCGCACCCTGTGGATGTGACATATTATTACTTTTGGCTCCCTAGTCTGCCAGTGAGAGTCCTGTCACAAAGAACCAAGAGGCTGCGATTTGGACAAATGGCTCTGGGCTAACTAGTGGCTGTGATGAAGGGCAGGTCATCAGAGGTTGGGCATGCTAAGCTAGATAACCATCAGAGTACAAATCATGACAGTAGAAAGACATAACGTCAACCACCATAAAGCATGGAAACTACCCATAAGGCTTGGAAGGGAGGGGGCTTTCCTGAGGATGCTAGCACAGGTGGGGCAAAGTCTTCATTAATTTGCAAACCTTTATGGCCCTGAGGGTTCATCCAGACCCTGAGGAGGAGGCCAATTTCCGCCTTATCAGCTGAATGTTGTCCTGTGAGTGGTGGGAAGGTCCAGCCTGAGGGAGACAGGAAGGAGGCAGAAACATTGTGTACCTTCCTCTAGTATATTCCAGGGTATCTGCATTTCAACAGGAGACTCAAAGCGGGGAGGAGAGAAAATCAAGATCAAAGGGAAATGAGCTACAAAGATTGTTCTCTATTCATCAGTGTCTCTACTCTTGGCTCCAGAAATTGCCATCCCTCAGAGTTGCCCATGGATCAGCTGGGGAAAACAGGAGGATCAGTTAGCCATTCCTTTATGCTGCCTGCAAAGAGACCTGATCGCGGGGCTTAACAGAATCGAGTTTCTGAACCTTTTTTAGCCTTGATCTTTTCTGACAGTCAGGGGAATCCTGTGGGAGAAAGTGTTTACATGAATAAAAGAAAATAATAAATAAAATAAAACAAAACAAAACAAAATAAAATAAAATAAAATAAAACCATGAAAGAAACCAATTATATTGAAATAGTTATCAAAATATTTTTCAAAATCCAAATTTGGGATATAGTAATGTATGTTTTTTAATTAATGCGTTAAAGAACTAGATCAAGCAGTAAGTCTAATAACAAAGCACTAGAATTTTAAAATAGTGATAATTGTGATGAATCAAAATAAAGGCAAACATTGTTAAATGAAAACATCTGTAAATTCTGTTGACAAAGTCACAGGCATTGTTGATATTGCCCATCTCTGTTGCCCACATTCATAATGGAAGAGAATACTAAATCTCAAACAGAGTTTTGTGAAAATGAAAGTATAACTTTTCCCATTCAGGTTCATGAAACCCGGAATTTTTTCCAAGGATGCTTTGGGATCTATAGATCTAAAAAAAGAGGCTTGTTCTTCTCATGTGGAATGTATTCTGGAAGTTGCAGTTCAGGCTGATGCAACTGCTCAAGAAAGAATCTAGGGCTCAGACTTCTGGCTCCTTGTTCTGATATCCCTAGAATATGACTTTAGCCTAATGGTTGCAAAATGGCTGTAGCATCTCCAGGCATGTTTCTGCATTTCATTTAGGAAGAAGAGAAAAAGAGGGAAAAAAAGATATATTTCAGCTGACTCTGTTCATTGCTATTGGAAAAACAGTAATTTTCCTGGAAGCCCTACTGTATTTACTTCAGTTGATAACTTATTAGCCAGAACTGGTGACTGAATATTCTCTAGCTACATTGGAATCTAGGGAGGGAGTATTCTAACTGAGTACATTGCTGCTCTAACCTGAATTGTGTTAGCAAGACAAAGAGGAGGAAAATATTGGGTAGATGAACCAATATTGGCTATGACTGATGTCTGACTTTTTAATAAGTTATCTTATAAGTTTCTGAATTTCACAATTCCCATTTGGATTAGCTATGGAGAAGTTCAATGTTGGCCTCATTCATTCATTTATTTATTCAGTACTTATAGAAAGCTAATTTTGTACCTGGTCTGGTTAGACACTAGATCCACTGTGTTGAACAAAACAGCCATGATGTGGGGTTCTCTTGGAGAGACATGATAAGAAATGTAATAGGATTATAAAATTCACTAATGCTACACCCAGATGGTAAAGAAAATGCCACTTTTTTATTTCTTATCACCTATCTGATTTTCCTCATAACCTTCTCCTGCTGGGGAAGAACAAAGCTTAAAGAAGCTAATTAATAATATCTCAAATTTGTATGGTTTCAATGGTCTCTTTTCAGTTTAAGTATCCAGTTTGTTCAAAGTTTCCCTGCCTCTGATGGGATACCCAATTGGCTCCCATCCCAGGGTATGTGGAAAGAGCAGGGGCCTGCTACCTGGCCCTGAAATGGTAAGGCTTGGGAAGCCAGACTCCTGATTTTCCCTGGCCTTCTAGTGGGCACCCTTCATTCATTCTGGTGCCTCAGGGTGGGGGCAAATAAGCCTGAGAACCAATCCCACCCTGAGGAGTGAATGTGAAGTGAGCAAGGACCCTGCCCCAGGGGTACCATCACCTGCCTAAGATACTTCCTCATTCTAGGGGCCTTGGCCCAGAGCGGGAAGCCCCAGCCAACCTCCCTGTGTGTTTCTCTTTGCCTCCTCTCAATTGCCGGGACCTGAAGGTGTAAGCAATTCATTTAACTACCACATCCTCAGTTCTTTCTCTCCTAGCAATGTGAGAGTACTCTTGTCTGTTCCACTGGCCTGGAGTATGTTAAGACTGTGTTAGAAATATTGGTCTCTTCTACCGGCAAAGCTAAGCCAGTAGGCTTTGATTAGTTTCAGTATTCTCAGCAAGATGATGATATTGAAAGCCAGGATCTTGTCAGCTGGATTTAGGGGTGTGTGTGTGTGTGTGTGTGTGTGTGTGTATTTGTATTGGCAGGAGGAGGAGGGAATGGGGATTAAAATACATTGTTTTGCTATTTGTGGTATATCATCTCTATTATTCAAGGAAATAATGCTTATAAACTGATTTTTTGTGTGTGTGGGCGTGATGAACACGTGGCATCATTGCTCTTAATAACAATTCAATCAATCGATAAACAAGGAGGCAGGGCGATGTTCTGATTAATTCTCTGGTTAACCCAGGGTTAAGTTGAATTCCTTTTAAAATATATATATTTATTTATTTATTTTATTTGGTGACATTGGTCAATGAAATCCAGTAAGTTTAAGGTGTTCAATTTAACAGTAAGGCATATATATATATATTTAACAGTATATATATATATATTGCATTGTGTGATCCCCTCCTATAGTTAGATTTCTTTTTTTTTTTTTTACCACATATTTGACCCCTTTTACTCCATCTACCTCCTTCCTGCCCCCTTCCCCCTACCCTCTGGTAACTACTAGTCAATTGTCCATGTCCATAAGTCTCTGTTTGTTCTGTTTGTTTGTTGCTTCTAGGTTTATATCCCACACGTAAGTGATATCATGTGGTATAAGTTGAACTCTTTTTTGTTCCAGAATTGTAATGCAAAATTCTAAAATGTTTGTGTGTCTTCCCTTTTCCTTCTTCCTTTGTAGACAGTTGCTTGTGGGGACTCTGAAGTCACTGTCGTATAGGTAGGGAGAGGAAGTTGGAAACTGGGCTAAGGGAAGCTGCTCCCAGTACCTTTCTGGAAAGCTACTTTTTTTGATTCTTGTCTTGACATAAGCTTATTTTACCATGTGACCCTTTATTCTAAGTTAGGGAGACGAAATTATGTTTCTGGTGAATATACTTCTAGTAAACGTAGGCCTTATTACGCTGTCTACTCTGTGTGGACAGCATCTATTTTGGGTATCAGCTTAAGCGCCTACCTGGCATATAATAGATGCTTTATAATTCACTTAAATGAATGAATGAATGAAATGTGTAATAACTCATGTTAACAAATAGTTCACTCTGCAGGCATGGATATCTTGTGCTTTGGGAAGATTTTTTAGCTGCAACCTTTTGTGAATAGCTCTGTCTGATAAAACAGAATCTTACCTGGTTGGGGCCAGGCTAAAGAATTAGCTCGCACCCAATTCTCTTTCCTCTATTACACTCCTGGCTGGGAAGCCGTGTCTCTCTAGAAGAGCTGGAACTCAATGCTTAGCTTCTCTCTCTTCAGAGAGCCAGCTCAGGCTCCCCTGTGTCATCTCTTCTGGGTACAAGGCTGCAAAGCACAGTGGTTAGGACCGTGGGCTCTGAAGTCCACATCCCAGTAGAGCGACCACCTGCCACGTCCTGCCTCCATCACTTGGGACAAACCGCTCTGATCTTTCCCCCTGCCCTTGAGCGTGCCAAATGCAGTCCTGAATCCAAGCCTTTGCAGCTGCTGTTTCCTTTATCTGGAAACCTCCTCTTGGAATGGTTGCCTCCTCAGCATTCAAATCTCTGGTCAAATGCATCCTTGGAGGAGCTTTCCTGACTATACTCTCACCAGTAGAGACCCTCTTCCCTGTGAGTTTCTCTATATCTGGTTTCCTGTTTCTCTTCCAGCACATTTCACCTTCTGTTGTTGTCCATGTGTTTATGTGGATTCCCCACTGGAATGTAAGTGCCATAAGGATGGGGGCTTTGACTGTCTTTCTGCTCCTTTTGAATCCCCATTGCTCATAACAGGGCCTGGTACAAAGCATGCATTTGAAACCTATTTGTTAAATGAATGGAGGAATAAATAAAGTTGTTTACACTCTCTGAACTTCAGTTTCCTTACCTATCAAATGGCAATAAAAATACCTTAGAGTGTTGTCATGAAACTTATGCATGGAAGTGATGGCTTTCATACAAGCTCTGGATACGAGATGATGAATATGAAGACTTACTTGGCCACCTAATCTTTTCTGGGCTCCAAGGGTCAGTAAGATAACTCCAGACCTTATCAACAGCTCTGACTTTGAGCTCTGCTGTGTTGACAGGCAGAAGAAATATTCCTGTAAACAACTGAAATGCTGGAGGGATAGCACCATCACTTGCACATTGTTGTTATTTCAAGGCTAGTGCTTTTGAGGCATTAGGAAACAATCTGCTCCAAGGCATTCCTTCAGCTAGGCATCACAACTCAGGCTATACCTTCACTGTGAGTGTGTCTTTCCTCTTTAAGCAGAGGATCACTAAGTTTAAGAGCATCAAAGTGCTCTCCATGTTACATACAACTTAATTAGTGCACTCAGTAATATTAAACAGTCCATTCACACTGAGAAATATATTTATGCTTCTTTTTCCTTGGCTTATACTGATGTATCCCACAACACACTGTAAATGTAAGTTACAAAGGAATAATTATTTGCTCCCCTTGTTAAAAGAAAGGAAGAAATCGAGACCTGTGTGCCCACATGATTGGTTGGGATGGAAAACTCAGAAGGTGTGTGGTGGGGAGAAGGACTTGGTGGGAATCTTATTTTCTCAAGAAAGTTTTCCCAGATTCTACCTAGGTTAAGGCCCCTATTTTTCCCTTGCAGAGCCTTCTTCCTTCAAAACATGTACCCTCTAAGTTTGTGTTTATCATCAGTTTCTCCCTCTAGATGTGAGTTCCAAGATGGCAGAAGTGGGATGGTGTTCCCACCCATAACACGATGTCTGGTGGATGTGAGATGCTCAATAGCTATATAAATCTATTCCAACAAATGTTTCTTAAAAAAAACCTTCTCTGGGCGAGGGATTCTGTGATTGTGTGTGGGGGGGTGGGGATGGAGGAGGCTTATAATGATCATCAAAAACAGAATTACTGACCTCATTTATAGTTAAGATGAGAAGATCGCTATTAAATATTAAAAAATTGCAACTATTATACTGCATTTTATCCTAAGAGTGTCTATTCTGGGAGTTGGACCTAGTCAAGGAACTCAGAAAAGCTTTTCCCAAAGAAATGAGGTTTAAGCTGTGATCTGAAGGATGTGTGTGCATTAATAAGCTGAAGAGAGGAGGGAGTAAGCAGAGACAAAAGCCCTGGGGCAGAGGAGCTCAGGAACAAGGAAAGCAGGCCACTGTGGCTGAAGAGAGACAGGTCATGTGATCTAGATGAGTCTGGAGGAAAGAGGCATATATCACATAGGGCTCTAATGGCCATGACACATAGTAATTAGTATGTTGAGTGAATAAAAGAATTTTTCCAAAGATGGCTCCCCTGGGACTTCTATTCCTTTCTAAACAATTTCCTTTCAGAGAACAAAGGCAGGAATCCCAACTGGAGACTGCCATGCTTCGGTCATCTTGTGGCTGATTATATTTTTCTAAGAGAGTTGCAATAGTAGCTCCCATGCCTCCTGCTCTTTTGCAATGTGGTCTTGCCATATTCCCCTTGAACCTGAGCTGGACTGAACTATAACCAATGGAACACAGTGGGACACAAGCTATGTGACTTGTGAGACTAATTCAGAAAAAATTATTTAGCTTTCACCTGGTTCTTGTGGCACTCTTGCTTCCTGAATGTTCCTTCTTAGGGAGGCTCATACCATGTGGAGAAGTCACATATAGATGGTTCAGTCAATAGCTCCAGTTAAAGCCTAGCATTCAAGTCACCCCAGTCCAGGCACCAGACATGTGCATGAAGAAGCTTCCATATGATTCTAGTTGCTAGACATTTGGTCACCTCCACCCACTTGAGCCTTTTCAGGTGGGGCCCTGGATGCTGTGAAGCTGAGTTAAGTCATCCAGCTGCCCTCTCTCTGAATTTCTGACCTATAGAATCTGTACACAAAATTTTACACTGGATAGGTTAGAAGGATGGGAATGGGAAGAGGTTGTTACACAGCAGTAGGTAACCAGAAAATATGTCAAGGGAACTATGGTAAGTAACTCTGCCAAGGGCGGTGGGTGGCAGCTACAATCACCTCTTTCTCAGAATTCATTTTTACCTTTCTCCAGGAGTGAAAGTCACACACTGACTGTGATTGTCTGCCTGAGTCCTTATTTAATTGTTATTTTCGGATCTGTTGTTTTTGAAAATTCTCCCAGCTGATACACACTGCTGGTATTTTGCCAAGAGAGATAAACAGTCTCAGCTTGTACTGCCATTGGATTCAGTGTTAGCAAAACACAGCAGCTGCCTCCCAGCTGCCCTGGAAATGAAATACCTGGGTGGTCTGTTTCAAACTCACCTTTCAAATCTTTACCTTGCCAATTTTGGTAACATGGCAGCTGCCATGTCCGTGACCAAGAAATAAGGTTTCTAAAACCTCAAACAGTTGCAAACTCTGAAAGAGAAGCCGGTGAGCAACTCACCTTGATCACCCCAAATACTAGTGATTATTTTTTCAACTAAAATATGGAAACAAAACTCGATACTAAGCAAATGTTCATTTTTGTGGTCTTTAAAACATGTTATGAATTAAATTGAAAATCGAAATTACTCAGCACAATAATAACTGCTTACCAAGTGTTGTTATTTTTCACATCAGGTGGTAAAATTGTAACTGTGAATAAATTGCTTATAGTAAGATTTCCCCCATTTAATGCTGGCGTGGCAGATGGGCTAATAAATATGCAACACTTTGTACCAACATTTGCAATTTCAGGGGGTAGAGACTCCCTCCTTTCGCACAAACAAAATGCACAATCATCCAATATTATACTTTTTAATGGAAAAACTTAACTCAAGTAATGTAAATAGCATTCTACTTTCAACAATTTTACTAGTTTAACAGCAGTTATAATGTGGAAGAACACATTGGCTGCTATTTATGTTATCTCTTTGCAGGAACCTCTTTCTTTCTTGGAAACTTTTTTGACTTGGAATTTAGGAAGCTTTTTGCAACTTTTTTGGCAACTAAGGGGGTGTTGATAAGTAACAATTTATTATATTGTCCTGTTTGCTTTTAATTGATGTGAGGCAGTGTGAGCAATGGTCAGGAGCAGGCTGTGGACAGGCAGGTCTCTGACTCTATGAGCTGGGTGACCTTGGGTAGATCCCATTCTCTCTCTGGTCCTCAGTTTTTGCATTTGCCAAGTCGAGTAGGAGCAGTACACCCTTAGGGCCAGTGTGAGAATTAAATAATGCAGGTAATAGGTAAGTGGTGCACGGTAGCACTCAAGGACTATTGGCTTTCATTACGATTAAGGTGGATGAGTGGAGTAGAGTTTAATAAACACCTTTTTTTTCTGAGGCAGGACAACTATGATTAAAAATATACTTATGACTTCTAATGGAAGAGACAAGTTCCTTAAGCACTCATTTTTCTTGCTCTGGATGTCTAACGTGGATATAAGGCAAACATTCACTAGTTGGGCTCAGAAAAGAAATGTAGCTACAAAGTCTTCAGTGCAGGGTGCTATGGTTTAATCCCTCTCAAAGGAGGGACTTTCAGGGTTTGCTGTGGAGAGATGGGGGGATTGTCATGTTGGTCTGTGGTGGTCAGGTGTCTCTTCCTCCTCTCTGCCAGCCTGCTCAGTGATGGGAGCTCTCACAACATCTCATCTGTTGGCCCAGTGGCAGTAAGAGTTACCTCTTTGGGGAATGGCAATGAGAGGAGGTGGTGTCAGGTAACTAAAATCTTGGGAGAAACAATGGTTGGACCTAGGGCCTAGGCCCCAGCAAGCAGCCACCCAAACAGATTTGTGTAGCCTGCGAACACTGTTGGGGGAGTCCCAGAAAGAGCAAGGCCACATTTTGATGTGGGTGAGAGGAACAGAGGGGCTAGTATTATCATCCTGGGGAGGGGGCTACCCAACCATTCATTAAACATTTGAATTATATTGCTATTAATGATCATTATTGCAATTAAGCTTGGTAAATGCCAGCCTTTAAGAAGTCCAAATAATTGCTTTAAAGACTCATAGGTTTAAGGTTAAAATAAAATTATCTATATTTTTATCATAGACACAAAGAGAAACTTTTATTTCTAAAATGTCCTCAACCTCTTTTATCCATAAGGAGGGCAGATCAATGAAAGTTCCTTAACTCTTCTTGAGAGTTAGGGTAGGGAACACTGACTAGGAACTCTGGATGGGGTTTGATGGTTTTAACACCATTTTAATCCCAGGATTCACTGAGTAAGGCATGTGACATCTTCCAATAAATAATTGTGTAAGGTAAATAATTGGAATTGCAGAGATAAGATTTTTAGCTTCAATAATAGATCAATGAGAACCAAGTTCTGCTGAAGAAACACACAACCCTCAACTCTAAGCTCAAAACATTGCATGTTCTTGTGGTAGGCAGGGAGGGCTCTTGCTTATCATAGTCTTTTGAGGATGCAGGCTGACAAAATGAGGCAGGTCTCCATGCCAGGAAAAAAAGAGAACTCTAGAGGGGTTCTCATTGGAAAGATCTATCTAACTACAGGTGACAGGAAGTACAAATCTACCATATTTGGGGAGGCAAAGAGCTGGAAAGATCAGTGAATAGCATTAGTGACAACCACAATCTAGCCTTCTGTTCACCAAATGATTGGGCCACATGCTCTCTTTCAGGCAAAATATACTCATCCTCTCCTGCAGGGACACATCCCCCTAAGTCCCGTTCTATCCTGGCATCCAGCTCAAAAAGCAGAGTCTTAGGATAATGGAGAGTAGTCTCTACATCAGGTCTGGATGTGGCTTCTGTTATCCCAGATATCTATGAATTAAAAAAAAAAAACACACAAGTTACAAGCAACACTTAAAATATAGTGGTGGAAGAAGGACAAAATAAGTGCAATGAAGATGGAGCAGCCTCCAGTCCATGGCAGTTCCAAATCTTGTTAGCAGATGCTAAGGGGCCCTTGCTCTGGGTGTGGGAAATATTCTTTGATTAAGTCTGGATTTTACTGTTCCCAAGTCCAGTTGGCCCATCCTCTGAAAGGTTTTCCTCTGTCCTTAATCTCCTTAGTCACATCTGAAATAAGCATTGGAGAACATGCCTTCCTTGGGGGCTCAGATCTTTTGTAGTCTGCTTCTTGCCTGGGGGAGGCTAGAGGTCCAAGGTTGATTTTCAGTCTAAATAATTTTAATTATAAACATTTTTAGTCCAGACTCTTGGTTTACTGGGCTATATAACTCTCTCAAAACTTAACTGGCTTCTTTTTTATTTGATTCTGATCAGCTTCATGGGCCCACAGTTATGCTCATGGTTATTTTCAAGATTTACCTCTCTCCCTCTTGTCTTGAATCTATTTGGCTTGACAGAAGAATCATACTCTTAGTCTCTTTTTCAGGGCCATTTTATTCTTCTCATTTTAAAACCCAGTCTGATGGAGAAGACAGCGCCTTGAAAATTGCAATTACCAAATGAATGACTAAGTGTGCCTGCCAGGTCTTAATTTCCCAACTGGAAGTGACACATCACTTCTGTTCAAACTTTGTTTGGCTAAAGCAAATCATGTAGCCATACTTCTCTTAAAGCAGGCAGCAGAATGCAGTCAACAGAATGCAGTCAGGATGCAGAGAGAGCTGGAATAATTAGTGACCACAACAAGTTATTGCATTTTGATGAGCATGTACTTGCATAAATAGAAAGTGATTAGTGAGATTAAACTGTAAAAGCAGTGGCTTTTATTATTCTGGTGAGTATCATACATCCAAAGTAGCATGTTTATAAAACACATAAAGGGTACCATGTACCTTTCTTGAAGGTTCTACATGGGGAAATACTTTTGGCTGTCCTATTATAGAGGTAGTTGAAAGAAGGTTCAAGTCCTCATGATACAGAAGGAAGAATTCTTGAAAATTGGTTGTTCTATGGGATTTATGCCAAAGACTAAAGAATTTTGGCTTTATTTTTTTTGGTATTATTCAAAGCTTTGAGGTAGATTATAAAAACTTCATCACATGGATGTGGGTTTCAAGGTTACTCAAACAGTCATAGAGAGGAGCCCATCTCCTAGCCTGAGTAAAGAAAGGCTTCAGATAACTGCAACCTGAGATGAAGTTTTTATTGTAACCTCATGAGCAACTCCAAATCAGAACTGCTCAGCTAAGCCACTCCTGAGTCCCTAACTCATAGAAACTGTGAGAGTTAATCTTTAATCCTGTTTTAAGCAGCTATGTTTTAGGACAATTTGTTATGAATCAATAGATAACTAATAGTCTTTTCATCGGTATTAATAAATGTTTATCACTTTCTTGTAGAGGACTTGCACATTTTTTGTGTCTGGTGTATAGAATAACAATTGATTTTTATATATTGACTTTGTATCCAACAACAATAGTAATTGATTCTTACAATTTAAAATAATTTATCTATAGATTAAAAAAGTTATTTTAAGAGTTTTTTGAGAAACATGACAGAGTGAGAAATATCCCCAGATATCTCCCTTTGAAACAATAATAAGCCAAACATCTAAAACCCAACAAAAAACAGCAAAACTGCACACCAGCATGTCTGAGCATGGGCTCTGCACAGAAGAGCTACTATAGGTCAGAACCCCAGGTGTTATATGGCGGATTGAGAGAAATAAAGAAGCTGCCTCTCACAGCCAAAGCTCCCTGTGTGGGGCAGGGGGGAGGAGAAGGTGTGGTGACTTCCCTGAACAGATCTTCCTGGGAGAACTTTGAGCTCCATGAGGCTGGAGGCAGGGCCCAGTCATCAGGGCAGAAAGCAGAGAAACAGGGAGGCAGAGAAACAACTTATTTTTACCAGCCACGGTTACAAAATCAAGGCTAAGCTGCAGTCCCCAACCCCCAACCCAGAGGGCCCCACCTCCCATATTCTCTGAGACTGAACACTATAGGGGAATCTGAGCAAATGCTACCAAAGTTGTTACCAGCACTGACAAGAACCGAGATTGAGAATAGTGAGTGTGATTACACATCTATAAGAAAAAAAGGCATTATTAAGGCTTTATATAAAGCAAGGGTCTAAGAGGCTTAGACGCCACCCACTGGAAACCAAAAGAAAAGCTTCTCCTTGCAACATGCTAAAGAGAAACCTTTATATAATATATCTCCTTTCTTGAAAAAAAGCTGAATATACTTCCATTAATGCCCAGTAGAGAAAGAGTCCATTAAACACCATGAACAACCAAGGTGACAAGGCATCTCAGAAAAAAAGAGAAAAATCTCCAGAAAATAAGCTTACAGACATAAAAATATACAATTTAAATGACAGAGAATTCAGGATGGTACTTCTGAAAAAACTCAGTGAGTTCTGAAACGAGTTATATCAACAATTTCAAGAATTGAAAAAACAACTAGATGAGCAGAATGAGTTCTTTAACAAGGAGATTGAAACCCTCAAAAAAAAAAAAAACAGAATAGAAGTTCTGGAGATAAAGAACACACTGCAAGAGTTGAAAAACGAAATAGCAAGCTTGGGAAATAGAATTGACCAAATGGAGGAAAGATAAGTGATATCAAAGACAGAAATCTAGAAATAAATCAGAAGAAAGAAGAGAGAAACCAAAGAATGAAAAATAACTAAAGAGAAATATAAGAACTACCTGATATGATCAGGAGAGAAAACATAAGAATAATGGGCATTCTCAAAGGTGAGGAGGAGCAGAGACTAGAAAACATTTTCAGACAAATAGTAGACAAGAATTTCCCAATCTAAGGAATGAGCTGGAGCTTGGAATTCAAAAAGTCAACAGAACACCCAATTATCTCAACCCCAAAAGGCCTTCACCAAGACGCATTGTATTGAAATTATCAAAAAGACAGAATTCTCAGGGAAGCCAAGAAGAGGAAGAGAGTAACTTGTAAAAAACCCCCATTAGATTATCATTGGACTTCTCAGCATAAACTGTACACACCAGAAAGGAGTGAAATCAAATATGAGAATTATTAAGTGAAAGGAATTCCCAGCCTAGGATAATATATCCAATTAAGCTTTCCTTTAAATATGAAAGAGAAATTAAGACCTTTCCAGACATACAAAAATTGAGGGAATTCTCCACTATGAGTTCAGCACTACAGAAAATTCTGAAAGGGGCTCACCTAAAGCAAAATGACACACATAAAAATACATAATTAGGAGTAAGGTGACTATCAGGCAAATAGAAGCAGAGGAGTGCAGCCCTTACTAAGAACAGGGCATTATAAAATCAAACAATAAGAAGAGAGTTGCTATAGCAAGATAGCAATGAATGTTCACATACATAGGGACAGATTGAGATAACAATGACTGAAAAGGGGAAGATTCAAAGATCCGAATTTGCAAATGGGAATGGAGATCAGGCATACGCAGAGGAAAATGGATGACTATATATATATATACACACATACACGTATATACATATATATACATATACATACATATACATTCATATATACATACACACACACACACACATATATACACATTATATATATTTTATATATACTTTATATATTTGTAATGATAACCACACGCCAAAGATTCAGAATTGAAGTAAACAAAACAAGAAGGAAAACCCACAAAAGCCAACCAAAATAGAGAAAACAGAAACACAAGGACAAAGAAGCAATGGAAGCATCGAGCTACCAGAAAGCAAAAGATAAAATGGCTATAAGAAGACCTCATATTTCAATAATCACCCTAAATGTAAATTAACTGAACTCACCAATGAAAAGGCACAGAATTGCAAAATGGATCAAAAACCAAAACCCAACCATATGCTGCCTCCGGGGACATAGCCCAGATCCAAAGACAAATATAGACTCACAGTGAAAGGGTGGAAAAGGATATTTAAGAAAATGGCATTCAGAGAAAAGTGAGAGTATCAGTACTAATATCAGATGAAATATACTTTGAAATAAAAAAGGTAATGAAAGATACTGAGAAACACTTCATAATGATAAAGGGAATCATGCACCAAGAGGACATAACACTTATAATCTATCTGTGCTCCCAATCAGGGAGCTCTGAAATTTGTAAAGCAATTATTAATAGAACTAAAGGGAGAAACAGACCAAAACACTATTGTAGTAGGGGACCTAAATACTCCACTGTTGGAAATGGATGATGGATCATCAAAACAGAAAATCAATAAGGAAATAACATCCTTAAACGACATATTAGACCAACTGGACATAATTGACATTTACAGAGCCTTCCATCCCTAAACAACTGCTTATATATACTTCTCTAGTGCACATGGAACATTCTCAAAGATTGACAACATACTGGGACACAGAGATAGTCAACAAATATAAGAGGGTTGAAATCATACCAACCATATTCTCTGATCATAATGCTTTGAAACTAGAGATCAATTGCAAAAAGAAATAAAAAAGAACCACAAATATATGGAGATTAAACAACATGCTACTGAAGAATAACTGGATCAGAGAGGAAATAAAAGAGATCAAGAGATACATGGAAATGAATGGTAATCTTAGTACAACATATCAAAACTTTTGGGACATGGCAAAAGTGGTCATACGAGGAAAGTTCATATCATTACAGGCTTATCTCCAAAATTAAGAATGAGCCCAAATAAACAACCTAATGCTTAATCTTATAAAGCTAGTACAGGAAGAACAAATGAAGCCTAAAGCCAGCAGAAAGAAAGAAATTGTCAAAATTAGAGCAGAAATAAATGAAATTGAAAACAAACAAAGAACAGAAAAAAATAAATGCAACAAAGAGCTTTGAAAAGGTTAATAAAATGGACAAACCCCTGGCTTGATTCACTCAAGGAAAAGAGAAAGGACACAAACAAAACTAAGGGTGAGGGGGGAAATTTTGACAGACACTGCAGAAATACAAATGATCATACAAGAATACTATAAAAAAGTATATAACACCAAATTTAAGAAATGGACCAGTACTTAGAAAAATACAATCTCCCTAGACTGAATCAGGAAGAACTGGAAAATCTAAATAGATCGGTCATCAGTATAAAAATTGAAACAATCATCAAAAACCTACCAAAAAGTAAAAGTCCAGGATCAGATGGCTTCACCAGTGAATTCTACCAAACATTTAAAGAAGATTTAATACCTATGCTCCCCAAACTCTTCCAAAAAATAGAAGAGGAGGTAATATATTTCCCAACTCATTTTATAAAGCCAATATCACTCTGATACCAATACCTGGTAAAAATAACGCACAGAAAACTACAGACCTATATCTCTCATGAACACAGATGCAAAAATCCTAAATAAGATATTAGTGAATCAAATACAGCAACATATTAAAAAAGATTATACACCACGATCAAGTGGACTTCATCCAGAGGTACAAGGATGGTTCAACATATGGAAATTGATAAATGTGATATACCACATAAACAAATTAAAAAATAAAATCATATGATTATATCAATAGATGCAGAAAAGTCTTAGATAAGATACAGCACCCATTTATGATCAAAACACTTAACAAAATTGGTATAGAAGCAAAGTACCTTAATATAATAAAGGCCACATATGACAAACCCTCAGCCAACATTATACTTAATGGTGAAAAACTAAAAACCTTTCTTCTAAGATCAGGAACAAGGCAAGGTTGTCCACTATCACCACTGTTATTCAATACAACATTGGAGGTCCTAGCGAGTGCAATCGGGCAAGAGAAAGATATAAAAGGCATCCAAATAGAAAACGAAGAAGTGAAACTGTCATTATTTGCTGATGACATGATTCTCTATATAGAAAACCCTAAAGACTCCACAAGGACACTACTAGAAACAATAAGTAAATACAGTAAAGTTTCTGGACACAAAATCAACATTCAAAAGTTCATAGCTTTCTTATACTCTAATAATAATAAAGTATTAGAAAAAGGAGTAGAAAAAATAATACCTTTTGCATTTGTAACAAAAAGAATAAATACCCAGGAATAAACCTAACGAAACATGTGAAGGATCTATAGAATGAAAACTATAAGACCCTATTAAAAGAAATAGAAAAAGATACAAAGAAATGTAAAGATATTTTGTATTCTTGGACTAGAAGAAACAACAGTTAAAATGACCATATTACCTAAAGCATTATACAGATTTAAGGCAATCTCCATCAAAAGCTCATCGGTATTTTTTAAAGAAATAGAATAAAAAATCATCAGATTTATATGAAAGCACTTCGAATTGCCAAAGCCATCCAGAGAAAAAAGAAAAGGCTGGAGGTGTCACTCTGCTCTACTTCGAATTATACCTCAAAGCGACATTAATCAAAATGGCATGGTATTGTAAGAAAAATAGACAGACGAACCTGTTGAACAAATTAGAGAGTCCAGAAGTAAACCCATATTTATATGCGCAAATAATTTTTGACAAAAGAGCCAAAAACGTACAGTGGATTAAGGAAAGCCTCTTCAATAAATGGTGCTGGGAAAACTGGAAAGCCACCTGCAAAAGAATGAAACTAGACTGTTGTCTATCATCACACACCAATATTAACTCAAAATGGAGTAAGGACCTGAATATAAGACCTGAAACAATAAAATGCATAGAAGAAAACACAGAAACTAAACTCAAGGACTTAAAGAGGATTTTATGAATTTGACCTGAAAAGCAAGGGAAGTAAAAGCAAAAATAAATGAATGGGACTACATCAAACTAAAAACTTCTACTCAGCAAAATAAACCGTCAACAAGGTAAAAAGACAATCATCTGAATGGGAAAATATATTTGCAAGCAATGTCTCTGATAAGGGCCTAATATTCAAAATATATAAAGAACTCATACAACATAATAATAACAAAAAAAAACCAAATGATCTATTAAAAAAATAGGCAAAGGATCTGAACCCTTCTCCTTAGAGGACATACAAATGGCCAACAAATTTTGAGAAGAGTCTCAACATTGCTAGCTATTAGAAAAATGCAAATCAAAATTACAATGAGATATAATCTCACACCTGTTAGAAGAGCTATAATCAACAGATAAGTGGTAACAAATGCTAGAGAGGATGCGATGGAAAAGGAACCCTCATACACTGCTGGTGGGACTGCAAACTGAAACAGCCACTATGGAAGTATGGAAGCTCCTCAAAAAACTAAGAATTGATCTACCATGGGATCCAGCAAACCCTCTACTGAATATTTACCCCAAAGACTTGAAAACCTATATCAAAAAGATATTTACACACCGATGTTCCACAGCAGTATTATTTACAGTGGCCAGGACATGGAAGCAACTGAAGCGTCCTACGATAGATGATTGGCTAAGGAAGTTGTGTTGCATATATACAATGGAATATTACTCAGCCATAAGAAGAGGTGAAATACTGTCATTTGCAACAACATGGATGGACCTTGAGATATTCATTCTAAGTGAATTAAACCAGACAGAAAAAGTTGAAAATCACATAATATCACTTATATGTGGGATAGAAACCTAAAAGCAACAAATGAACAGGACAAACAAAGAGTGTCTCATGGACATGGACTATAGACTAATGGTTACCAGAGGGTAGAGGGTGGGAGAAGGGCAGAGATAGATGGGGTAAAGGGGTCAAAAACATGGTGCCAGAAAGAAATCTAATTATGGGAGGTGAACACAGTATAAATATATATATGCCTTACTCTTAAAATGTACAGCTGAAACTTATTGGATTTTGTTAACCAATGTCACCATAAAAAAAGAATAAATTCTAAAAATTAAGTTGTTTTAAGATACTATAGATAGATGTTAATTTTAGTAATTCATCTAAGTTCCCCTGGATTTTTTATAAATACATATCATCTGCAAATAATAATAGCGTCATGTCTTCCTTTCCAATTCATATGGCCTTTTGTTTTTCTTGCCTTATTGTACTGGTTCAGAGTACCAGTACATTACTGAATAGAAGTGGAAATAGTGGGCATTTTTGTGACATTCTGAATCTCAGGAAAATCTTACAATATTTCAACATTAAGTGAAGAGTTTGGTGTAAGTTTTATTTTTTTTGAAAATACTATTTATTAGAAAAAAGTATTTTGTAAATACTATTTATCAGATTAAGGAAGTTTTCTTCTGTTCCTAGTTTCTAAGGGGTTTTATCAGAAGCATTGAATTTTATCAAATGCCTTGGTATTACATCTAAATGGTCATATAATTTTTTTGTTAATATAATAAATTAAATTGATGGACTTTTGAATGTTAAAACAAACTTGCATTCTTGAAAGAAACCTGACTTTATCATGACATTGGTTTTATTCCTGTTTATATATCACTGAATTTTGTTTCCTGATATTTTGTTTAGAATTTCTGTGTTTAAGTTCATAAGAAAGAACATCCAGTAATTTTTTTTTTGTAATGTTCTTGTGAAGTTTTGGTATCAAGCTTATGCTGGCCTCATAATAGGAATTTATCTATTTTCTCTAAATTTTCAAATATATATTGTCATAAAGTCGAACATAATGTTATCTTATTTTTAAAATATATACAGGATCTCTATGTAGTAATATCCCCTTTTTCATTCCTAATATTGATAATTTTTCTCTTCTTTACTTTTATTTTTGTCACAAATAGTTTTATAATAGTTTTATCAATTTTACTAGTTTTATTATTGTTTTTTACACTGAACTATTATTTTGGTTAATTCTTTCTATTGTAAATTTACTTTCTAATTTGTTCATTTCTTTTTTTTTATAGCTCTACTTTTCTGCTTAAATCTTCATGTTGTCTAATGCTTTAGAAATATTATTCACAGTTTTTTTAGAGTCCAAGTCTGCTAACTCCAATATCTGAACTTCCTTCATCTACATCCTCCTTATATCTGTTCCTATTTTTTTTTTTTTACTTCTTGGTTGTCAGTCATTTTGGCTTGTCTCCTTGTATGCATAGCGTTTTAGGTATTAAATTTTGGAAAAATTGTAAAGGCTAATTTGAAGCTTTTAGATGGCATTATCTTCATATAAAGAGGATTTATATTTGCTTGCCTTGAGCAGTTAAGCAGGAGATCACCTAAATCCAATCAGAGTTTGGAAGCTGAACCAGTTCAACCTCCATAACTACAGCATTGCTTTTTAGGGGGTCTCCTGTAAGCTGGTGGTGATTAAACACAGCTTTTCCTTGTTGGTAGTTTCTGAACTTTTATCTCTCAGGAAGATAAGTTTCCAAAACCTCTGCTCATGTTCTCAGGCTGTCAGCAAGGGAAACAGTAGTACCAAATGTTGAAATGTCCTGTTTTTCCCATTGTTCTATCTTTTTGTCTTCTTGAGTTCTGTCATGGCAACTCTCTGATGCCTTCAAACAGATTTTATTTTGTTTGTTACTATGGACTGAATGTTTGTCCCCTCAAAATTCATGTTAAAGCCCTAATCCTCAATATGATGGTAATAGACATGGGGCATTTTGGAAGAAATTGGGTATAGATGGGAGTGAAGTTCCCATGATGGGACTGGTGCCCTTATTAAGGGATCGAGAGACCAGAACATGTGCACGTTTTCTTTCTCTTTCTGTCTTTCTTTCTGTCTGTCTGTCTGTCTATCTGTCTGGCTGTCTCTCTCTCTCTCTCTCTCTCTCTCTCTCTCTCTCTCTCTCTCTCTCTCTCCCCCCTCCTCTGCCATGTGAGGATTCAGAAAGAAAGTGGTTGTTTGTAAGCCAGGAAGAGAGCCCTTATCAGACACTGAATCTACTGGTAAGTGATATTCAACTACCCAGCTTCCAGAACTGTGAGAAATGAATGTTGTTTAAGCCACACAGTCAATGGTATTCTGTTATAGCAGCCTGAACTAAGACAGGTTGTTTTTCTTTTGTTGTTGTTGTTTTTTGTTTGTTTGTTTGTTTTGTTTTGTTTTTGCTTTCCACCATTACTGGAAGTTAAAATCCCCTGGAGGCTTTTGAGCAGACAAGTGACTCTCTATATGTTATATTTTAAAGGGTTAATTTTGGCTGCCATGTTGAAAATAGAGTGGTGGTGGGGCATTGGAGCGAAGGTCAAAGCGGGCAGTATAGCTAGTAGGTTATTATAGTGAGGCAATGAGAGAGGAAAGTGGTGACAACAGTAAGCATGGTGAGTGGTAGTCAGATTGTGGATATACCGAGGGAAATCTGAAAGTGGGGTATGAGAGGAAGGGGAGATCAAGATAGTTTCCAAGTTTTTTGGTATCAGCAACCATAGAGATGGATTTGCCATCAGTTGAATTGTGGGAGGCTATGATTGAAGAAAGACCGTGAATGAAGCTGGTTTGGGGAATTTTAAATGTTTATATTCGACGAATTTACCTTTCAATCTTTCCAAGTGACAAATGCAATGTAACCGGGCTATTCATAGGATAATTACAGAATTTATTTTTTTAAAAGTAATTCATCGTACATTGCAAGTGAAGTGAGTTAGTAATGCAAATTCATTTTGAAGATGAGGAATGATTATTTTCTTTGCTAGAGGCAGTGGCATGTCCCTATGAGCATGTGTCTAACTCCATTTGGAGGTAATGAGAATGCTTTTGTAATCATGAGGCCAATCTTATATGACTCTTCTGCCTCTGTCATGCCAGCCCCTGAATATAAAATTTATTTGATTATTGATATGATGAAAAAAAACTTGTCATATTCTATTCTGGAGATAGAAAAGCTAGAGACTTTTACTTTTGAGGAGAGGTATATTTTTGAAATTGTTCTTTCTTGGATGTGACTGTATCTCAAGTCAGTTATAGTCTCTGTCATATAAGCAATAGGAAAAGGAAACAGGTGTGAAGGGGTCTAGGTTGATTCCCATCATCTCATAACCCAGCTTGGTTCCTTTTGTTAGTTGTAAAGTTGAAAGTTAAATCCTTCAACACTACATTTCTTGATATTTTCACTCTTCTGAAAATGTGAGTGTAAGTTAAGAAATGCTTCGGGTACTGTTAAACTTACACACTTATCTGTTGTATTATGAATTGAAGGGCACATTTCAGAACAAGTGGAGAACTGATTATCAATAATCTTTTTGAGCCAACGAAAAGGTGGTAGCGGAGGATGCCAGGTTACTATAGCAACACCAGGGGAATAGGAAGAGTATGAAGAATGCCTTGTGGAAAAGAAATAGATTTTAAAAATGATACTTGCATACCATGTTTAATGTTTTCCCTTTTCAAAATGTGTAGATAATAGGAAGGAATGCTCCTAATATGCATGCATATTGATAACTTTAGAATGTATTTAGGTATATGTAGTAAATGTCTCATGGACTTAAAAATTTTTTCATAGACTCTTTTAAATTTTCTTTTTAGTATAAGGTGCAACAGATAAAGAGGAAAAATATTTTTCGAGTCACAAGGAGATAACACCTAAGCTAGAAGAAGCAAAGTGTCATGATGAAGACTTTATTAATAAGCAATGTGGATTTCAGCCATCACAAGAACAATTGCTGGTCCGTAGTGCTGCCCACATTGAAGTCATGAGGCCTGAAGGGTCCCGGCACTACCACTTGGGCCAGTTCCTGAACCTGCCTGTGCCTCTGCTTTCTATTTATAAAGAGGGATAATAACTATTTCAAAGAGTTGTTATGAGAATTAAATAGAAAATGTATAGATACAGTTCAGCACGATGCTTGTCAACACAGTGAGAGTTCAATAAATGGTTGTAGGGATGACAATAAAGATGACGACAATTTCCAGGAGTCATTTTCACCCAGAGCAAAGCTTTGAGCAGAGTCATAGTCCAAAGTCTACCCTAATGAATCATTAGGTTAAATGAGTAAAATAGACAATTTTTGGTTTGATATGTAATCTGATGGTATTTTTAAAATTCAGGGGAGTAGAAATGCTATACGAGTACCACAGAAACGCATTTTTCGAGCCACAAGGAGATAACACTGAGTCTTGAATATAAACCTGAAGCAGTAATTGTTAACATAAGGATGTAGATGTTTATGGAATGTGACCATGTGGCAGAGTGACACCAGAACCTCTAGTTGTCTAGGAGGAATCGAGATGCTTTAAATGCCGTTTATCATTTTAAGTGGATGCAATCATAACTTTCAGAAAGTATTACAAGGGATTTATTGTACACACTGTTTGAGAGGCTGTGTATAATTTTTTTACAGCTTGGTATTGGAAATGGAAATAAAACCTGGCGGTGCTAGAATTAATTGAAGTGGAAAGAAAGTAAGAAGAAAAACAGCTTCTCACCCTAACGGGTTTATAACACCCAACATGGCATAAGACCATGGTGAAAACAGCTACCAAGGGGAACTGTGAAATTCCCGCCCCTTCCCAGTTGTCAGAGGCAGCAACCGCCACCAAAAGGGATGGAAAACTGTGGATTTTGAAGACAGTGGTATTTCTTTGGTTATTGTTCTGTATCTATAATTTGTGATTAAGTTCTAGGTAGAAGTTTGGGGGAAAACATTAGAGAATCTCTGACCTTCAGAATAGCAAGTAAAGGCAAAGCTAAGAATGATTATTCCTATAATTTCCTAACATAATCTTATCCAATTATTAGAAAAATTTAGACTAGGGAGAAGAAAGCCAGACTGAAATTACGCAAAATCTGGATTACAAACTGTTTAAACATATAATTTAATAATATCAAATGTTCTTCATATGTCCCAAGATAAAAAGTGTATTAACAGATAAAATGAGATGAGAAAATAAAATGAGACTGCTTGGCATAATCCTACACCACAATATGAAGAATAAAAGTAGAAACCTTTAAGATACAGGAGTTGCTTGGCTTGGAATTGATAATTTCTGAAATCCTTGTTTTAAAAAGTTGCTGCTGATTGGGTCTTTATACAGGATGAAGTTTCTGAAAATCATAGTGGAGTCAGTCATTTCAACCAAATGCGTTCAGAGCCTGGTTGTTACAAATATTGAATAAATACAGCTTTAAGGAATTTCTGGAGTGTCCATTTTCCAACTACATGGCCCCAGGTGTTAAATCTGTAATCAGTGTTGGATGTATTTCCCGCAATATTTAGGAAATTGCTAGTTTTCTTTATAGCTTATTGCATGAAGTTGATGTTCCTATTCTTTCAGAGTACTGATAAAAGATTTTTTTAACTTAGTCTTATAGAAAAGTATGAAATTCTAACTTAATGTACATAAAAGCATATAGGTACCATTCACACTTTTAGGAACAATGCCATAGCCATTGTATATCACCATAGGTCCAAGTCTGAGAGCCATTGGTCCCCTAGGCATAAGCACAAATAACAATCACAGTAGTGAACATTTACAATCACAGTAGTGCTATGCGGGAAGTGCTTTTTCTTGGGTAGTTCATTTATCTGCATCTTGTATGTCTCCAAATTCTCCAGATTGCTGGGGTCAAATTGTCCTTTAAGATTTTAGGGGGGCGGGAAACTAACATATGGTCTGACCCCACAGATGGTTGTCACCTCATTCACACTCTATAAAGATCCTTGGTTAGGGGCCTATGGTCCTCCAAGTATCCTCTGACTTGGTTATTGCCATATTGTTTTTTTTACCTTCATTCTTACATTCTCTTCCTACTCTTTCCCTCTCTTCTCTGCCTGGTGTCACTACCCCATTGTACAGCAATTGTCTCAATACCTTCACAGCCCCAAAGCACCTCCCATTCAGGGCTGTGTGCAAAATAGACTTTACAAAAGATTTATCGCTCTAAAGGGAGTGACTTAAGCAGAGTTTTTAATTAACAGTGTGTCTTCTATAGTCTCATATTTAGAAATATACCATTAATACAGGAAGAGTGAAAGCTGCTGCTCTATACCTTTACTCAGATTGGAAAACATAGCATTTTTATGTGGAAGAAAAACAGATCGGACTTACTAAGAACAACTATAAATGGGATGACTCCAACTTCCTAACAGTCTTTAATGATACTAAGTCAAGAATGGTCTTGTGAACTGATAAATCCTAGTTATAGAACACATAATCAGACATATGCAACACAATAATTTCAATAGCCTAAGACAGTGGCTCCCATCACCTTGTCACAGTCTCTTGATAAGCCTTCTTCCCTCTAGTAATTTGGAGCTGGAACTTAGATATGTTCATTAACATAAAATGTAATAGTACCCAGGAAGGTGAATGAGTAGTTTAGGCTGAAATATAAATAAGACAGACTGAAGAAAGCAAAACAAAACAAGTCCTGTTTTCCATTCTAGGGGTCAGCAACCACACGGGGCTAACACAAGTTGTCAGAACATTACTGGGTCTCCCACAGATGAAATCTGTCAAGTGATGGTTAGTTTGTTGGTTGAAACTGTTGAATGTCAATGACACCGTAATCCCTTGGGCATCTTCCAAATGTTCATTTTGGTAGCAGAGAACATAAAGAGCAAAGGTAAAAATGAGGAAGAACGGATTAGGCCAGAGAGTCTCAGCCTTGGCTACTTTTAAACATTGTGATGTCCAGGTCCTAGCCCGGCCTAGAGGAGGTAGAAATCCCCAGGGTTTTGACTCAGCCTGTAGCATTTTTTAGAGTTCTCAGATAATGCAATCTGCTTATAAAATTGAGTTTTCAGATTAGACTGAAAGCAATAATTAGTAAAATGTGGAAAAAGAATCTCAAAATGTGTAAGAGAAATGCAAACTGTAATACCCTTTAAGGTTATAGAAATTGCCAGGGATAATATATTTTCTGATTGGAACAAATTATAACAGAAATCTCTGGAATTAATTCTCTTTCTATTTATCTGGAATGTGAGGCATCTTATAGAGCCTTATGTTTAGCTAACAAATGGAGCCATCATTTCTTCCTTAAAGCAAAAATTTTTTTGATAATGGCAGATGTTCTTGGGAAGTACCTGATCTGGGAGGATTAAAATATTTTTAAATAAGCAAGTTGAAAGATATTATAAGTATATTGTCCAGACCTAGATATGAATTTTAGAAATATTTAAACATCAAAAGTCAAAGAAAAGACAAGTATTGGGAAGAAAAAGGACATTCTGTTTATTAGAATTAGCCCACAATAGGATACTATTAATTTCTTTGACAAGCTAAAAGATTTTGAAGAAAAGGAACGCTCTCTTCAACTGAGTTGGCTAAAAGGTTTATAAGTTTTCAGGGTCTGAAATATCTGAATCCCTTTTGCACATAATAGGAAAAACAAAGTGTGAAATTTTGATTGATTTTCCTTAAGATAATCTTGAATTTTGGAAGGCATAAAGCAAAATTGGGGATGCTTTTAATCCCATCTCATGATTTCCTTATAGATTATTAAAACTACAATTAATAGAAATAATATTTCAAAATGACATATTATCAGAAATAAAGAGTCATTTACCCTCCTGGACTTCTCAAGCCAAATACTTCTGGATGATTGTGCTTATCTCAATTATTAAGGCCCAGGGGCATACCCTCCCTACTGCCTGCCTTTGGAAGTATCCTTCATAGCAGATTAAAAGATACAGTAGTCACCCTGATCCACAGTTTCACTTTCCTTCCACACTTTCAGTTACCCATGGTCAAACACAATCTAAAAATATTTCTGAATAATTCTAGAAATAATTCAATAAACATTTCATAAGTTTTAAATTGCACATGATTCTGAGCAGCATGATGAAATCTTACGCTGTCCTACTTGGTCCAGGCTGGGAGGTGAAATGTCCCTTTGTCCTAGCATATCTGTGCAGTACATGTGACTGCCAGATAGTCACTTAGTTATCAGACCTGCTGTCACGGGATAGTCACTTAGTTATCAGACCTGCTGTCATGGTATCGGTATCGTAGTGCTTGAGTTCAAGCAACCCTTCACATAACTTTTATTACAGTGTATTGTTAGAATTGTTCTATTTTATTATTAGTTGTTATTGTTAATCTTACTGTGCCTAATTTATAAATTGCACTTTATCATAGGTATGTATGTATAGAAGAAAAACGTATCATATATATAAGGTTTGGCACTATCGCAATTTTACTGGGGTCTTGAAACATATCTCTCTTGCATAAGGAGGGACGACCGTAATTTCCTCTGGTCCACAGATTAGAATATTGGCAATAGTTATTATTTAGGAGCAAATTTATATGCTTAAATCTTGCCAGTTTCAGCATAAACACTGACAATGATAAGTTGAGCTGATGAAAACCAATCAATACAATTTCCCACACTTCACTTCTATAATGCTTCACAGGATTACAGGTGATTAACTGCAGAAGAATACGTCAGCATAAAAATTAGTGTTATCTGTGGCCCATGTTTATTGGTTATTTAATTCTTATAAGTCAAATTATTTTGACTTAATGTGATTTTAAATTATATTAAAACCACCCAGAACCAAAGCAAAATATTCGTTAAGATGTAAAGCTCCGATATTCATGACAAATGAAACTTTAACTTAGATTTATCCTTTGTCATAAGTTAACTGTATTACCTACAGTTACAAGCTCATGTAATTTAAAATATGAGAAAGAAAATTCTTCATCCTAGGTGACCAGTGCCTCCAACATAAGAAATGTTCAGCTTCAGTAAACACTGTTTTAGATAAAAGCGAGTCTGAAGGGGCTATGAAATATCTGGGCAAAACAAAAAGTAAAAAACCTACCACCACCAACAAATGGTGCACACATATGTGTGTGAACACTCACCCACATCCAACCAACCAGCCTTGGGGGAGACATTTCTGGGAGTTCTGGTGGAGTCAGGGCTGCCAGGCACTGGAGCAGTAATTTACTGCAGCGTTTCTCAAAGGAGGTTCTGTGAGTGGGTAAGCCCTTTGAGATGCTCTACTGAAAAAGGGTTGTGAGGACAGAGACATTTGAGAAGTGCTGCATATTCTACTTTTCTTGGAGATTCTCTATGTATGTTAGTCTATTAAAACCACTGGGAACTTCTCCAGTAAAGACAAACGACTACTTGTTTCCAATTCTTCAGTATTTTCAAATATCGTTTGACCATAGGCTTCTTATTCCCATTAAATTGATTAACCTTGAATAATTTGTTTCTTGGAACACACTTTGGAAAATGCTGGTCCTCGATGTGAAAGGCTGACAATGGAGGGAAGAATCTGAACAGTGCAAAAGAGAAGGAAACACTAAGTGAGAACCAGATTATCCAAACTCTGGCAGAGCACTCTGGTGCATGCTGTACAGTGTCTGTGATGTCATCTTGAATTGACATGAGGAATCACAGATTCCATATCCACACTGAAACTGAGTGCCTTTGGACAATTAACTTCCTAATCTGAATTTCACTCTCCTCAATTGTAAAATCAGAATTTAAAGAAGTAATCTTTAGTATCTTTTCTAAGCCCAATTACACGATTCTATCTCAATTAAAGAATTTTCTTTATAACCAACTTTTCTAGAATATAAAATAAGTGATGTTTGTAGAAATCTTATAACACAGCACATGTGGATAGATAATTCTTAATTTTCTTTATTCTGGCCATTTTGATTGAAAATTGAGCCACAGGATGCAAACTGGAATAAATCTAGTTTTAGTACTGTACTTGCTGTCATTAAACTTTTTTTTTTTTTTATAGAATAGTCCAGAAACTTTCAGCGCTAGATCTTTAATTAAAGCCAAAGGACAACTTTAAAATTAGTTATTTTAATTAACCGTCCTTCAGGTTTTACAATCTGTGACTACCCTATTCTTGGTTATTAAACATGGTTTGCACTTCAAAAAAAAATTAAGATGTGGTTGAAATGACTGATTTAAATGAAGCAAATATAAAACATGGAGAAATACAATAAGGCACGTTATTTTGCAAAATTGTTTATGTATTTTGCATATGTCAGTGTTTTCCCTTAATAGAAAATAAAATTAATTGGAGAGAGAACTTATAATTGCCAGGGAAGCTAAATCATTGATCTGATGCCACACATATCATCTGACAGTCATTTTCCATAATTTCTATTACCTGGGCTCTGTAATTAAATAATAATTTAGTGATTGAAGACTTAAAGTCACTTGTAAATTGCATCCTGAATTATATAAAAAAAAGAAACTGAATCAATTCCAAAATTGGTGCCAAATTATCTTAAGATGTATTTCTATATTGAATCAAACAATTTTTTCAGGATCCATTTGTAATAGTCAGTTTCAGATATAATGTTCAGTACTCATTTAATTAGAAAAGTAGAAATCAGCATTGAAGATGGAAACTAATAATAATATACACTTATCTCCACCAGTACAGCTGCCATTAGGCACAACTTCTGCCCTCTCATTATGTTGGATTTAATCTATAGTGATGGTTCTCAACCATGACTGCATGTTAGATTTGTCAGCGAGAGGTTTTCTGATGCCCAGGTTGCACCTGAGACCAATCAAATGAGATTCTCTGGGGATGGAACTTATGCATTAGTATTTTTATAAAATTCCCAGGAGATTCCATTAAGCAGCGTTAATTGGATAACCAGTGAAGTGTATAGCTCAGTCAATAAATTGTCAAGTAAACTTGCTATATCATTTTGGTTTAAAATTGGTGGTGTGAAGCACACCTATTTCTATTTTTCTGTAGTAATTTCAACTACTCTTCTGTAGTAATTTCAACAGAAATGAAGCTACTTCTTTTAAAAGATGCATACACTGTAAAAACTGGACGATAAGACCTGGTGGTAGATAACTTTTGGAGAATCTGCTTGGTTCACAAGAAACTTCTTGACCACTTTCCTCCCTCATCTTCAGTAGAAGGTTCTGGAGGTCATTAGACAAAACCAGGCCAACTAGTATCCTGAGTCTGGATTTTCGAATTGAAATTTGGAGTTAATGTTTTTCTGTGGTTGAATGTGTGGGGTGTGGAATGCTTGAGTGTTCTGGAAGGTGGGCTGAGTGGCTGAGAAAGTTATAGGAAGAGAGAGAGAAGAGAGATGGACAAAATGAATCTGAGGTAACGATGCTTCCAGATTGCTAGGGTAGACATCTGTCATTTTGCCTGCTTGTCATCCCTCCCCATTTTGTTAACAGTGTCCTCTACTGCTTTAGGGATTATCTCACTCTCAGTCCATATGAGCTGGGGATAACTGACAAGTCAAGCCTACTAGCCTCTTGCTTCTTGAGTATAGACTCGAGGCAGAAAAAGGTGGCACTATCATTTTGGTGACCGTCATCAGGAGAAATAGTTCCTGCTACAAGATCCCCGGAGCCACCCTGAGTCCTATGCCTCCTGGGGTCTGATCAGTCAACAAGTCTTTGAATTCTGGGATCAAGGGTGTCTGCTACTTGCAATTTAGGAATCCAAACAGTTTTCTATAGCTTTCTTGTCATAGTTCAAATCCATCTAGAGGCTTTGTAGCATTCTGCTTTGGGGTTCATGAGGCACTCTTATATCTTTAAGTACTTTTTGGCTTGTGATGTTTTTGACATTTGTAACTACATGTCCTAACGAGTACAAACTTTTAATTGACTCCCTTATTTATGTAGATGATCCTGAGTCTGACTAAAGCAGGAACAAGGCTGTCTAAGCCCTACTCCAATCTTCAAGGTCATACTCAAGATAATCTAATTATTTTATCATTCTGCATGCTTTCTGAAGCCTCACTGATTTATTTGCATTTTAAGTATGAAGATCTTGGAGAGAAATTCATAATGAAGGTATACTTTGTGAACAATAGAATTAAAAGCTTATCATACACAAACATGGTTCTAAATAATGTATGATCCTTTGAAGGGGAGCCCAAATCTACTCTTGAAAAAAAAGCTCTTATTTCTTCTACCAATATTAAATAAAATTATAGTACTGCTATTATATCCAAATGTACACCAATAATTTTTCATTTTCATTGGTACTCTTCTTTATTAAAAAAAATCTTTATTAAATAACAAAATATGCCGGCTAATACAATAAGTACTTCCTTGAGCTCAATATCAAAATACTTGTCACACAATTCAAGGCCATCAACTTAAATTCAGGAAGCACACAATTTCTTCCTTGTGATGCAATAAGCAGAGTTCCAGTGTCATAACCCTGAAGACCAAAGGAACGCTTCCTGATTTCTCTAGACCCAAGTCACAGAAGTTGTGCTCAAATGGGTGACTTGTTAAATCTGGATCCATGGAGTTAGGTTTGGATCATATTATTAAAATTCAGAGATAATTGGTAAAACAAAAATAGCAAAGCATAGTGCTAAGCAGCTTAAGTGATTAACAATATTGTGATCTTTAACAAACTCTGGAAGAACCATAATGAAATGGAAATAGCGAGGCTAGTGACAACAAAATGCGATCATAAAGTCTGGCCAGTTCACGATATTTCCTTTACTAAGAGTCTAAGGAAAGGTAAATGTCATCTAGGAATATTCTGGTAAAGAAAGTGGAGTAAATAAAAAGAAGCCGTGTAAAAGGTATTCTGACAATCATACTTTATTTTTAATACAAATAGGTAATAAAATAAAAGGTATCCAAATATCTTTTAAACAAGAATACATTTTCTGTATTCCAAGCCATCATTTACAGATTAACACTGCAAAAATTGTGAATTAATAACTCTTAATTTGGTTAAATAAAATTATACAAAATTATATGTAGGATGAGAACCAACAAATACCAACCAATTCAAAGTCCTAAAATCTTGTCTCTGTTATTAATTCCTTCACAATTCCAAAAAGTGACACACATCTACAAAAAGAATGTAGGTATTCTCAACAGTAAACATTATTTACAAAATAAACCTCAGTTACTTTTGATTCTGTGGGCCTACCCGACACACACATTGTGGTGTCAACTTAACAGTCAGAACTGCTGTCCAGCTCCGCCTGGGGACAGCCATTCTTTGCCCTGGAAGTTGGGATTACACCAACTCGTAGTATTTCCCAGTCTGAGGATCAAAGTAACAATTCAGACATGGGTCATACAGCAGAGTCAACACTTCCTCGTCCTCTTCCACACTCAGGTCTTCTTCACCTGTGGGAAGGGGAACCACAGACATGTTAGCTGCTGGCCTGGCCCGGAATTCCTAAACTGTAACATCAGAAGGACAATGAATTAGGAAACACCATCTCTCCTGGGATGTGGGCTGAATGTCGATGGCTGCAGACGTGATAAGACTATGCAGTGTTAAGATGTGAAGAAATAGTGACAACAAGGGCAGCTTCGCTATAAAGGATAGGAAAAACTAAGTGTGGAGAACTGGCAGGGAGGGGAAAGGGGAAAGGGGAAAAGGACAGGGCCAAAGGACTAAAGGATTATGTTAATTAGGACTGGGGAAACTTGAGCAGGATTCAAAACTTAATGATCATAGTTCTAGACTTCTTCATGAGCCAGAGCTGTACGAATGCAAAATAGTGCAAGCTGAATGACATATTAAACTCAATTACCATTCAACATCCTAAAAAGGCTACCAAATAAACATGAATTAAAATAAAATGTTGTTGAGAAATATAGATACATAAAGTATACAACACATATGGAAAACACAATGTCAGGTGATCAGTAATTTTATTAGTGGTAGGAAGATCTGTTAAATTTGCTGGGAATATGAACATGGCTTGAGGTTTTCTTTCTGTTGTCGTGACAGCCATTTGGATGGTTTGGATGAAGAGAACATACTGCATAAGTTATTGGTAAGGTTTGGTTGGTTTCCAACAAATGGCATGAAATAAACAACTGTTTTACTCAGATGTTTCCTGTGCAAGTTATGTATGCCCAATGGTGTACTAAGTACTTGGGTACTTGATGCCGTTGCTAGCAAATGAGTGCCTTCTGAGTACTTCTGAAAATTCATGTGATAGTAGTTCAGAGGTTGGTTGGGCAAGACCTCCCTGAGGTGGAGAAAATCAGAACAGGCTCAGTGAGGAGGAAGTGATTAAGACAACACTCTTCTCTTTTCCTTAGCACAGGCAACTAAGGACCAAAGAAACCAAACTTCTGGGTCGTGAGTTCACCACGGTCAGTTTTGGAAGGTGTTGATCATAACACAGAGCTGGTATGTAATAGATGCTCAGTCAATACTGAATATTTTTTGAAAGGGTGAATAAATGACTATGAAACAGCCCGTGATCTTAAGTGTCAATGACCAGAGTAAAGGAAAAAACAGTAATGATGGGACTGCATTTTACTCAAATAAAATCAGATCAAACTTGTGCAGAGTCACTGTCAGGACAGTGACAAACTGGAGTTAAGTGCAAGGAAATGGAGCCAAGATGATTAAGTGGGGGTCTTTATCCATACCACAGCCATTCCTCTGCCCTTCTTTTTCTGATCATCCAAAAACATTTAACATGATCCTTCCCTGTGCCAGGCACTGAGCTAGGGATTAGAGATGTGATAATATAAGAAACAGGCCCTATTCTCAAGCAGTGTGCAGTGATGCAGATGAAACTGAAAAATAGCTGACTCTCTTATTGCATGTAGTTCTAGCAGTCCTAACAAAGTTGAGTTTAAGGAAGAAATGATATGTCTGCTTTACTTGCTAACATCTGGGTAGAACCCTCACTGGTTTAGAAAGCAATTTCTCATGCAGTAGCTTACTTGACCCTCATGATTCTGTGAAATAGGTGGGAAGTATTGTGCCCAATTTACAGTTGAGGAATCAGAATTTACAAAGTTAAATAGCTCATCTGAGGTCACTTGGTGAGTTAGAGGCAGAGTCAGGGATGAACCTGGGTTTCCAGACTCTCAGTTCAGTGCTCTTTCTACCATACTTGCTTGATATTTTTTATTAAGAAGGTGGTGTAACACATTCAGTTGGGAACTATTATTATATGGGACTTTAAACATGGAAAAGAGTAAAAAATTGTAAAGGTGTCTTATATTAAAAATACCCCCTCAGGTTTAGAAATGAAAGAAATTTGATTTGTCATATTTTAAAAATGACTGACAAAGACGAGAGTGTCCCTGTGCAAGAGCAGAGGCAAACAGCTCAATAAGCCCCAAGGAACTGGGCTTATTAAATCCTAAAAAGAGAAAGCTCGATGGAGGTGACAGCAGCCCTTCTGGCTTCAAGTATAGAAAAGGTGGCAAATGATTGAGAAATTAAAAAGATTCCGTGGAGTTGCAAGAAAAAGCAATTGGATCAACAGCTGAAAGTTTCAAGGAGATAGATTTTGGCTCAGCACAAGAAAGACTTTTCTGAACATTAAAAGCTGGCTGGAAAACGGAATGTGAACTCCAGAAAGGGTGAAGCAGGGACTGGGGTGACCATTTGTGTGAGATTTTGTAGATGAACCCTACAGATCCTATGATCCCTGTGGTGCCTTTGATGAGTTTCTGTGATTCTTGGTTGCAGTGGCTTATGTCCTTGAAGTATATACCATGATTTAGCTAACAGCCATATTAACAGTGGTAGCTGACCTGAGCACCCTGCACAGTTTCTTATCAGGAACAGGAGCTCAGAGAAGGCAGGCCGCCTCTCCTTTATTTTCTACTGTTACCTGAAGAGTGGTCCCCAGGGCTCTGCCCTCACCCATTTCCTCCAACTAAGAGAAGTTGGGAATGCTTTTCAAGTGGCTGTTTTATATCGAGGATGACCCCTCTTAAGTTACTTTTGCACATCAAAGGAGAATGTACACATCCTTTACTTTCAGATATTTGATCCATTATCCCTTTCATTTTGGGGCTACTTCAGAGAACAGAACAAAATCAGTTTAAATAACTATTGTGTGCGTGCTATGTGACTGAGCAATCTAGTTGTGGATGAGACAGACAGTCTAGTTGTAGATGTGACATACACATACGAAACAGAAGCTGCTACTGAAGATGAGCAAGGAGTTAAACTGAGAGTTGCAACTGCAGAGTGGTTAAGAGCAGCCTTGGGCCATGGAATCCAATAAACCTGGAAATGGATCAGGGCTCTTCTGTTTCCTACCCAGATGACCCTAGGCTGGTTGACAGGTTAGTTCACCTCACTGGACACCATTTGCTCATTTATAAAATGGGGATAACAATGCCTATTTCAAAGGAATATGTGGAAAATTCCAGTAGTTGATCAATAAATAATCATTAAAATTGTTGTTAAGGATAATAACAGCAATAACATAAATCATGAATTATAGGCTATGGCATTTTAAATAACTCAGAACTGGAACATTGACAAAACTTAAAGTATGAAGAAAAGGCTTCACAGAGACAAATCCCATTTCTACCACTTCACAGCTGTGGGACGTTGGGAAAATTCACCACTCTGAGCCTCAGTTTCCTCATATATACAATAAGGACAGTAATAGTACCTACGAGAACTAAATCAGATACCACTCAGCACACACACAGTGAGTATTCAATAAACACTGGTGTTACAATCATCATTATGGAAAACATGAGATATCTGGGTTAGACATGAGTTGTGTATGTTTATTTATATCTTATCCCCTAGCCCCAAACTATATCTGTTTGATTCTTTTATTACCAAAAGAAAAAAATTAATGGATTTGAATGAAACACAGAGCCCCCAACTAGTTTTACATAGGACATTATGATGAATTCATCTTAAATGGAAAACAGTTCTTATACCAAAAATCATGTCTTTTTCAAAAAGTAAAACTAATTTTTCCATCAAGTATAATGTTAATACCGCATAGCACTGAGGCAGTAAATAATTATGAGCCAAACTATCTCAGAGATTGGACATCCGATGTCTCGTTTGTACTCCATAACACCTTCGGGAAAATTCTGACATGTAAGAGTTATGTGCTATTTGTTTATTGCATTCTGTGCCTGTACTTTTCAAAAAGACAGTTTTAAGCTGATGCTATTTAATTAGAAAATTCAATATTTTTTACAACCAGCCAGGAATCTTTCAAGATGAAAATAACCGTTGTAATGAGCCATGGGTCCGTATCACCAACTGCATAGGGATGGAGGTGGATCCAGTTCCTAATAGAGGTTCTGCTACATAATGCATAAGACCGAAGCAGTAACTGCCATAGAAATGCGTTTGTTCCCATACAGATCACTACAGAACTGGGACCTTATGCATTATAACTATGGTATTAAGGCAGGTCGTGGTTTTTAGTGCTAATGCTTTAAATGGATGAATTTTAAAACTCTATCGACAATAACATTTATACAAAAATTGGGCAACATTATGTATAATTTTACATTGAAATAAGTGCTTTAAACTTGCATAAAAGGTTTTGTTTTCATTATAACTTAATTTTCAAAGCCTCCAACTTACATCATTTTGCAACTGTAATCTCTACATAATGAAATTATAATATGATTAAGCAATTCCTACTATGATGTCAAGCAAAGGGAAATGACTTGAAAGGTAATTATTGTACATGGGTATGGGGTAATATTCAATTATATTCTTGGACAGTGCAGAGTTTGTTTTTCCTCCAAATGCAAAATTGCTCTACTTAAAGACTGGCTACAGAAACTCTAAAAGGGTAAATTAACAAACAAAACCATTCTCTGCTAGCAGACTAAGCGCATCTGATCAGGGGTCAGAATTACAGTTTTACTCGTCTGCACATAATAAAGCCACTTCTAGTGAAATAAAATTGCCTTTCAGATAATAATCTATTTATAAACTTTCAGCTTCATCCACTTTGAAATTGGTTAACAGCAATAACAGGAGAAAAGCCAAAAGAGCCAGACCAAACACAGCAGTATTAGCTGCCCTCCCCTTGGTTACAGCAATTCGGGAGAAAAATCCCTCCAGTTCACCATCTTAATTAAAGTCAATTAATATAAATGCTTAATTATCTATATTTAATGCATTTTAACTGTAGATAATAGAAAACCTATATGCATAAACTGTCTTCAAGTTTGAAAACAAATGATGTCACTAGTTTATCAGATTTAAAATCTCTGAATCAAGACACTATACTTGATTTTCGATTTTCTGATGCTTATATGTAAAATTTTTTTAAAAAAGTTAATGCATTTTCTCTTTTATAGATCTTGAGAACTGATTGACTGTATTTTTATGTGCATACGAATACACTATTGTTTAAACGATTCAATGGCGAGAGATTACCATTGGGAACAGTGGATCAATAAAGATGACATTTTAGATAAGATTCTGCTGAGTACCAGGTGCTTGCAAACTCTTCCACCAACATATCTCACCAGAGGGCAAAATTAACTTGCACTAAAACCCAAGAATCTCCACTGTGAAATGCTGAATTTTAGTTTTCAGTAAATACGTGCTCTCAAATGGGAGGAAGATAAATGACCAACAATGGAATAAATAGGATGAAAAGATCTTTCTTGTTTTAGAAAGCTATATTGTGTTTTGGAAGCAAATAACATGCCATGATTATAGTTCAGGCTTCATTTGGGAAATAAGTACATCACCTTTTTTGTAAAAATCCGTGACTATATTTCACTTGGAAAATGCCATTTAAAGCGACATGTTGAAGGGTTTAGATGATTAATTAGAAGTTACAGCAATTTCATTCCTACTAGGTAATCTCTACTTATAAATGTGCAGTGATTCAAATGCATGCTTATATATCAAATCATCATGTTGTATACCTTAAACTTACACAATGTAGTAGGTCAATTATATCTCAATAAAGCTGGAAAAAACCTACAAAAAAAATGTGTGGCTTTCAACTCTGAATGCATTTTTTCCACAGGAAGGAAGGTCCCCAGCCAGACTACTGAGCTCTGAAACCTACAGAGTCCACAATATCTCAAGGGCCTGGTTTTAGGCAAGGTGGTGACACTGTAGCTAGGGGAAAATGCATCCCAGTTCCAATAAGGGAGGCTGGACTACATCCTGGGCCAGGTCCCCTTCCAGGTGCATTTGGCGAATAAACAGTTAAGGGTGTGGTTCTGGAATAAAGCAGAGAGCCTCAGACACCAGCAATGTGATTATTACTCTACTGGGGCAGAGGGGAATGGGGTGGGGTTCACTTCCAGTACTCCAAAAAATAAGGCATCTCTTTATACTTGTGAGAGAATTGATTCCTCCCACTCTTAATCACTTCTATGGAGAAAAGCCACCCCTGGGACTCTGATAGCTGCATAAGAAAAAATACATTTTCTGCCCCAAAGTTAATCAGAGAACACAAAAGGCCAACACTTGCCTCACAGGAAAAGGAATCAGGACTCTGGATTCAAGAATATCATAAATACTAATGAATCATTTTTATAAGCTCAGAGTTGAAGTAGGGGCCCTGTGAATCTAAGGAGAATATGAAAGAGAGTACTTTTTTTTTTTTTTTTTAATCCAGAAAGCTTAAGAAAGAGAACTTCCTAAATTAAAACAATTGTGGTGGGCATTTCAGTCATATAGTTCTTAGTGACTTAAAGAGAATTCTGTGGTCTTATTGCAGAGTGGGGGTTAAGGGTACAGACTGTCTGGTCAAACAGGCCTGTGTTAGTGTCCTGCTCCACATTCGGCAGGTTGGTGACCCAGGCTGTGACCTAGGCTGTGACCTTCTATGTGGTGGGGACGCAACATAGCCCCAAGCCTGGGATTGCTGGGACAAGTCATCATGAGGTAATGCACAAAAAACTTGACACAGTGCTGGGCATAGGGCAGGTGCTTTATTAATGCTGGCTTCTATTACTTTTAATCACCAATATTGCTTTTTTAGGGGAAAGTTCTCCTTTGCATCTTAAATAAATCTTCAAGATACAGGGAAGATCCAGAGAGTAGACCAAATCATCCTCCTGTTTCCCATGGGTAGAAGATTCACTCATTCACTCGTCAGATATTTATGGAGTGTTTACCATGTCCTAGGGTTACCACAGTTGTTCAATGAAGCATAATGCCTGGCGAGGTAACTAATAAAACAGGTTTTAGAAGACTGCTTTTAGACTTGGAGTATTAGGTAAATGTCAAGTAACTGCGTGGCAGGAAATAGGACTGTGAAAGTATTCCTCTGTGGGAACCAGAGCAGGAGGCCTGATTCCCCTCTCTCTGGTTAGCGGTGAGGAGCCACAAAATTTCTGTAAATTCTTTGTTAGTAATTTGGATATTCCATCTGTAAAATAAGCATCTGTTGCCTGTTTATGTCTGGTGGGCAATTAATGAATGGTCATAAGCCTATGTGGCTTTGCCATGTGAAAGGTACAAAAATGTTCTTTTTTATGAGACTGGAAACTCCAAAAGCCCTTCTTAGTCAATATCTATATAAACTGCAAGAGAGCTTACAAGCCTAAAGAGAGAGAGGGAAGTCATTATTATTCCACTTTGGTGCTGGTAAGCATGAATAATTTAAGGGTCATATCTGTAAAGGAACAAATGTCAAAAACAAACTGACAACTATTTTTCAAGTAAATTCCGGTTCATTTTCAAAAGGTCAGTTTTCCTGAGTAAGTTCTGAAATCTTAACTTCCCATTTTTACATTTCACATAAGCTCCAAGAAAATACATTTTTAGTAAGTGTTAAGGGCACCTATGCCCATGATAATTGATATTCAGCAAGTACATTATGGCCCAGGAGAAACTGTGAAGAGAGGACGATTTCTCCATCCAGTTGAAGGCAAGGAGCACAGTGCTGTTTCTGCTGGCTGGCTGGCTCTGCTGGAAGCAGGCTGTACACTTTAAGGTGGCACTTTAGACGTTCTGGCTGAGCCGAAAGTGTGGTTGTGACACAAACTTGTACTGAATAAAGTAGGGGCTCAAAGGCCAGGTATAATGCGTGCACTCACTTTTGTGTGGCTTGGGGCAAGTTTTCTAGAATTATGTATTGGTCAGGCCAACTTTTCTTGCTGGTAAAATGCAGTTATGTCTCCAGTGGGTGAGTCTCGGCCTGGAGAGGCTGCGGTTCAGCACATTACTTCCCTGCTCTAAGTTCCAGTGTCCATGTGTAAAATGGGTTTATAACAGTACCCACACTTAGTAGGCTATTATGAGAATTAAAGTGCATGTGTAGGCACAAGGGTCACAAGCAGAGGAAATACATATTAGTTATTATTGTTTTTATCCCAGAAGTCTAAAGATGGGAGATGCTTTTTCTCTGTGAACCTGTCTTCAAAGCCATGTTCACCTCTCAGTGCATTGGTTTTGTACAAAGGCACCAATGTGAAGGAGGCCTGGGTGCTAATCCTAGCTTGGCCTCTGACATTTGACCTTGGGCAAGGTCAGAGTGAGGGGATTGGACTATGTCAGTGTTTTTAACTGGTTCATCAGAGCCTCAGGGCAGGGTTCTGAGATTCTTCTCATTACCCCTCCAGCCAGAAATTTCATTTAAAAGAAAAGTTTCACAGCTTATAAATAAAGTCTAAGAGCCACTGAATAATGAGAACAATAAATTTTAATTGCTAAATTGTATGGGTCTAAGTTTAATATTCTCACTGTTGAATTTTTAGAAATATACGTAACATACTAAAAAACTGGAATCAGGGAGAAAACTGAAAGTTAGATTTCAATGAATTACCCTACTTTTTTTCAAGGTTGTTATAAAAAATGGCCAGTTGAAGGACATTTCTCTCCCTCTTTTCTTCCCTTTCTTCCTTCCTGTCTTCCTTCCAGTGAGAATTAAGAGTATCTTATATATACCAGAAATCTTATAGGGTACTATGGATCTGGGAGTGAGCTGACTGACAAAGTCTCAGCTCTTAAAAATTCACAGTCTATTTAGGAAAAAAGACAATAAACAAGTAAACAAATCACAATTACCAACTGTGAAGAAGCTGTGAAAAGAATGTGCAAGGTGAAGTGAGAGAGACTGACCTACTTAGGCAAGATTGTCCAGAAAGGCCCTAAAGAAGGTCGGCTACAAACAAATACCTGGGCCCGGCCAGTCATGCAGTCCAGTGACCTAGTCCTGCATTCAGCTCCTCACTCCCTTGGCCTTGCCCTAGATCTGGTCAACACAGTCACTGCATCCCTCAGCCTCTCCCACGGAGAAAAGGTGTCTTTTCTGACAAGTCTGCATGGGTGGGGGAGGCAAGTCCAGGGCTGAAACAGGTAACCAGAGGTCTGATTTTTTTTCCTTAAAGAACTTAGCTACTTAGTCCTTGAGATATTTTAATTTGTTTTCCTGTTGATCAGGAATTCTCAATAGAAGAAATCCTGGTTTTACATATATTATTTTTTTTGAGTAGGTAATCTATTCACTTGTCTGAAAATCAAAAATATAAAAACAGTGGTTGGGCTCTGGGGCCAGGTTGCTTGGATTCAAATCCCGGCTCTGCTAATCATTAGATGTGTGAGCTGGGCAGGTTATTCAAGAACTGTACCTCAGTTTCTACAGCTGTAAAAAACAACTGCACACACAAAATAGTACCCTCCTCATGGTGTTGCTGTGAGGGCTAAATGTAACAACTTAACATGGTGTCTAGCATGTAGTAAATGCTAAATTAATGGTATTATGCAAAAGAAACCCAGAAGAGTGCAGATTGCCCACAACTGTGATTCCCTTCTGATGATATAAACGGGATAATTAGACCCATAACTTTTCTTTAACAAACACTTTTTAAAAACAAATGAAAACACTATCTCAGTAAATTGGTAAGTATGAACTGTAACTGGCTGTCTAAAACTAAGTCAATAACATGCAAAGATTAACCAGAAAGGAAACATTAGTTTTTGATGGTATTAATTAGCTACAACCCACCTCCTCCCACCCTAAATATATCAGGAAAGGGAAAAGGACTCCTGATGAAAATCTAGAGTGATATGTAGAAGGAGTGCCAGATCTGGTTAATGTTAGCCAGAACATTTCTATAATTCTCTGAATTTAATTTATTTGCCCTTGATGGAAGTTCTGTTTACCTTCAACATAATTGAGCTCCTGCAGTCATAATATCACTTTGCAATGGTGACTTTAAGACATCCTTTCAGCCACTTATCATTAATATATATCTTGGGTGCCTTTGTTCAAGGACCACACTCTCCATTCCTGTGTCTTATTTAGGACACTTAACATAACATATTATTTGTTCCCTCGCAGCAAGGTCTCCTGCTGACAGCCAAGATTCTATTTTTCTGTCATAAGTAATTATGAATGTACACCTTTAAAAAGATTCCCAATTTGAGGGGTATAAACTATTTCAGATAGTAAATCACAGAGACATCTCTATCCCTTGGGCGGCCAAAATGCACAACTCAGATATATGAGATTTCACTCTGAATTTTCCATACCTGAAAAAAAATGGGATGTTCTACTTTCTCCCTGGGGCAGTTAGGGGGAAAAAAAAACCCAAAACACCCCAAAAAACAAAAAATCCAAAATTGGCACCTGTATTGGAGCAATTTATATCGATTTAAGTTTTTATCTATCTATCTATCTATCTATCTATCTATCTATCTATCTATTTATTTATAAAGCCTCAGATACAGAGCTTCTGTCTTCAAAATTCTCCTCAGAAAGCTGTGTCAGGGAGTTCCACTCTGAGGTTATTTTGTCACTTCAATTACACACTTTAGAGCTCCCCATCCCTCTGATTTTAAACCCTATGTTTCCACCGAAGATTCTTTTCTGTTCCTCCTCAGTATACTCTTGACAATCATGTGCCCCACTCACAACCAGAAACGAACAGTTCATCTTTCTGGCTCTCACCAACAAAGGGAACCCCAAGCAAATTTTCATTCCTGCTTCCTTCTGATTTTTCCATTACTAATACTACTTGTCGTAGCTCTCTGCCAGCCTTTATGTCAACTATAATTGAAAAAATTTAAAAATAACAAAATAACTCCTCTAAAACTCCTGCTGTCTCGCTGTATTAACAAAAACATGTATCACAGTGATACTGAAATATTGGGTCTGCTTTATAATAATACAAACAGCTAGTATTCGGTAGATACTACCCTAGGTGCTTCATATACAGTATATACCTCATTGAATGTTCATGAAAACTTTCAGGTGGGCGCTAGTTATTATTAGTCTTATTTTACAAATGCTGTAACCAAAATTCATAAAGGTCACACAGCAGGAATTGGTAGAGCTGGATTTCAGATGAAGGTCATCTTGACACCATAGCCATGCTCTTACTCCTTTAACAATATTTTCCCCTGGGCTTAACCTTTAGGACAACAAAGACAATTTCTCTCTTATATTCTTTTTTAGCTGCAAAGAACCTGTCATCCTATAAAATGAGGCACAGGTTACTGTATCATTTTGAGTGTGAGAACCTAAGTAATCAGCATTTAATAAAAGCAGTGGCAGCTCAAAGTGACTGATTTTCTCTATAGTAAATTATTTTTATTTTTCTATACATAGCATTTTTCATATTCCCACCTTGAGCACTCAAACTTCCAGAAGAATCCTGATGCTGCTCTGTTGGCTGTTGACTAGGAGGAACAATGGGTGGACTCAACATATTTAACCAGTCCCTAAAAAGAAAAGAAGTAAATGAACACACATATCTTTATTTCCAAATACAGATTTTACTTTTCCCCTGGATTTAAATTCCCTGGAACATCCACAAAGAAACATTTTCCTCCTTCATATTTCAACAAGACAAGATGTCCAAAATTTAATATTCTGTTTTATAAATTAGTTAATATAATTTCAATCACTCAACTAACTATTGAGCTCCTTGACTTACTATGGGGTTACATCCTGATAAACCTATTGTAAACTGAAAATATTGTAAGTCGAAAATGCATTTAAAAACCCAACTTACCAAACATCATAGTTTAGTCTACTTCAAACGTGCCAGAACTTTACAATAGCCTACAGTTGGGAAAAATTATCTGACACAAAGACTATTTTATAATAGTGTTGAATATGTCATGTAATTTATTACACAAATTGTTTTATATTATTGTGAAGTTGAAAAATCGTTAAATCAAACCGTCATAAGTTGGGGATTATTTGTAATTGTTCAATAAATACATCAACTAAATGAAGATGGCATTCTCCTCAAAAGTTTTATCGTTGTTATTAAACTGTAGTACAGTTCTCATACAAGAAAATTATTTCAATAACTGAGAAGAAATGCAGCATAGACAAAGCTCTCTACGACCTTTGGGTAAAAAAGCCTGACAAAGTTACATGTCACAAATGACAACATTCCACATGGTAATTCAAACCATAAGTTAGTCTTGGGCCAGCTGCAATGGTGGGAGTCAGTATGCATTAATTCAGGGCTTAAGAGCAGCAGAGGGCAAAAGAAAGGTGAGGGAGCTGGGCCCTTGAGCAGCTTGCTATTTCAGTTCTCCCATTACAAATGAGGACAAAACCACTCCAGAAAGTACCTCCTACATTCCCTGTCTCTCTGCCTCCAACTTCCAACCTCATTTCCCAATCTCTTTACTTTCCTTCCTCCTCTGTTCTTTTCAGTCCCCTGCTCTTCTAGTAGATTACCTGGGTGGATATGATACAAGTGGGTGACATCCTGAAGGCATGAGTCACTGTACATTCTACTTCAAGACCTTCTCATCTTTAAACTTGCTAGTGAGCTTCTTTGGGGAAAGGAAGCAAGCAAGAGAATGTGAAGGATTTTCCAACATGAATTCTGTTTCTTGCATTGATCTAGAAGCCTGTAGTTTACCATTTTTTTCTCAACAGGAGCATGTCCCCATGACTAAACAATTTCTTTGTAAATTTCTGTACTTTCTACTGTCTTTATCTACTATGGGAGATGGTCCTAATAACTAAGAGCACTGGTGTCTAGGCCAATCCCAGCTCCATGTTTCCTAATGTAAGAACTTGACCAAGTCACTTAACATTGTAAGCCTCAGCTACGAAAAGGAGATAATAATAGTATCTCAGAGTTTTGTTGTTAGGATTAAATTTTAAAAAATGGATGAAAAACATTTGACATGGATCTGGGTACAGAGTTGCACTAAATAGATTTCAGCTATGACCACCATCATCATCATCAATGAAGATCATAGTGTAGCTTTACCTACAATGGTAAATCAAGGTAGGAATTAAATTCTATTAAAATTAAACCAGTAAAACATGGTAGAATGCTTACAAGTCTATACAGTAGAGGTTTTCCTTGGAAGCTGCTCAGTTTTCTTATATAAAAAGTATCTTAACATAAAAAATACCCATTTCCTATTTGCTATATTTTAAGATACTTTCAGTCACTACTCACCTCAACTATCACTAGATTATGGCTAGTGAAATAAGCAAGGTGAGCATGCTGTGTAATTGAATTTCATAATAACATATTAAGGACATCAAAAAGGATTTATCACAGACTTCCAAGCTAATGGGGCATTTTCTGATAAGCACCTTTTATTTAGTCCACTTAATTATAGTAGACCAAAAATTCCTACATTATACAAAATTACCAGGTCACATACAAATTACCATCCTGGTGACCTCATTACTCTGTAAGAGTGATAGAGAGCGAGGATGAACAAGAGAAAAATAATGTTATCATATAATGACAGTCCTAGAGACAAATTAGAAACTCCACACAATGGCAGTAGAAGCACCTACTCATGGTCCATGGACATGGGAAAAATTGCAGGTGGGGGTTGTTGTGTGACTGTTATAAAAGGCAAGATATTCACTAATTAGGCCGATAATTTGATTAATGTTTTTTCTTCTCAGCAGTAGCTATGGGAAGTACAGGGATCTTCTTTTTTGATTTGTTTGTTTTAAAATAAGTCGATTTATCAAAAAGTTGCAAGAGTACAAAAAACTCCTATATACCCTTCAGCCAGAGTCCTCAATTTAAACATTTTATTACATTTGCTATCTAACTAACTATCTATCTATCTATCTATCTATCTATCTATCTATCTATCTATCTATCTATCATTTCTATCTAATCTATCATTTCTCTATCTAAACAGGATTTGGCAAACTATGGTCTATGGGTGAAGTCTATCCCACTGTCTGTTTTGAATAGCCTGCTCACCAAGAATGGTTTTTACAATTTTAAATGGTTGAAAAAATTTTAAATAATGCTTCATGGCATATGACAGTTATTACAAAATTCCAATTTCAGTGCCCACAAATAAACTTTTATTGGAATAAAGACACGTTCCCTTGTTTATGTTTCGTCTATGGCTGCTTCTGTGCTACAATGACAGAGTTAAGTATTTCTCTGGCCCTTTAGAGAAAAAGTTTGATGATCCCTGATCTATAGTCATGGACTCTTATTGATTTATCCATACTAAACAATATCACATATTTCTTCTCATCTTTCTTCTTTCTATATTTGTAATTCTATTCTGACAGTGAGAGACCTGGTTCCCATTACCATTAATATATTTACTTATTTTTTTGAACTATAGAACACAACAAAAGTAGTTTCTGAACTGCTAAGCGAACAAAACAAAACAACCGATAGAAAACCTTACGCTACTTTCTAGGGTTCTCCCTTTATGATTCTTTTTATTCTTTAGTCAAAAATACTATGTTCAAAATCTACCTGGTTAGTTATTCCCCCGCCCTGCCTTCAGTGTGATTATACATCATCAACTGGTGATGGTTTGACTTAGGATTTTTCGACTTCATGATGGTGCAAAAGTGGTAAGTATTCAGCAGAAACCGTAATTTGAGTTTTGATCTTTTCCCAGCTATATGCAGTGCGATAGATACTCCCACATGAAGCTGGGCAGCAGCAGTGAACAGCGACTCCCAGTTATCCATGAGATCACAAGGATAAATAACAGGTACTCTATAGTGTATTTATTGTGTTAGATTATTTTGCCCAACTGTAGGCTAATGTAAGTGCTTTGAGCACATTTAAGGTAGGCTAGGTTAAGCTATGATGTTTTGTAGTTTAGGTGTATGAAATGCATTTTTGACTTATGACATTTTCAACTTATGATGGGTTGAGAGGGACATAACCCCATGGTAAGTCAAGGAGCATCTGTTTTATTCATTTGAAATACAGAGTGATCAGCTTCTGTTTGTGTTTCATTACAGTTTTTTCCTCTATTCTTACCGATTTCTATTATTTTTGTTATAGTTGAGTATGTAAAACTTTAACAGTTCAAAATTCAAAACTACACAGAAAAGCATATTTGGGTAAGAGTTATATATTCACCATCCCTTCCAGTCTGTTTCCACACCCTCATCACCCCTATGCCCTCCCCACCCACCTCTCTATAGATAATCAATTTAATTAGTTTTATTATCTCCTTTCTATGTTTCTTTCTGCAAAAAATAAGAAGATACATGTCTATTTTTTTAGTTCTCTTTTTTCCCTATGGAAAAGGTAGCATAGCATAATTACTCCTTTGTACTTTCATTTTTCTCAACTTAAAATAGATACTGGAAATCACTCATACTAGTTCATACAGAGCTTCCTCATTCTTTTTCATGCCTGCATAGCCACGAGTACATGATAGTACATGGCTGTAATATCATTCATTTCACTACTTTCCTATGTTTGGGCATGTTTTCAATATTTTGCATTATTACAAATGAACTGCAAGATTATTACGATTAATGCTTTAACGAATAACCTTGGGCAAATCTATTTTTGTATACCTGGAGAAATATCTTCAAGGTAAATTGCTAGGAGTGGGATTCCTGGGACAAAGGTAGTGGTTTTGTCAGATATTGACAAATTCCTTCCACCAATGTTGTATCCATGTGCATTCCTTCCAGCAATGTATGAGAGTGTTAGTTTCTGTACAGCTATGTCATAAGAATATGTTGTCAAGTTTTTAATGCTTTTCAATCTGAGAGATGAGAACTGGCATCTTAAAGTAGTTTTGATTTGCACTCATACTCTCAGTATGAGCTAAGAGTCAGATGGAAGAAGTATTCTAGCCAACAGAAAATGGTATTACAACATGGGCAGCACACCAAGGCTGCTGTGGGCTGATCAGACCATCTATTTGTTCTCTTGAAGGAATTCCCCTATAACTGTGTAAACATTTAAATATTTACTTGGGAAAGTAATTCTCTGAGAAATCTAAACCATGACAATAATTATTATATTAATCATTTACAGCACTTCTACCTGCTATCATGAAGTTCTGAGTCTGAGGAGCCAGCCCAGCAAAATACTTTTACAGATCTTTTATTAAAAATTTAGAAATTTCTATCCAAGACTTGATGATATTTATAATTTGGTACCATTGCACATTTCTTATTCTCTGAAAGAAGTTTGGGTTTTAAAAAATCTATGGTCAGGAAACAGATTTGGGAGAAGACTTGGAAATATCTCACTTTGGGAGGAATTTACAGATTCTTTTTAAAATTTGGTGAAAACTGTTTTCCCAGAAAAATGTACATAAATGCCAAATTTGACTTCCAATTTCAGGAGGTCAGAGGTCTTTTGAATCCCATTCATGGACTTCTGGACCCCCAAATTAAGAACTTCCGCATCATGGAGTATCACAGAGATGTTTCTAGTAGTGTAAGATCCATGGTTGGTTAAGTTTTTCTATAAAAGGCCAGGAAGTAAATATGTTAGTCTTTACAAGCTATAACATCTCTGTCAAAACTATTCAACTCTGTTGTAGTGTGAAAGCAGAATAAACAATATGTGAATAAATGAGATTGGTATTGTTTCAATAAAATCTTACAAAAAAATATCTTGTAATGGGCAGGATTTGGCTTGCAGGCTACAGCTGAATGACCTCTGTTTTAGAGGAAAGAACTGTGAATTGGAACATTCTCAAGGCTCTTATGAAAATTCTTGTTGATTTTCCTCCTAAATGCCTTTGAATCCTTATTTCTCACCATCTCCACTGTCCAAGCAACTTATCTTGCTTCATTATCTATAGCAAATGCTCTTAATTCCTTGTTCTCCGCATTGTAGCCTAATTTAAATTTGATTATGTTAATCTTTTGTTGAAAACCCTGCAAAGTCATTGGGAAACTATGATACTTGGGAGAATCTTTACTCTGGCCTTTGAAGCTTTGACAGACTAATCTCTCTATATTTTTACAATCACCTCTTGCGTTATTCTCCTGCTAACTCACTAGTCTCCAGCCACATTAGTCTCTCAATTCCTAGAATATGCCATGCTCCTGACCATGATGGGGCCTTTGCTTAGGCTGTGCCCATTTGTCTAGACCATACTCTCCTCCCCTTCTCTGGCCTGGTGAACTTGTATCCAACCTTGAGATTTCGGCTAAGCATCACTCCCTTTGGAAGTCTTCTCTGATGGTCCCTTGCCAACTCTAGCTAAACTCCTTTGTCACTCCTTCTAATAGAGCAACTGTGATCTCATTAAGAGCTCTTGTCTCAGCTCATAATTACATCCTCATTTGTTTGATCATTTGGTGAATGTACTCTTCTCCTTTTGACTCTAGCCACCACCTAGAGCACCTAGAGAGCTTGGCCCAGAGAAGTACTTCCTTAATATTTATCAAATTCATGACTATTGAAAGAGTCTCTTTGCCGTCCAGAATATTGAGTGCCACTCAGTGTTGAAAGTTTCCATAACAACGAATAATGCAGCCATTGCGACTCACTCTATTTTCCCATCTTGCTCTTTCTCCACCTGTCAGAAGCATGGTTTTGTTTCCTCATCATGTGTTTTGTACACACACAATTTGGGGTGAATCTGGGAATACACACCTTGTTTCTTTATATACAAGACAGAAAAATTTAATTTTCTGCCTCAGAAAACAGAATGCTTGCTTGGAAGTATGTTTACTAGTATTAAAAAAATTCAAAATATACGTTAATTTTTTTGAAGCTTTTATATACAAAAAGAGCTCTCAGTAGCTTTTCTTCATAGGATGCATATCCCACTTGAAGTAAGAAGCTCAAAATACAAGTTAGAAACACAAAATGTAAGTTGGGAACTCTTGCATATTTTTAATATGGACTCTTATATATTTTTTTAACATGGACTGGAATAGGTATTAAGTTGCTAGTATTTAATTTTGGGTTGTTTTCTGCAGAAGGTCTCTAACCAGATTCTCAGTGTTGTAATAACAACCCCTAAGTGTTGGGGATTGCATTCTACAACATTCCCACCAAGCAGTTATCTAATCAATCTATACTGATCATAATTCAGCAACTGTGTGCCTTGTTCTTCCCCCAGGCAATCTGGACTCTCTCTAATCCAATCGAGAGTGAGATTTTCAAAATTTGCTCTTAGGGCAATATCCAAAATCAGTACATTGGCTTAAAGCTTAGCATTGTCTGGTACTTACTATTTCTACGGAATATTTTTGTGCCTTTCCTTTACTGTTACCACCACACTAACCCCAGGCTTCAGAGGGAGAACCACAGCCACATCTTTGGTCCCTTTTCTCATAATGGCCAAGTGCTATATCGTAAATATTTCTATGCCCTCAAAATTCATATGTTGAACCTGATCCCCACTATGATGGTGTTTGGAGGTGGGACCTTTGGGAGGTGCTTAGGTCATAAGGGTCAAGCTCTCATGTATGGGATTCTGCCCTTATGAGACACCCCAAAGAACTTCCTTGCTCCTTTGGTCATGTGGAGTTACAGTGTGAATATGGTTGTCTATGAACCAGGAGGAGGAGCTGTGACCATATTATAAGCTCCATAAGGCAGACAATCATGTCTCTCTTCTTCACCTTGGGCTTGACATATATTAGATGCTTACTAAATGTTTGTCAAATGAAAAAATGAATACCTGTAGGAAGGTTAGGGCTATAACAGAAAGACCTATAGGGGAAAGTGAAAAGATTGGGAAATAGAAGAGTTCTCTGAGAAAGACCTGGTAGAGAGGTCAGGAGAACATGCTCTGAGAGCAGTGAGAGGAATAGTAGGAGACAGAAAAGGCAGCTAGTTGAGAATGATATGAGAATTATTCTTCCCAGACATTTCTTCTCCTCTCCTCCTAAAAGGGCTCCCAGAGGATGTCTGCATTACAGTTACATTTGAAATAGAATCACATCTCTTCCACAGCAAAAGTTAGGAAACACACTGCATAAACAAGCACTATATTTTCATCTCATATCAATCCGTGTGTATTTGAAGACATGCAACAAACGCTCATACAAAAGGGAAAATCACACTCTTTCTTCTTCTGGCCTCTACAAAATCACCTCTCCTGACCATGTTTTTGTCAGAAAATCCATTAAAGAGAGGACCCAGCTTTCTCCAAGTGTTCAGTGTTTCAAGAAATCACAAAATGATTAACTTCTCTTTATTAAATATATTTTATATGTTCTCTACAGAACTGAATATCTTCCCTGTTTGGCAGTATTTTCTCTCAAGTTAAGAAAAATTAATGACATAGCATCTTGGGACCATTTTACAGACACTGACTCATTAGATATGGTAGATAATTCAACTCTGGAGGCACAAATCCAGGCATCAGCCATCAAATTCAACTATATGTGAACAGTAATATCCCATCTACCTGAGACAGTATGGAAAGAGGCCAATCCTTTCTTTGCTTCTCTATAGTGTTATCAGCATAGCTGCTTTATATCAAGCCTGTGCAGTGTCACAGACTTTATGCTGGGTACTGAGGAATAAGATATGAGTCTGCTCTTGAGGATTCAGTCTCTTGGAGAGAGACTGTTAGATCAAAACTTATAAGAAAGTGAAGTAAGTATTGTTAGATAGAGGTAAGCCCAGGGAACCTCTTATAGTTAGAAGGGTTCAGATAAAGCTTTCTAGCAAAACTAATGAAAGGATTGAAGAGGCAGCAAAATAGAGAAAAGGTGGAAGGATATTTTAGAAGGAACAGCATGCACTATACCAGAAAGGTGTGGGGAGCTGGAGGTACCCCTGGCATTACAAAATGATGGGCACTGGCATACATGTGTGTCGAATGTTGAGACTGTGGTCTGTTGCTGAAGAAGAGGGGGAGGGTCTTGGAAGGCAAAGAAAAGAGTTCTTACTTTATTCTGAAGGCCTGGGGACCTACTGAAGATAATAAACTAGAAGAATCTTTGTTTCCACTTTAGAAAGATCACTGTGGTAGTTGTGTGGAGAATGGGTTGGTGGGGGAAAAGAGAAGGGCTAGAACAATCAATCAGAAATTTGTTATTGTATAATCTAGGTAGAAGTAATGTGTTATTTTGGAAATTTAGAACATATGTATATGAAAATATATGTGTATGAAAATACATGTGTATGAAGATACATATCAGGAACACAGGATTTTCCCCTTGACAAAATTCATTTCTCATTGTATCAAAATGAGGTTGTAACGTACAGAAATCTCCTGAAAAGACAACTTGTTTTTGTCATCCTGTGAGAGTGAATGTCTCTAGAGATGGCAGTTTGTCTCAAGGATCTTACAGTCTAATGAGGAATATTTTTTTTTCTGTGTCCCAGGTACTATCTAAGTCAAATTCAAAGAGTTATTGTGTGTCCACGTACCCAATGCTGTGTTGGCTATTAAAGGATATAGAATATAAAAATACAAAATATGGTCCTAGAAAAGTAGGCAAAGATATGAACAGACAGCTCAGAAGAAAAGACATATAAATGCCTCCTCACCCCATTATGGAAAGATGTTTGATCATGTATATAATTATAGAAATGCAAATTATAATAATGAGATACTATTGAAACATGGCAGCTTGGCAAAGGTTGTAAAGTTTCATGAAACTCAGTGTGAGTTGGTAGGAACATATATTGGTGAAGAATTTGGCAATATCTATGAAAATTATCTTTTGACCAAATAATTTCATTGCTAGAAATCTCTTGTAAATACATACTTGTGCCAGTTCACAAAGATATGCTCATGAGGATGTTTATTACAGCACTGTTTACAGTAAAGGAAAGCTGGAAACCACCTAAGTGTCCATCAGCAGATAAGAGGTTGAATAAACATAGTACATCTAAATAATAAAATAATATCCAGCAATTAATGAAGAATGTGTTGATCTATAAGTGTAAATTTAGAAAGATGTACAAAATCTATTCAGTAAAAATCTAAAAAGCAAGTTGTAGAACAGTCTAGATTTTCATCCCATTTCTGTTGAAAAAATATGTAAATGAAATATATTTTCTTGTATATACATATAAAGTTTCTGAAAGATGCCCAGGACTGTTGGCCATCATCATACCTGGGAGTAGAAATGTGGGGTAAGGGTTAAGACCTATTTTTCATTTTCTATTTTTCTACTCTGGTTGAATATTATTTTATTTTTCACTACTTTATTTTTTAAATGCAGATTCTCTCTCTACAAGAGCTTCCAATTTGATGGCATCTATAAGAAAACTCCTTTGAAACACAGCTTCAAAATATCTTCAAAAAGTGTTTTAGGTGACAAGTGCTTATTGGAAACAGCAGTCCCAATTTGTCTCACAACCAACAGAGGAGAGAGGGAAAGGGTGTCTTCTTCATGCCAACGTGCACCGTCTGAGCTGATCCTAGCAGCCTTCCCCACTGGAAATATCCACTTCAGTGATCAAAGCAGAACGTTTTAGGTCTTTATAAATAAATGTTGGTACTGTTCCTGAAAATTGTCAAGTTTTCATTTGCATAAACAACAGCTACTTTATCTAATGCTATATATAATGACTTAAAAAATAGATGGAGGCTTATTATTTGTTTTTAACACATCATTCATGAGCCTGAATATTAAAGTAAAATGGTTCCTGGAAATCTGCAATGTCAAATCTAAAAATTCAATGACATAATTTGACAAAGAATGATTATAATGAGCAAGTTAGAAGATGCTCTACAAGAGAGGGAAGGCCAGGCTAAGAGCTCAGAGGAAATATATAGACTTTTTTTTTTAAATTTTATGAGAATATGTGAAATAAGTTTAATATTATGTTTTAATCTGATTTTCAAAGGATTTCTCCCTTCTTCCTTTCTTTCTCTCTCTCCTCTCTTTCACTGCTGGAAGATAAAAGGTCTCAGTGTCATGGAAAACTAAGCAGTGACTCACTTTTCTTTTGTCTTTCATTGGAGGAAAATCATTTCAGGGTGAAAATTCTCAAGAAAGTCAGTTTATCTCCTCAAAACAGAAAAAAACTAATCAAGCATTGTCTAATTAATTAGAGATACCTGAAAAAAAATGCTATCAAGACCTACAGCTGTAATCAATTTAATCAACATGCAGCGAGCCAATCTGGTTTTCTTGATTAACAAAGCTGAATGTTAAACAGAAAAGTGTGACATTGTAGTGCCATTAGCTAAAGCTACAAATTGAACATTTTTCCTAAATATCCAAAGTCAGATCAGGATAAAGTAAAAACTCAGTCTGAGAACCACGGGCATGAACATTCCCGTTCATCCCATTGATATTTCTATGTCAGAAGAACAAGTTTCATTTAAGTAGTAGAAATGAGTAGTAACTTCAGAATGTTTAGGTGAAGACACATGAAAAACCAACTACCTGGAAAGATTACATAATAATAAAGACAAAAAAGTTATGTGAGATTTCTCTGTTTATTGTCATCTAAGTTGGTTATGGAATTTATTAGGAACAGACATGTGAGACATAAAGAGATGAAATTTTTATTACATTTTTAAGATGTGAATGTAAAATGCATCTATAGTGTTTGCTGAGTAAATTGAAAAATTTAATTTCGCTTATTTTATTTGCATAAAGTCAATTTAAGTGTCAAGACGTCTAATGCATGATTGGTTTATTAATGGTTTGTTTCTTGCTATAAAGTGATGATTATATTTTGTGTAGTTGATCTTTGCAATACAGTCTGTTATCTGTTAAAACAATTCTCAATTTTTTAGGGGTAAAAAATTTTTTTTCTGCTTGGAATTTAGTAAGAGCACAAATAAATACTTGCTAATAAGTGGGTTGCAATCAGATTATATTAGTTGCATCTAATGTTACCAAAACAGTTTAAATATGTAAATATGTAAATAATTTACCTAAAAAATAAATTGAATAGAATTCAAAGTAATCTTAATACCATTCCCATTCCCATATGTTTTCTTGAAATATAGGGGGAAGAAAAAGTATACATGGTATATAGTAGTCATTTGATAAAAATTATGGAGTGAACCACTGAAGAGTTAAAGCTTACCTACTAGTAATATATTATGGCAGCTATGATTTTGGCTGGCCACTTTTCTTTTCCCTCTTTGGAGAAACTAGCTCTTGTTTCCATTATGCAACCCATTCCACATGGTTTGGGGGTTAAGCCTTCCTTCACTCCTAATACGGGGCAGGCATGAGACTCCAGCTAGGCCAGAGTCCATTCTTGGACTTTTGCTGGGTAAACAGGGTTGTGACTCATGTCCACCAAAGTAAGCATATGTAAATGACATCTATCAGAGTATATTTCTCCAACCGAAAAAAAAAGGCTGAAAAAAACTATATGAAGCTGTGATAATTTTCAAGAGGTCCTTTAGAACTTCTACATTTTTATGGGAGACTTAAATATTACTGTTTTACCCAGCAAAAGGATGCACATAGAATGAGGACTTATATTCCAAATAAACACAGCATCACTGAAGATGCAGGGGGAACAACTGTCCCTCCAAATGATAGGTTTCGTCTTCATATCTCTGAGGAACATTAAAAAAATATCTGAATGCCTGCCCTATGCCACATTATACTTCTGTTCTCGATATTGACAATACAGTGGTGACCAAGTCAGTCCCTGCTCACATGGAGCTTACAGTCTAGAATTGGAGACAGACAATCAATCAATATAAGTAAATAAACAAAGAAGCGAAGGGATTAGAATATGCCACCCCCAAAACTATGCCAATTTGACATAAAGATTCTTTTGAGTTGAGGCTATGAGAAAAAGTAGACACAAGAAAACCTCTCAGTCTTTCCTTCTCTACCAGTAAGGGTAGGATGATTCTTAATCACTGGAGACAACTCTAGACTGTTCTCAGAGACAGTACCAGAGTAATCAGCATAATAAACCTTACTAACTAGCTCTTATCTTCCAATAGTTTCTCCAGTATTTATCCTGCCACAATGTGCTACTCTTAGAAGCTCAAAGTCCTCTTCCTTTGTCTTGTCACTTTTCTATAATATTTATTGTTCTTTTGTTAAGATGCTATATAGGCCCAAGCTCTAACCACTCTCTCGAGTTACTCATCATTGAGTGTTTCAGAATGTATGCACAACGCAGGTGTTAATAAGCTTTTATTTTGCTCTTGTTAATTTTTCTTTTGCCCATTTAGTTTGCAGGAGAACCTAGGAGGATAGAGAAAAAAAGGTTTCTTTCTACAGAAGGAATATTATTTCTGATAAAAAAGTGCTATAGATATTTACCAATAAAAGATTTAGTGAGTATTTCATAATAACAGTTCCAGCACAGAGTAAAGGTGATAGATTCTCATAAAAATTCCAATCTATTGCATACAGACTGATTCTAAATGCACAGGCAGAATAGGAAACACAGAATGGCTGATTTGGCCCATTTCTTGGAGACAGATGTTTCTAATACAACAGGCTTCTCAGATGAGCAAATGAAATTCACATTTAAACCATGTTTACCAGGGAAATCCTATTGCTGAGAGGCTGCAGGCACTTTTGAGCTCTTGGATGTGTAGAGCATTGTCCAAAGAATGGAGAGGCAATGTGGAATCAAAGAGAAAAATTCCATGACCTTAGATCGACTATCTCAACTTTTAGGATTGATTTCATAAAACCCAGCAAGGCGTGGCTGGCTACAAAATGGAACACAAAAATATTTCTATGCTGCATATCTGGATGAATAAGTGGTTAGGGTGGGACTGTCACAACAGCAATGACTGTCACCACCACAATGGAAAATACTTTGATCATCCAATGTGGAGCTGAACATTAGACACATAGTAGAGTACCAATATAGCATATAATTTAAGTTGCACAGTTTTTGATTTGATCTTAAATTTTCTTTTAGTTTTGAAACCTTTGGGTTAAATTCTGTGCCTGTTCTTCACTTAGAATATGGGGATAACAGAATTTACCACACTAGATTGTGGCAGGGATTAAATAAAGTTATAGAGCAAATGGAAACTCTCACCCCTCAGTGCCTGCTACAAAGATGGAATCAATGTGTGATAGAAATGTAATAGTAATAGTAATAATGTTAGTAGATATTATTATTATTTGAAATTACAGAAAAAGATTCACTCTCAAGCAACTTTATATAACACGCTTTACAGTTATAAGACAACTACCTGTTAAATGCTTTGTAATTAAATCCTTAGAAAATCAAGAGCAAACTTTGCAGTCTTTTCTAACTTTAACTAGAGAATAACTACCTTAAAATTAGAATACAAAATAAAATCACCTCAACCTTTCTGTGGAATGATGGGACTTAATGGTGCAGAAAGAGTAGGTGCGATTTAAATTAATGTTCTCTGGGCTTTTGTAAAGAATAACTAGAGGGTATCATTTCCATCATTAAGTGTGTCAGATTATCAGATGCCATATTTATGTACTGATTTCCATTTTCTTTTCAAAGTTTGGTTATTCTTTTATGTTCAGTAGTCAAATAAAACAATGATATGCTAAAAAGAAGGCTCTGTGAGGTGAATGACAATTTAATTTTTCCCCAGTGTTGGCTGGTTGCACAAGAAAATAAAGAACTAGAGAAAGCTGACAGAATCTTTAGTTGATTAGATTTATTTCCTAGCAGTTGTAGGGTGTGTTAATTGTAACATTTTAGTTAATAAAAAATATTGTGATAGAACATTGATGTGGGTGATAAGCGGACTTTTGAACAGATACGATGGTAAAATGTTATTTTAAAAACACTGGGAGAAAATAATCAGAATTCTTTGAGTAAATTGGGCTTGTCAGGGAAGGCAATAATTCTTTCAAATCGCCACACTACCTTCATCATCATAATTATTTTTATGGTGTTACTGCAGCTGCTATTCAGTCTAAATATGGACCTCATTCCATAAAGAAAGCTCACATGCTAAATTGTAAAAAGGCAGAAAGATACAGAAACATTAAAATGCCAGAAAGAGCAAAGTGACAATATTAGACTAAGAATTACACTAATGGTTTTTATAGATAAATTCTTTCATTAAAGTATAACATACATGTAGAAAACTGCACATATAATAAATGTATAGTTCAATGAATGATCCTAAAGTAACCATAACCACTGCCTGGGCCAAGAATAGAAGCTTCCCTTATTCCCCCTCCTAATCATTATACTCCCTCTCTCCAAAAGTAGCTCAGATGGTGACTTTTTAAAAAAAATTAAGTTTCTTGGGGGTAATGTTGGTTAATAACATTATATAAGTTTCAGGTGTACAATTCTAGATGGCGACTTCTAACACTAATAATTAGTTGGTCTGCTTCTGAACCTTGTATAAATGAAATAGTACTTCTCAGTTGTCTAGCTTATTTCCCTCGATATTATATTTGTAAAATTCACCCATGTTTTTTAGTATAAATAGAATTCCATTGTGTGAATATATCACAATTTACTTATGCCATGCCTTCTACTATTAAAGGTGATTGGGTTGTTTCCAATTCAGGGAAGCCATGGATGTGTTTATGTTGAGGGGAGAAACTTTTTCCTTTTCCACTTGGGTCCAATGGTTGGGGGCCTGCAAATTAACTGACAACAGCCACATTAACAGGTGAAAAGTTTACTTACATGTGCACATCGTGGGAGTTGCTCAGTAATAAGTAACTCGCTGAATAGCCAGAGATAAAAGTTTATATAAGGAACTTAACAAAAGGGGTGGGTTTAGGTCTTAAGAGGGAAAGTTGTATTGATTATTCGATGCTAATGGGAATGGGCATTCTGTCTTCATGGCAGCCGAATGGCAGCTGTATTTTTGGGAAACCCTGCTTTAGTCAGATCAGGGAAGTTCAGATAAGCCTTCTTTCTGCACCTTTTTTAGTTCAAACATTCTCACTGCAAAGTCATCTTTACATCAGCCCTGGGGGTCTCAGTGAGTCCCCATAATTGATGTTTTGGGTGCACATATGTATGCACTCTACTGGTCATGTATCTGGGAGGGTAACTATTGATTAAAAGAATATAGTATGTTCGGCTTATGTAGATGCTGCCACAACATTTTTCTAAAGTAGTTGTGTTAACTTATACTCCCACAGGCAGTGTGTAAGGGTTCTAGTTTCTCCATGTCCTCAACAAAATTACTGAAATTTTACATTTCAGCCACTGTGATGTGATGGAGTGTAGTAGAATCATAGTGTGCTTCTTCTTCCACACCGTGGCATGCCTTTTTATCTTCTTAAATAGTGTCCTTTAGTAAATTCCTAATTTTAATATGTCTAATGTATCACCATTATCCTTTATGAAACTTGAGACCTTTTTAAAAAACTTTTCCTACCCCAAGGCCTGAAGCTCTTCTTAGAAGGTGCCTCCTAGAATTGGGTTGTTCAACATGGTAGTCGTCACTAGCCACGAGCAACTACTGAGCACTTGAAATAGAGCTAGTCTAAATCAAGATGGGCTATGAATATATATAAAACACACTGGATATCAAGGACTTAATATAAAAAAAGATGGGCTATGAATATATATAAAACACACTGGATATCAAGGACTTAATATGAAAAAAGAATGTAAAGTATCTCAATATAATATTTTATACTTCTTACAAAGGGGCCAACAAACTACAAGAATGGCATAAAGATTACTTTAAATTGAAGACATTTAGACAAATAGCAGATGCAGAGAGAAATGCAGCGAGAATCTGCAATTCCTTCATTTGTCTAAAGCAGAACTTTCAAGAGTCAGCTGCTACAAACGCTTCACTCTGGGAAAGTCTCCAATGAGGCAACTGACCTTTATCAACTGGACATATTAAGAAATTGTGTCAACAAGCCTTATCAGAACCTTTCATCCCTTTCCTACCCTCACACCCCACTAGCTGTTCAGAGGGCCACTCCTTATAGAATATTTCCACATGCGTGTGTAGTAAAACCTTTCTCCTGTTAATTCGTTGTCTGTTTATTTACAGCACCCCCCACCCCACACCCATCACTCGAACCTAAGCTGAAAGAGAAAATGTTTTCCTCCTATAAATTACACATTGGAGTGATAATGTTTTGGATGTACTGGATTAAATAAAATATATTACTAAAATTAATTTTAACTGTTTTAAAATTTTTAAATGTGGTTATTAGAAAATTTTAAATTACACAGGTGGCTCACATTCTATTTCAAGTGGACAGTAGCTCTAGATAATGTTTTCTTCCTCTAGATGTAATTCTTTTGCTCTGGCAAGCAATTAGGGCAGGGTCAGAGGACCAATGGTAATTACGATGATTCAAAATGAATGTGTTGTGAACCCTCCAGAGACCTGGTCTATTTCTGGTTAATGCTTTTACTCCAGGTATAGCACTGTAGGGCTTACTATGGCCTCAACTCCTTATAGGTTGTGAACTCCAATTTTTGTCTCCTAAGCACATAAAGCTGTTGAAGGCTATGCTAGTCTCCTCAGCCTCTCAGCTGATGCTTTCTGAAGTGGAATTATTCCTGAGAAAAGTGGCATAATGTGAAGGCTGCCTCTCCTGGCTTCCCTTCCCTTCTGGAGCAAGGCTCTATAAATTCTCGCTGCCTGGGAAGCTCTCCAATGGCTTTAATCAGATGATTCTCATATTTTGTCTGGCTTCTCTGGTTGTTCTCAGAGGGACGTTCAGTGTGAAACAACTAAGTCTGCTATTGCCAGAGGAAGAACTTATATTAATTAAGTTAAAAATATACCTGTCATTTAATATTGTAAGATTTTAATTATGGTTGATATGGAGAACTGAATCAGGGTTGTGGAGAAGAAGCAGTATTAATCTCACTTTAGTTAAGGAAGGTTTTAGAGAAGAGGGGGATGACTTTTAAAGTAGGAGACATTAGCAAGGTGATAATTCCAGGGTTAGGGAGTATCACACAGGGCTAAGGATAGAGTCCCTCTGATTACCTAGCTGGCTAAATAAGTAATGGAAATGCTAGTTCAATTAGGTTATAAATCACATGCTAATTCCAATTGGTCTGCAGTACCTTATTGAGAAGGATTTTAAGTTTACAGTGGGGCTCAAAGGGCAAGAAGATCCACTAGCAATGTCTGTAATATACAAAAAATGGGGCATAGCTGCACATAGCATCCCAGAAATCATAAGCTATGACTGAATTATCATGCATCAAATATGACAGAATTAGACTGTTTGTAAATTAAAATAATTTAGATATATCATGTGAGGGTTCTAAACATGCCATCCTAAAATAATGCTGCTCTGACATATAATATATAATATAGTATAATATAATGATGTTTAGCTGAAGACACTTCGGAAACAGTAGATTCAGGAAAAGCTCTGACATCCCCCTTTCTATCTAAAAGCAGGACATAACGTTTCTCAAGAGAAAGGTGCCATTTCTGGTACAGGGTACAGCTCAATCACCACAGACTAATACCAGCCCAGAGAGAGCACCGAGAGGAATCTATAAAACAAACCTTACTGAAACAACCTTTATTTTCCATTAGTTTCCTTCATATATTTATCCTACCACAGTCTGACACTCCTAAGTCCTGTCACTTCTCTACAAATTTATTATTCTGTGTTTAGATGTTATATAAGCTCCAAGTTCTAACCACTGCTTTGACTTACTCATCACCAAGTTTCTCGTAGGTATATTTGTGCTGCACACATAAAACAGAATTTGTATGCTTCTGTCTTGTTAATCTGTCTTTTGTTGGTTTAATTTTCAGGGCCCAGATGCAGAACCTAGGAAGATAGAGAAAAAAGACTTTCCCCCTTACCTATGATCACTTCACTTCAAATTGGCTGTTGATCAATATTAACATGGTAGAAGAACTTTAATGGAGGCCCAAAGGGCTTTATATTCAGCTATGATCCACTAAAGTTATAATAAATGTCCTGCAGGGACAGTGAGTATGCCTTTCAAAGTTATGAAAGACACTGGGCTGAGAGGGAGTATAGGTTGGATGAAAGAACCGAGATTCAGAACAAACTCAATAGTCAAGAAAATTGGTTCAGACAACAGTTTTTATTGTACCAGTATTTTCTAAGATCCAGTTTTGTGTTAGGTGATGGCACAAAATGCAGTGGTGAGTAAAAATAGATTTCCTGCCCTCTTAGAGCTTACAGTGTTGAGGGCAAGACTAACATCAGATAATCAGACAAGAATGAATAAGTGCTATCAAGATAAATAATGCTCTGAACAGGAACTCATGGGTTCCTTGGGGGAAGTGATGCTTGAAAAGAAAGCTAATAAATGAAGAAATATTAACCAGGCAAGGTGGAAGGTAATATAGGGGAAAAAATGTTTTAGGAAGAGAGAGCAATGGGCAAAGGCCCTGAGGCAGGTAGTTTTGAGAAGCGGAAGGGAGGCCAGTGTAGCGAAAGCACAAAGCTCCAGAGGAAAAATAGTACAAAACAAAGCTAGCTCTGTAGGCATGTGCCAAACCACTCAACCCTTGCTGGCCATTGAAAGTTTTTAGTCTTTATTCTATGAGCAATGGGAAGCCATTGAAGCATTTTAATATGGGGATATCACAGTCAGATCTGTGTTTACTAAAGGTTATTCTGGCTGCTCTGTGGTGAATGGGTACGGGCTGTGGTGAAAAAGCACACGTGGATGCAGGAAGACCATTTAGGAGGCAATGGTCCTGGAGAAAGACAGTGATAGTTTAGGTGACCAAAAGCCAAAAAGAAGCCATTAGTAGAATATGGATACTAAAGAAAAAACAAATGTAATTCAAGCTTCACAAATATACACAGTGTCCTGGTCAATGATCTAAGTGTAGTCTAAATTTTTACGTTATTTTGTTCAATTTAGACAACCCCAATTTAATACTCAAAAGTGTCCAAAAGAAGGCAAAGTAGGACTATGCTAGGACCAGGAAAGGCAAAATGGACTTGAAGCTGAAGAAAAGAGAGACTGAAGGAGAAAATGAAACAACCAAAAAACAATATTCAAAAATTTTGAAGGAATTTTGATTCAAATTATTGTTCTGGAAAGAGAACAATGGGGAGAAATTATGGGGGAGGCCAATGCCAACTCAGTATAAAGAAGGCTCAATAATGGAAATGGATTGCTTCATGCTACCCTGAACCCGCCTCCCTGGCCAAGATGTGTATACTTTTGAAGAGATGCTGAGCTAAATCATCTCTATAATCTCTTCAAATTTTCTAGGATCCAATGATTCTCTCGAAGTGTGATTTTTTTAGGGAGTGAAAACTTTATTCCTATTATTCCTATTAATCTTACCAGCACTATTACTTTCTCCTGTTTTATAAAAATACATATATGTCAGGCTCTGTGCAAAACTGTACACATATATTTTTTAAATCTTTACAATAACACTATAAAGTAGGTAATTAAATATAAATCATATTTTCTAGATAAATTTTTTATAATAAAAAGTTTTTTCAGTTATAGTTGGTATACAATATCATATTGGTTTCAGGTGTACAACATAGTGATTAGAAATTTATATAACTTACGAAGTGATCACCCTGATAAATCTAGTACCCATCTGATACCACACAGTTATTACAATATTATTGACCATATTCTTTATGCTATACTTTACAGCCCCATGACTATTTTGTAAATACTATTTGTACTTCTTAATCCCTTTCCCTTTTCACTACCCACCCCTCTCCTCTGCAATCTGGCAATTATCAAAATGTTCTCTGTATCTATAAGTCTGTTTCTGTTTTGTTTGTTTATTTTGTTCTTTAGATTCCACATGTAAGTGAAATCATATGACATTTATCTTTCTCTGTCTGACTTATTTCACTCAGCACTTAGATAACTTAATTGAGGCTTAGAGAAGTAATTTCACAAGGATATAGATGTGGCATTTCGATTATGGAGACAGTGCTTTTAACCAGTGCATTATATCACTTCCGAAAACCACTTACTCTACTATAAGCCAATGAATGGCATTCTGAGCTTGACAATTTTAACTAGTTTCTAAACCTTCAAATATGAAAGTATTATAACAGCCCTTCTTTATAATGACAAAATATAGTCAATGTCACATGTAAGTCATGACTAGTTTATGCTAGGTAACAAACAACCCCCAAATTCAGTGTCTTAAAAACAACAAAGGTTTATTTCTTGCTCATGTTGAAAGTATATACCAGATGAGCAGAAGAACTCTGTTTATTATAGTCATTCAGCTACCAGGATGTCAAAACAACCACCATCTTGAATGTTTCTGGGTGGTGTCAGAGAAAAGAGAACTCTGGTGGAGAGTTCTACACCTGCAATTAAATGATACAGCCAAGCAACAATGTAGGCCATTTTGCTCATGATTCATCAGCTAGAACTAATTGGGTCAATTGGCTCTACCCGAACCAAGTAGACTTAGAAGTGCAATCCAACAATGTGTTTCAAATCGGGAGATCTTGGACTATTTGGAGAATCATGTTAGTAACTACAGCAGACAATAAATATGCAAGGAAGCCAGAAAACATGCAAACAACTTTTGTTGCACAGACTTCAGAATTTCTTTCAAGAAGAATAGACTACTTCTTTACATTAGCTTGTTTACTCACCCCAAGTTGAAAGTACTCATACATTAAAGAGGGGAAATGTACAAAACATTCTGAATTCTGGTAAAAGTCTACATTATATATGTAAAACACAATTTGAATGATAATCATGTCTGAGATTCAAGCTTTGGGCATGCCATATTAGTACACTTATTTTCACTTGGGTTACATACAAGTGTTTAGACAGAAAATATAATATTATATTCCCTGACAAATTTCATTGTATCTAACTATGTAAAGCCATCTTTAGTGAGATAAGAGAAGATAAGATGAAACAACTCAGCCATATGTCAGGTTTTGAGTATTAAGATATAGAAAAAAACCATTAAAATGCATTATAGAAATATCATTCTGAAAATTCTTGGCAATGCCATTTGGTCATTGTAAAAATTAACTACAAGTGTACTATTCAAATCCCAATTTCATTTATATACAAATGTAAATCTTTTTAAAAGTTTTGCTTTCTGATCATAAAGCAGGTAATTCATCTGATTTGCTATGACTCAGAGTACTCAATTCAAATTTAAACTACTTTTATCCACTATCTGTGGGGGAAATATAGATATGTTATTTATAAGTACTCCTCAATCTCAACTACAAAAATAAATACCTGTAAGGAAAATATGAAGACAAATCAGTAATGTCTATGAAGCATTTCACTGGAATGGTTGTGAGAAGATAATTTCTTGCTGTGATTTAAATGCCCAAAGAAAAGTAAATGTAGTGTTAGTATCCTTAAAACATAATTAAAATTTGTATTACAAATGCCAGCTTAGGAAAAAACTGATTTTAAAAGACAATATTTCCTGTAAGGTATTGTTGTGATATTTTAGATGGTATCTTTTTGTCTGATCTGAAAGCTATATATTTTAATAGAGAATGGTCCAAAATGTTTTAAGGTCAAACTGGAAATATGTTGATGATTTAAAAATGCATGCAAAGTGCTTTATTATATTATACTACCAGAGTGTTATTGTAGTTTAAAAATACCATTAAATCAGCACAAACCCACACTTATCATTTCCTGCACATTTTTCACACCAAGCTGCCTTCTGACTATGAGTAATCTGTTAATCTGCTCTTTGCCTCACAATTTGTCAAAATGACAGATTCATTCCTTCTCTAATACATAATATCTTCATTTACTGTATGCCTTGCTGCATCTTTCTTTTTTGTTAGCACTGAAATTTAAAAAATCACAAGTAAATTCAGAGAATGTCACATGGATAGTTGTTCTTGTTTGTTTCCCATTTCTTCCATTCTAGCAAGAGGAACTCAAACTTTTCTGGACTCTTAATGTAAATTTACAGTATTTCCAAAATGAAGGCAATTTCAGGTTTCAGTAAAAGTGTTGTTAAAGAGATTCAAAGAGGGCAAATGGTGAAATACGAAGTAATTGTACCCTTTGCCAAGTTGAAACATTGACCTTAACAGAATTTTTTCCCAGTGCTACTGTGGGCAGTGAATAGATTGTCACCTTCCGCTTCCAACTACTAGGTGAAAAGAAAAAGGTATCATTAAGAAAGAAGGAAAGAAAGAGAAAGAGAGAGAGAGAGAGAGAGAGAGAGAGAATGGAAGGAAGGAAGGAAGGAAGGAAGGAAGGAAGGAAGGAAAGAAAGAAAGAAAGAAAGAAAGAAAGAAAGAAAGAAAGAAAGAAAGAAAGAAAGAAAGAAAGAAAGAAAGAAAGAAAGAAAAAGTACATTCATCCAGTAGAGTTTAGGGATGAATTTTCCCCCTCAAAAGATAGAGCTTCATTAGCATAGACACCACTACTTAATTGACAGCCACATTGTGATTTTATTTAAACTGAGATCTTCATTTTTATCATGATGCTGACTGATCTCAGGCCAGGCCAGATCTCAGATTTCTTGTTCTTTGCTATTTTGATAATACAAATGCTTCTGTTGTTTAAAAATTGTTTGCTGTTAATTCAACAGAAGATATGTTACTCTTCCCTCCTTTCTTGCCTTGGATTTTGTTGCTTATTAGTTTATAAATTCTGCAAATAAAGAGAATAAAGAACTGAAAAACACGAGAACATGTTAAATAAGAGATGAAGCATATCATCTACAAATAACTATTTGGCTTCACTTGTTACTGATCCAAGTGTTCACATCACAAAACAAAGGTCACTATTGTTAACCTCAAAGGCCAAAAGCAAAGTTGTTTACAGCAAAATATGAGAAGCTGCCTTCTAACCGTCTCATTTCAGTACACATAGATATATTTTTCCATGCATACACCCAATACGAACAGCATTATCTTGCCCTGAGCACCAAATTGCGTCTGATTTGTCTTAATCAATGGCAAGTGAGCTAAAGGCTTTTAAAAAAAATCAATGGACAAGAGTCAATAGAACAATAATGTTAGTGTTAATTCAATCAAATCAGTTAAAAGTTGTTTGCCTTTTCTCCTTCAAGTCATTTTAAATAGGCTGGACATCTGACTCGTACAGTATTTAATATACCAAGTGGGTTTTTATGTGGTAATGAACAGCAAAATATGAAGCTGTAAACTCTGGTAAACATAATATATTGCTTGAGTGAAAAATTATGTGTTTTATCTTTAATCAATGTCAAAATGTAATGTTTTTCATTAACAAGAGAAACAAAAGAATTGCAGGGAAGTAAAACTAACTGCCAACAAAAGCAGAATGTGTGAGGGGGCACAGGCTGCAATTTCTCTGTGCCAGGCTTGGTACATACTCCCAGGTCCCTTGATACCTTTCCTAAAACATTCACACACTTATGAATGTTTTGATGACACGCTTGATGACATGTAGTGAAAACTGGCCTGTGATGGAAGGCCAAAAGCTTGCTAAAGGCACTTTAAAGTCATCTTTCCACGGTACTCTGCACATAGTCGTTGCTTCGAAAATACTCACTGAACGTACGAACTGCAACACACTTTCAATCATTTTGTGCTATAGTGCAGGGATCCCCAATCCCCAGGCTGTGGACTGGTACAGGTCCTTGGCCTGTTAGGATCTGGGCTGTACAGCAGGAGGTGAGCAGGGGTGGGGGAAGGGTAATAAAAAATGAAGCTTCATCTGTATTTGCAGCCGCTCCCCAGCACTAGCATCACCACCTGAGCTCCACCTCAGGTCATCAGGCATTAGATTCTCATAGGAGCACTGATCTTGGTGCCAAAAGGTTAGGGACCGCTGCTGTAGTGGTTCTTGTTTAAACAAGGGAAGTTATTCTGCATTAGGTTACAAAATGAAAATTGAAGCAGTGAGTCTACAGAAGTGACTGGCTGTGGCCATTTAACCATACTTATGGGCTTCCATTTCTTAGCCTCATGTCATTATCCTGGACCTCAACCTGCATTCTCCCCCTCTCCCTTTCAGATAGAATAGAGGTGAATGTCATAAACTGGAATTAATACTTTGACTTTTTAAAGGTGCCCATTACTCTAGAAGGGGGAGCTGAATCTTTTAATTAAAAGCTGAAACTGTAAAATGTTAGAATGGTAAATAATTGCTTTAGTAATTGCCTTCTTTACCCAGGACCCTGAACCAAAGGTAATCTGAGTTTTTCATCTGAATGGATAACAGTGACTGGGGGTAAGGAGTGCTGGATAATTGTGGGAGCTGCACATTCTGCCACTTAAAAATGCTAGGATTCTTCGGGGATCTATCATTTCAGACATAGAAGCTTTGGGAGGTGGGGGCGGGGAAATCTGTTGTCCTGAAACTGTCATGGAAATGGGTTTCATGAGTTTGTAATTTTGGGAAACATGACAATGACTAAAAAATTAATGAGTATTTTCCCGGCCCTTATGGCTTAAGATTCTCTTATGCAGTACAACTGGAAGAGCAGCAGGCTCAGACTGAAGTGTTAAGTCCCAGTGGCCCAAGAGAGACCTAGTTAGTAAGCAGGCAGACTTCTCAGCTGAGAAACTGGAGTGGGGTCTCCTGCTGCCCAGGCAGGGCCAGAATGAACAAGGAGAGAGAGGAAAAAAAAAGGAAAATACTGGTCAGGTGGGCAGGGGTGGCACCCATTCCTCTGGGATGATGGCTAGTTAGGGTCTGGGACAAGGGACCTGGAGTAATCTGGCTCTGGTAGAATAAATGATCAGAATCAGGACTGAAAGTGGGCTAGGCAGGCCAAGTGCCAAGAGCAAAGGAGGAAAGTGAACTGATGGGGCTGAGGACCACCACCAGCCCAATTGTGTTGGTGACGTATTGGGTCCTTTGGAACCCAATGGCAATGGTGCTCCCTAAATTGTGCAGGTTCAGAGTGATCAGGGGTGAGAAGCAGGATATTTCTCGAGGGGTTTAGTTTGCCACCAAGGGTGCCCTTAGCTTAGGTTTTCTCTGGGGCGAAGCTAAAGACATTAGGGAAGCCATTCTGAGCCTGGCTTTTGCTGTATAGAGACTGAGGAGGAAAGGGGCCCAGCTGAGTCTCTTTGGACCAGCTGTTTTTAAAATCTGTTGTAAAGGTTGGACTAGTGGACTGCAGACCTCTTTAAGAGCAGGAGGGGTCATGGAGTCGCTTGAGTTTAAGAGGGAACCACACCAGAGGCTCAGGTTAGTTCATTCTGTCTCTGTCTCTGTCACAGTTAATCAGGAAATTCTCTGTTGTACTTTGGTCTGAAGAAGGAATATTTGTTAAAAATCCAGCTTACTTATTTTAAAATGATCCAAACAATCATTTGAAGAAAAACATGACATGCAATTTCTGTATTTAATTTCATTTTTTATACATTTTCTCTCTTTTGTGTTGGTGGGGCAAAAACTTAAGCTATAGAAGAGAAACCCATTAGGCTGAGCCCTGACAACTGAAGAGGAAAGAAAAATGAAGCGCTGTGATCAGTCTAGAGTAGCGCTTGTAGGTTACGATGACAGGCCAGCTTGCTTCAGTCAGGCCAGCTGAGCCAGCGTGAACTGAGGTCAGTGGTTATTAATCATCTGTCAAAATCTGCAGGGCTTTATCAAATAGTTATAGTTATAAGTACGTTTATATCACAAAAACATGTGACAAAACTGTAAAGAATTCAAGCCCTAACACAATCTGCACTGACATTAAAAAAAATACAGATAAGTGATAAATCATAAAGTGAACAATTTAGAAAACCATGTCATTCATTACTGAGCATTCTAGAATTATTTTCTATATTATTTCCATAAACATTTAGAACCTTGCAGAGCCTTAGACTACCTTTCCTCTTCCCCCTAATTTTCCAATGATTTGTAAAAATGGTAAGTAATAATCATCATTTGAAATGAAAGCTGGTTATCTATCCCATCCATAGGAACAGACAACTAGAACATAATCACAGCTTATTTATAAAACCCATTCCTGAGCAAAAATATCTTGAGTTATTTTGAAGAATCTACATCAACACATACATAGATGTGCCTAAAGGACAGTTCTAAACTCCATAAACCAATAGATGGCATTTTAAAATAAATGGTGTAAGGCTGCAAACAGCATCCATTTTGCTCCGTTTGGCAGCATGTAAGTTTACATGCTAGGAAGCACTTCTCAACATGAATGAACTGTGAAATTGTTTCATTCTACCTAACACTCCTCTAAATTGTACTAGATTATGTTAGCCATTTCTGCACCTTGTTACAGAGGCTGTGGGTGCCCCAAGAGGCAAAGTATATGGACACTGGAGGCAAGGACCCCAGCATTTGAGACACTACCTAAATATCAGTCAGTATGTTAACAAAAAATAATGGGAAATATCACACCCATGCCTAGCAATGCAAGAGGAAATGACTTTGTTGGAAATCTGGACATGCAAGGTAATAGGATGAGGTAAACCACGTGTATTTCAATTCCTAGATTGTATATGTCTCAGAAAATGATTACCATTGTATCTCACCTCTATCCAACATCAAGTATTGCTCTATGAGTGTAAGTAAATTCTTTTACTCTGCGAAAAACAATATATGAATATATGCAGTGTTTTAGCTATTTTCATCCTAAAATCAACTCTTCAAAACTCAAATCTGCCAGCTTTGTGGATTGCATGCTATCTTTAACTTTAATCATAAACACAGAAAACGAAGAAGGTAATTATGTTACAGAAATAAAAATCTTTCCAGAATAAATTATAAATGAAAGACTGGTGATTTTGATTGTTCTGTTACATTAATGAAGCTAATTGAAAGTTAACTTTCTAAATATGTATGTATGTGGGTATGAGTTATATAATGAAAAAATCTTAGGTTTTTAGCTAGTATTACAAGAAATGTTAAAAGGACTTTAAGAAGAAGAAAAAGATGAAAAATATAAATTATAAAATGGCAGTAACTATATCTCTATCAACAATTACTTTCAATGCAAATGGATTAAATGCTCCAATCAAAAGACATAGGTGGCTGATTGGATAAGAAAACAAAACCCTTTACATATGCTGCCTGCAAGAGACTCACTTCACATTAAAAGACACACAAAGACTGAAAAGTGAAGGGATAGAAAAAGGTATTTCATGAAAATAAAAATTAAAAAAAAAAAAGCCATGGGTAGCAATACTTATAAAGCTAGAACAAAAGATAAAGAAGGACTCAGGAATTTCACCTCTGAGTATTTATTTAAAGAAACCCAAAAGACTACTTGGAAGGCACATGTGAATCCATACATTCATTGCAGCATTATTTACAATAGCCAAGACATGGAGGCAACCTGAGTGTTCATCAGTGGTTGAATGGATAAAGAAGAGATGGTATATGTATATATATATATATATATATATATATATATATATATATATATATATATATATACATATATATATATATATATATACATATATATGTACAATGAAATATTACTCAGCCATAAAAAAGAATGAAATTTTGCCATCTGCAATGACATGGATAGGCAGAGACTGTATTGTGCTGAGTGGAGTAAGTCAGATGGGGAAAGACAAATGTCATATGATTTATTTATATGTGGAATCTAGAGAACAGGATAAATGAACGAACAACACAGAAACAAGCTCATAGATAGCATTTTGATGGTTGACGAATTGGTGGGGGAGTTTGGGAGATTGGGTGAAGGGGAGAGGGGATTAAAAGGTACATATTGGTAGTTACAAAATAGTCATGGGTATACAGAGTATAGATGGAGATTATAGTCAGTAGTATTGTAATAATTGTGTATGGTCAAGGTGATCACCTCATAAATTATATAAATGTCTGATCACTGTTTTATACACCTGAAAATAATATAATATTATATGCCAACTGTAATTAAAAAATAAAAAATATTTAAAAATAACCTTAGGTTCTTAGATCTCTGAATATTGCAGATATTTCATGAAGCTAATGTGACCATTTCACCTCTCAAAGGGCACCATCATGCTCTCCTCTTGATGAACCTGCATGTGCTCATGTCCCCATCACCATCAAGTGCATTACTCTAATCACAACCACACTTAATTCAGGAAATCAAGAGCCCACCTACTTCTCATTGATCATTCAGAGTATTTGTATGCTGAACTTTCAATCCAGGACTTAGATTAGATGCTTGATTATCCAAGAAAGTAGACTTAGAGTCTTTTCATTTCTTATATATATTTTTCATATTCATTATCAGTATCTTTTAACTTTAAAATTTAATTTTGTTTTTAAATTTTAGTCTAAAACATGGGATACTATTTGTAAGAAATATAAAAAATAAAAATCTCAAGAATCATAGCTTTCAATTTTAAGTTAAATTATGTATTATGCATTACATGATTCAATTTATCTCATTTTTATATAATGATCTATAGTGATCTCATAACTTTATCTTCTTCTTTATTTATGGCCCAATAATGCCTTTCTGCCAATTCTCCAAGCTGCTGAATTTATGATCCAAGAACCACGCCATGCAATCTGCAGGTTTCCTGAACACTTATATAATAATATTCTAGAAAACTGTTGGATAACCTGCTGGCAAAAGAGATTAATAGCATTTTATTTTTTCTTTAAAATTTGGCTCTTCATTTTATTATGTAAAATGTAAATTATTTTTTCCTAAATGAATGAACATTTAATTGTTTAAATAAAATATGCTGTTTATTGGTGAATTTTCTCATATTCTCTTTGAGAATCAAATTAAAAAAAAAGATATTTAAAGTCACACACTACCACATCTAAATGTTAATTAATTAATCTATTTAATATTAAGAACATGTTTTCTATATGGGGCAGTGTTCTCTTCAATAGTGGAACTGGTTTTCATATATAAAGTATATAATGAGTCTCATCAAAGTTGTAGAATCTAAAGACGGGAATGACTATAGAGAACAAGTTATTCAAATCCTTTCCTTTATACATGAGGCTGTTCATATTTTTAGATGAGGTCTGGACAGGTTGAGAGGCTTACCTGAGATCATTTACTGAGTTAGCAGCAAAATTAGGATGAGAATTAGGTTCCCTTTCTCCTTTTAATAAAACAAAAGGTTCTCCTTTTTTAACATGTCTTACTATTACTTTCATTTTTTATACTAAAAATTCTGACTTTGTTATAATTTGGACCAAAGATGGATTTCCAGTTACCTTGAAAGTTTACTCATATATGGACAAAAAGAATTTGCTAGTCAAAACTAGATGAGCTGCATGATTACGAGACATATTCACATATCAAGAGATAACTAATTTTAAGAATGTTGAAACACTTTTTTATATATACTAAAATTACAATCTCAGTTTTGAAGCTATTATTGTATTTACTTGTGATAGTGACGATTCTACTAGATAACATGCATGTCCAGATCAAGTGTAAAGACCAGGTATACTTAGAAAAGATTACTAATAAAGAACATTTATTCCACCTATGTCATGAATATTCCAGGCCCCATTAAAAGTTTTATAAACAGTGGAGGTAGCCTTCTGGCAGCTGTGTTAGTTTTACATGGCTTTGATTTGCTGTTCATTGGTGACTGGACAAAGTGGATAACTGGTCCAATCACATTTTCTTTCTGGAAAGTAGAAACTGGGATTCAGACCTAGCCTGCCAGCCTCAACATGTATTTTGAACTGTAATATGTAAACTCAAGAGCTGTCAGACAGCCATCTGTGACTGGGAAGCAGAGAAAGCTGGTGCTCAAAGAAAAGAATGGAGCAGATAGGAGGGAGCAAGTGAAGCTGGAGTGAGGATTATTTCCAGTTATTTGTTTCAGGCCCCTTCTGAGGCCTGGCTGCTCTTGGGTTCCAGTGTATAGCCCTGGAATAAATAATCTTATTTAACAAATCCCTGCTGTCCTTGTCCTTGTCCTTATCTTCTCCTCTCCTCTCCGCCTCTTCTCTCTTTTCCTCTCTCCTTCTCTTCCTACTACTAGATAGGTTGTTTTTGACATGTCCTCCCAATGAGTCTTAATTCAGACACTGTGGAATAGATAGCACACTCTGGAACTAGAGCTATAATGCTGTTGTTGGCATTTTGGTCTCCTCCATGGGACAAACCACAGTGCAGGTGAGAGAGCTTGAAAATGGGATGCATTTGGATAATAAGATACATTACAATAACTAAGATCCTGTGCATGAAGCTCAAGACAAACTAATTTGTAATAAGTGCCTAGTATATAATAAATAGCAATGAAGTAATATTAGTTTATTTAGCTACGTATTAGATGGCCATATGATACTACATATATTTTGAAAGTGAAATTCAGATTTCCTTGTCCCTAATGAGCCTAAAATAATGATGTTTTTCTGTATTGATAAATGACTCATATGTCAATGACATTTTTGAAATAAAGAAATAATTTTGAAATTATGAAATTTTGAACTGTGAAAAAGAGAATGCTCATTTAAACTTGTACAAACTATCTTGAAAAATTTAAAGGCACCAGATTATCTAAAAAATATTTATGCCTAAAATGTACTAAACATCAAATAGCTATCGAAATGAAATATCTACACAAATAAAATAATAATGAATTAATACTTAAAGAGAGCTTGCTATGTGCCAGGAACTATGTTAAAATTTTTTCATTTATTAGTTCATCTGATCCCCCCTAAAATACTTTAAAAAAGTTATTATGCCTGAATTACTTTAAGTTAAATGACTTGCTCTAAGTCCCACAAATAATAAAAGGCCGAGGTGCTATTTAAACCTAGGTAGACTGTTAACCACTACACCATAATCTGAATAATAAGAGTAGACAAAACTAAGACTTCTAAAAAAGAAAATCTGGCAAGCTCTTTGGAAGTTTTGAAAAATAATTTTATGAAACCAAGAAAAATGCACAATCTTCTAACTAATCTTTAAAAAGATAATTTTGATTATTAGTGATTCTTACCGGGGATTAGAAGGAGAAGGTGGATTCATTTCTTTCTGATAGTGACGACCCTGGTTGACAGGCTGTAAAAGACAAAACATTTGTGAGGTATTAATCAACAGAATGCTCTTCATATATACTTTCACATGCATTTTCATTACTGTAATTTTTTCCTGAGAAACAATCTGAAGAAGGGCTAGTTTACGTTATAGAAAAACTGAAGGCTGTTTTGGAGATGCAGCAAATAATGAAGTAATATATATGAGAAAACACAGGTTATTTTAATGGTCAGTCACTGGACTAGATAGCATCTATGGTGTAATCAAAGTTCATGTGTAGAATCCTTCTTCTCGTGAAATTTTTATGCTGTTAACCTTCGTTGATATTTCCAGATACAGCAAAACAAAACAAGATATCTTATGGAACTAATACTGCATAGCATAGCCAGTATCAGCAACAACGCAGAGACTGGAGGATACAGAATATATATTTATATCTCAGTGTTAGTAAGTTTGCAAGGGTAACTTCTGTTTTCATTAACAGAATTACACATGTAAATCTTAGGTCAAGGTAGTCATTTTTCCCAAGTGTATAATAAAACCTCAAGCATTAATCAATGAGCTGAAAAAGTGATGCCAATATCTAACAAAAATGTAAAATCTCAATTTTTCCCTTTGCAAGAAACCTTTAAGTTACCGTCTATTTCAAAACATAATTAAACAACCACATCCCATGTAAGCTTTAAGTTGCCCCATTGGAACTTGATGTTTTTCATTTGATCTATAAAGGGGGAAAATTCCATTATATCTGACACAAATTTCTTTTCGAACATAAGCTCAAAAAGTATTTTTTTTTATATGTGGTTAATAAACATATCATCATAATATAAAAATCATTTTTGACGTTCTCATTTTATTGCAAGTTGGAACTTGGTATACATTTTCGAATTGCATTTAAAGGGCTTCAGTTAGTTCCTTACCCTATGGGGACAGCTTTAAGGTTTTCTCACCTATAATGTGTCCCCATAGTGCTGAGTTCAACCATGGTGCCTATACATGTAGAGCACATATTCCTTGTTTTCCACATATTCTTTATTTTAATGGGTCCTAAAATATTAATGACATGGGTAATGGGAATTCTTTAGAGTAAAATGCCTTCCTGTATAAATAACCAAATGGAAGTATTCCTTTAATTTAAATCAAACACCCTGTTACACACTTAGCCTGACTATCCATGATGCACCATGCATGTAAATATATTCAGATACTTTGGTTATTGAACCAATATGCATCACCATTTCAGTAATAAGAAGCAGCAGCTGGGAGAGCAGTGGAAGAAAAAACATGTCATAAGACATATTTGATGACAATGGAAAAATAACCCTTTTAGCAATTTGCAAGTGAAATTTAGTTCTATGATTTAGCCTTTATTATTTAGAGCAAAAAAGAATTAGCAAGCAAAGTGCCTAATTGATTCTCTAGACCAACTCACTCTGATGCAGAAATATTCTGTATAATACATTCATTGCTATTTGTCCAGTATTTTAGCTATACTCAGGCTACCAGTGAATGGACAAAAAAAAATGCCTAGTTACTGTCAGATAACTTTGTCCATAACTCTCTAAGCATCACTGGCCTGATATTCAGCAAAATTTCCATTTTCTTAATTTTATACCATTAATTCTATTTATACCTGCCCCCAACCCCCTTATTTCAAAATGACTTACTCTATCCTCTAGAGAATAGAAATATTACAGAATCCTATCTTATTTGTAACTCAGCTGTCACTGAGACTATATAGACTGGGCCTTTCCATGTTTGCTCATGTTTATATAAAACAGATCCAATGAGACAAAAAATAAAAGGAACACAATTATTAGATTCACATTTATAATGATTTTTAAGTGTTAGAAAAGAAACAAAAAAGTCAGTGGAAAATTTTTGAAGTTGTAAGGATTGTAGACATAAATAGAAAGATAAATGAAGATATTTAGTTAAAATAATTATAGGCAATGTAACTCAGTCTGAATATCTGATTTCTTAACTTAATTTGTACTATTGAAAACAAATGACCAAGTTGTTACTACAAAATATTTTATTCAATAAGCAATTTAAATTTAATCATAGCCTAAAATGGCAGAGTATTCTGACTTATACATGTTATTGCTATAAACAGACTCACAAACCTAAATGCTAATTAATGACTCAGTTGGGGAAGGATACAAGTCTTGTTTTAGAGTGGGTACCATACGAAACTGGGTGGCCCCATTTCTCTATCTCTGTACATGTCTCCTAATTTCATGATCAGACTCAGGGACAGAAGAGATTATGAGAATAATTCAGCCAAAGAGCTCCTTCAAGATATTTTGGTTCCCATAACTTTGCTTTGATGCTTTGAAAGGGCAGAGTTTTCACTTGGTTGAGGTCTTTTTGTTTTCCTAGGCCCAAATTAGAATGAATGAGAATGTGCCTAATGATTTCTAAAAGCTCTCTGAACATAGTGGAATCGGGGTGGGGAGAATATGACAGGCTGTCTGAAGCCAGATGTCTTTCTCCGCAAATGGAAATAGATATGTTTCCATACGTATGCAGCAGTAAACATATTTCTACTATTTCTAGTAGCAGAACCTCCTGTGAAAGCACCAGTTAAAAAAATAAAGTTGATTTTTTGCTTTTGTAGCTCAGCCACATTTAGAGAATACCCTATGAAGAAGCAAGGGATAGCAACCAATACCTACAAATAATTATTATAATGGTAGTAACTGGTATTTATTGAGCACCTACTCTGTGTTAAACCTTTGATAGATATTATCTCATTTGATCCTCACAGTAACTCTATGAAATAGATAGGGGTTAACAACCTCATCTAACAGAAGAGGAAATTCAGATACTGGGTGTTAACTCAAGGTCATGCCAGCCAGGAAATACTGGAGCCAGAGTTTGAATCCAGGCTGACTGATTCCGCAGTTTGCCCTAGTAACCACTGGGCTGCAGGGCTTAACTTTGCTTGGGGATTCACCTAGAGTGGTGAAATACCTAAGTTTTTGAATAACAAATATTAACAAAATCTGTTCAGTTTATGTCAAGCAAAAAAAAAAAAAAAAAGTGGTCCCAAAATACATTTATTTGAATTATAGAAGACTACCTTCTTATCGTACATTAAGTTCATTTGATTTCATTCTTATGACAGGGTAGCATATATTTAAAATTAAAAAAGTAGGTTTTTCTACATTGCTAAATTTGGGACAAATGTAAGATATAATAGATAGTACTCTGAGAATGAGGAAAGTTTATTTCATGAGGTGACTTTCATAGTCACTAAACACAGAACAACTTGCACATTTCAATATTTTCTTGTGACAGCTCAGATATTACACAGACTCTAATATCAGTTTTCGTATATCATTTCTATAGTGGTATAAGACATCTGCTCATCTGATTTATCTGCAGCTTAGCACAATCAACTACTTACCTTTCTAGTTAGGAGAATTAAAAGAAAACTCATTACACCTAAAGTTAATGAATCCGTAGATCAGAACAAATTAAGACTCATTAACTATAAAGAGCCTGAAATGCCAATATATTACATATTGGACGCATAGCAGCCAGCAATCATCACGTAAAACATTGATGAGCAAAGAAATGGAACAGATCTTAGAAACTCGTCCTTTTGGTGGTGCTGTTGCCATGCACTAGGGTCAGAAAAACCCCATTCATATAAAATTAACTACTAGTGAACACAAAAGAAGCTTTTTTTCCCCCATGATCAAGCTGCTAGAAATTTTGGGTGAAGGAGAAAAGTAAAGGCTAAATAAAAGAACAGAAGATAAGATACTCTTGCCATGTTAAAAGGTAAAGACAATATTTTCATGTTATGTAAAACCTATAAAAATGGCAATAATGTTCAAAGTTAATCAAGACCATACATAACTTGTCTGAGAACCTCACCATCTGCTTGTAATTTTATTAAGTGCATTTTGCCTCATTTTTCTCCAAATATTGTGCTCTGCAATATGCCATTTGATGGATGCATGTGATGTTTTTTGTTTGTTTTGTCTTTTTGATTTTTCAAATAAGCTGAAGAGACTAATGTGCTTGACATTAGGTTTTATGAAATCTTTAAAGAATGATGGCTTTGGAGCATATGCTTATAGGGTAGTATGCATGTGAGTCATGCTTCTCTTGAATCTGGGTTAGAGGTGGGATAGAGAAATAATGAAAGAGTTTATTTGTAAAGCTCTGAAGGGGTCAGTCTGAATTCTAATGGTCAAAATAAGAACATCAAAATAAGCACAACAGAATCTCTGCCTACCCTTACAACCTCAGTGGTCATAAAAAAGGACAATGTCCTAGAAATCTTTCCTGATCACTCAAGTGGCCCTTTGAGGAGAATAACTTGAGGGAGAAGCAGATTACAGTTAGCATGAGCTTACTCTGTTAGGCACTGGGCACATGCATTTCATGGTCTCATTTCAATTCTTAACATGCCAATATAAAGAAGGCCCTTTCTTTATCATTCCCATTTTATAGGTGATCGTGCCATTAAATAGGATATGAGCCCAGGTTGGCTGATGTAGAATCTATAGTTTTTGGTTATCACATGAAGCTGTTTCCACTGATAGTTATTCCTTTTTTAAAAATAGAAACACACACACACACACACACACACACACACACACACACACACACGGCATGGTTTCTATGCTATCATCAATCAAAATCTCTCACAAAATAAAATCCACTTAAAAATCCATTATAACCAATTCCTAACTCCCTTCCCTATGGCTGTCTAGAGCCCAGTTTTTGAATAAATCTCATGAGGGCTACTCCTAACAGAAACCCTCCAAAATTGATTACTTGTAGCCTGGTCCTCACAGAAGTTGTAAAGTATTTTTTTAATTGGATTTGGTTCTAAGCAACTTTGAAAAATTTGTCTGCCAAAGGCCAATAAGCTTGATTTTTTTTTTTAGCATGATGCCTACAAAAGCCTATTTGCTATGAAAAATATGGTTACATTTAATTATACTTTTAAATGACTAATTTATTATATCTAAACACCTTTTAAACAGTATATATTACTCTGAACTGTAGCGATGCTGAGGGAAGCTGAGGAGGCAAAGCTTGTAGTAAACACAATAGATTTTGCTAAAGACTCTTCATTTTACTCTGCATGGGCTTTCTGGTTTCAGACTGCAGTGTGTGTGAAGTTCTTAATAAAGGTGCTAAACTGAATGTGACCTGCCTAAATCTCTTTTAAACTATTGGTCATTAAGCCCTGCTGCGAGGGAGGTTTTTCCTTTGTGTATATATTTAATATCCATTTATTAAGTTTTGAATGTAAGATATTACCTGCATTATTCAGAATTTATTCAAGCATATCAAAAGAACCTTTTAATATTATTAGTTGATTCATTCAACCAACCACTAACGACCAGCAGTGACTGAGTGTGACCTCATGCCAGGCTTTGTGCTCAGCATGGCCCCACCTTCAAGGAGTTCATAACCAGGGCTGGGGAATATTGGTAACAATGGTAACCTGATGTGGTAAGTGCTACTATTGACCCTGAAGATAATGGGAACCCAGAGAAGCAAGAAATAATTCTGTGCAAGGGTGTTTGAGGGTCAGGAGGGTTTCATAAAGCAGTGATGTTTGAGTTGGGCCTTTAAAAAAAAAAGAGTGTTCTAGGTAGAGAAGAGGAATGGACTATTTCCAGGTAGAGGAAAGAGCATGAGCAACGACACGATTGACATGGTCTGGATGAAAGGCATGGCAGTGATAAGCAAGCTGCACAGTGTAGCTCAAGTATGGAGCAGCTAGTTCTGTATGTATGTTGGGTGGCAGGTAGTAGTGATGCTGAGGGAAGGAAGAACTCATTTTGAGTCCTGCTCAAGGTAACAGAGTAACAAGATAACCTAAGATGAGATTATCTTGTTAAAGGAGAGACTCCATCCTCACCGCCAAAGATTTAATTCTGTTCCTTTTCAGAACTTAGAATTCTTTCCCTCTCTTTCTACATGGTGAACATGTACCCATTCTTGAACTCTGGTTTAACTGTAGTTTTCTCTGTGAAACATCCTGAAACCAACAGGTAGAATTAATTACTCCCTCTCACATGTTGCCAGTACTCTTTATTCTATTATCACTCTCTTACAGTAAACTGTTTATGCTCTGCTTTCTCCAATTGATGAGTATCTCAAGACTGGGTAAAGTTTTATTTGTATCCCCAGCATAGTCCACAACATGTTGTACCATTCAAAAAAAAAAATGTGTGGAATGAGTTAATGTGAGACGGACAAACTAGGTTGTGGTGAGAGTCATCATGGAGATATTCCTGGCTCTAGTGGCAGAAGGGAAGTCTGTCTCTCACAACAGGACCCAGAAAAAGGCTACAGAAGGCCTTGGAACTTGAGAGATAATCAGATACAAGGAACAAGGATATGTGCAGAGTACGTTTATGGTATCACAACTAGGACTAAAGTCTGAGTGAAAAGGTGGTGAACAGTGAGAAGTGAGACCGGAGAAAGGGGCAGGTCTCAGATCATGGAGGGCCTGTGTGCCAAACTACAAGGTGATGTTATGAGAGGGCTTTATGCAGGGAAGATGTAAGATCAGATCCAGGCTTTAGAAAGAACACTAGTGTGAATAATAATGATACTAACAATGACAACTAACCTTAATTTATTAAATGCTTATTATGTTTCAGATACAGTGCCAAGTGCTTTACAAGGTCACAGCTTGGATTTGAACCTTGGCAATATGACTTCAGAGCAGATGTTCCTAACTGTCAGGCCATGACACTTGAACTGGAGGCATAGAGGTATTGGGAGAACATTGAAGGGATTTGGATAAAAAACAAAGTGCCAAGGCTATGGTGTTAGTTAAGGAGAGTTCAGACAAAAAAAGTGAGAGGATTCTTAGGATTCAGAGACCCGCACAGATGGGGGGGCGCCATAACTGAGATACAAAAAAAGCAAGATATTATTCTAATAAAGTTATGAGTTCTTTCATTTCTTCTAGAGGGAAAGGTGTGAGCTCTCAGAAACAGCAATGGTTCTTGCAAATTGCTTTATTTAAACTCTGTATGAGCAACAAGATGCAGAAGTTCATTAAGGAATGCAATTTTCCATTTGGTGATAGTTCCAATACTGAAATAGACTGAATTTGATGCAATATTAAACATATTTTCTGAATACCAAAGGTAGGTTTTTAAATTATTTTCTCTGTCTAAAAAATAGACTGTTTTCAATTTCTCATTTGTTCAAATAGAGGGGTTATTAAGTTCATTACCGATGGTGTTATTTTTGGCCGTATACTTTTGGAGTGGAGTAGTTGTCATGTGTGAGGACTTCAGTCCTTGCTAGAACAGGACAGTGATGAGAACACTGTATCCAGGGTAACCAAGATTTCAGCCTTTTCAGTCTATAAATAATCATTCCTCAGCTTGCCCTTTGTAAGGTTGGGCTCTGAGCTACTTCACGACAGAATGAGGTCGTTCAGGAGGCCACTGTTCTCTTTCCTTTTTTTGTTTTAAATGACTGCTAAAGAATATTTTATTAAAAAGGCAATGTTTCAATTCCATTGTAAACCGCATTGGCAAAAATCTGTAACCTACTCTTACGTCCTTAGCTTGGCTACAAGGATTCTCTGAGTAACCAGCATACAGGGCTGCTTTTTCTGGGTGGGTAGATGTTCTTTGGCACTAAAGGTGCATGAGGCATTATGTGTGGTTGGTCATTCAATTTAATGTACCTAAGGCAAGAAAAATCTGGACGGTGGACAAGGTGGGGACAAAGAACACTAATGAAAAATGAACAGCATTCCCCCCACATCTTCTTAGAGCCAACTGGAATTCCTACTCCAATAAGACTTGTAAGTTGTCTACATAGCAGAAATCTCTCCTTTTGCTGGATATCTGTAGCATTCATTTGACAATTGAGTCACATATCAAGAAGTCATCATATCACAGTGGTTAGGATCTCAGACTCAGGAGTCATGCTAGTTCTGAATCACTTTACTCAAGGGCCTCATTGTTCCCGTCTCGAAATAGGAACTTGATAGTGCTTCCCACGCAGAACAGCAGAGAGGAGTAAATTAGATAACACATGTAACACCTAGTGCCAGGGACTCTGAGATTACTAAGATCTACAAAGATATTGGAGACCTGGAAAAAAATCAGCTTTAAAATTCAGAGAAAATTGTAAAATTAATACATATTTAATTAAATACTAAATACATAATTTATCCAATAGAACTGAATCTCTACATATTTTATGTAAATATAAATCAAAGTTACACACTTTTATATTTCCTTTCAAAAACTGCATAGTAAAAAAGTTATATTTATTGTTGGATGAAAATGCATTTTAATATGTTTGCTCTGATGTTGAATGTGGCCTTATAAGTAAATGTTCCTTGGGCCTATGCAAGTCTTAAAATGTCTCTTGGTGCTTAATAATTACCAGTATTTTAAAAAGATTTTATTATTCTGCCTTATGATGTCTCTTGAGCTGTACAGGACTGTTCTGTGTATGTTTCTGCTTTGTCTTGCCAATTAAGCCAGAATATCCTTGAGGACAGTCTGTTGGAGAATGGACTGAGTCAAAATACTGAGCTCTGTTCTGGGATGTCACATTGGCCAGCTGTGGAAAGCTGGGCCCAGGATTTAGTTTCTTCAACTAAAAAACAGGAAGACTTTGACCTGCTCCAGCTCCTTTGCTGGTCCATAGTGAGGATGATGGGCCATATTTAAAAGTGCTTTAACTGCATAAGCGGATGGAAAAATATAAGCCGATGAGGGGTCTGCAGTGTCTATCACGGCTTTTAGGCACAGGGAGGGGTCAGTAAAATCTGGTGACTTCTATAGAAGGTTATTTTCTGCACTTAAATCCAAGCAATACTGAGTATACCTACAGTCTCTTCCTCTTTGTTCATTCATTTAACGAATACTTATTTAACACATATTGAGCCTTTCCTATGTGCCAGAGATTGTACTAGGAGCTGCGGATCCAATAGGATGCCCAGAGTAAAATTATTTTTTCTCTCTCCGTGTATGGTTCTATACATCACAACACAAGGTATATTATCTGACAGTAAATAAGTCAATTTAATAAAAGACAATACTCCCACACCTAAAAGACTGTTTCAGAGGGGGTTCTGAATATTTCCTGTAGGAGTGTTCTCATTTTGGCCCTGGCTTTCCCAGGCAAGGCTGGGCTTTGTTAGAAAAAAGCTTGCTCCCACTTAAGGCAATAAACAAAGACGAAAAGCCCTGAACTCACAGGTGGCAGGCAGGAGTTCCAGGTGGTTGTGTCGTCACTGCTGGTACTTATGCTGACATTACAGTTGTCAACCTGGGATGCACTCAGGACATGGGAAGCTCCAGCGTCCTCTAATTCTTCATTCTGTTGCCGCCGGAGGCTTGCCAGCATTTGCAACTCAGATTCACTCATTTGGCTGGGCTGATAGTTTCTCCAGTCATATTCCTGATCGGGAAAGAAAAAAGAGACAGAGCAAAGGGTCACTTGACCTTTCTTAATTTTACTACTTACCAACAAATGCTACTACACATCCCTAACCTCCTCAATGGCTCCCACTGACAGAGGCCAGATCTTTACCAAGCCTTTATACAATGCCTATTCCATCGGCCTCACCTTGTCCTTTTGCTCCTGACATGTCAGCCATACTGTTCTTTGTTAGGATCCTCCAAAGCATCAAACTTATGTCTGCCTTAGTGCCTGTGTACATGTTAGTCCCCTGAGCCCCATGTGCTGACTAACTCTTAGGCATTTTTTAGGTCCCAAATTATGTGTCACTTCTTTGGGGAAGCTTTTTCTGACAAGTACACACCGGGTCAGCTCTTCCATATTATGCACTCTCACAGAATCCTAAAGTGTTGATATTGAACATCGATTGCAATAGCAGTTATGTAATTGGTTTTGGGGTTCACAGGTAGTCTATGGGCTGTACAAAGGAAGCACCATGGCTGTCTTAGTCCTATCTTATTTCCCATGTCTGTTGCTCAACCAGTATTTGAGGATTGACTAAATAAAAATTCAAAACAGTTTTTGAAAAAGAAAAATTGCTTTCCATAAAAATGTCCAGTTTACAAGATAATTGATGAATTTCATTATTGTCAACATTATAACCAAATACATTCAATTTACAGTAAGACTAAGAATGACTAATGCTGTTAAAAGCCATCAAATAAAATATGAATTTAAGATGGGAACATGTAAGTATTGAAAGGCAAAAAGACCTCACAGCTACAATAAACACTTATTATTAATATGGACTTTACTATATATGTAATCTGACAGGCACCGTTTTTTTCAAGAGTGGTACCACAAATCTTTAGAGGCTAATATAAATATTCTTTAACAACACAGGGAAGAAATTGGCATATGGAATTTTCAAAATGTTTCCTTTGTCTCTAGCTTAAATCAAATTGAATAACATTAATTTCAACTTTGCTAAAATGTTAGCATCGTATATGAACAGTGTGATGTATATCCAGGACTGAAAACTTGGATGTTTCATAGCAGCATTATTTATCATAGCAAAAAAGTGGAAACAACCAAATGTCCACCAGCTAATAAATATTTGTCTTTATTCACATAATGAAATATAGTCATAAAGAGTAATGAAGTACTGATACATGTTACAACATGGATAAACCTTGAAAACATTATACTAAGTAAAAGAAGCCAGAGACAAATTGTCACAGATTCTGTGTGTCATTTACATGAAACGTTCAGAATATACAAAAACAGGAGACAGAAAGCAGATTTGTGGCTGCTAGTGGCTGGAGAGAGAAGGAATGGGGGATGACTACCAATGGGTATGGGGTTTCTTTTTGGAGTGATACAAATGTTCTGAAATTAGGTTGTGTGATGGTTACAGAATTTTGTGAATATACTAATAACTCCTGAACCGTACACCTTAAAAGGGTAAATTTTATGGCATATAAACTATATCTCAATAAAAAAAGTAGTTCAGTAATCAGATGTGAAAACAAAACCAGTCGCTTGACTTTGGGCTCAACAGTTATCAAGTAACTTGCTGTCTTTCACTTCAGTTTTTCTGTTAAGAAATAGAACTAAACATTTTAATGGGTCACATAGGTATGTTATTTGGTTTGTCATAGCCAATACATGCTTTTGCAATGAAAAAGCAAGTTTTATTTTCATTTTTACAATTTTTCTTAAGAAAGCGTCAATATTTAGTGGATTAATCTATCCCTTCGATTTATTTATTTAATCTACAAGTCTGTACTGTGCCTGGAGTACAACCCTAGGTGCTGTGAACAGAAAAGCAAGAGAGAATGGAGCAGTGATTAAGCCAGACAGATCTGAATCTGGGCCCTAGTTCCACCATTTACCAGCTGTATATGCTTGGGCAAATTACCTAAACTCTCTGTGTCTCAGCTTCTTCATCTATAAAATGGAACCATCATATATATCTCATGGAATTTTCGGTTGCCTAATTGAAATAATGTATATCAAATGCTTAGCACAGTACCTGACAAACTAAGGGTCTCCAAACTTATGATTTGTCATTCATCAGAAAATGTTTGAGTATGTACCTTCCGATGCGTGGTTATTTTTAAACACACGTATTTTAAAATAGTATGTATAGTATAAAACATAATTAAAAAATAGAAATAAAAATAGTTGAGCTTAAAAAGATAAAAGGAAATAGTTTAAAATTTTTCTTCCTGAAGCCCAATGGATTGTTTTTGGTACATATTTTCAAGGGTGAGTACAATCCTCTCAGGAGACCACTGAGATGGCAATCAATACATATGCTCTTTGTTATTCTTATTCTTTCTTCTTATTTTCTCTATCCTCTTCCATCCAGTCTTCCATGTACTATGCTAGGACTATGCTGGGAGTATAGAGAAAACAAGACACTTCTGTCCTCATGGAGCTCAGAGTCTAGAAATGGAGGTATAACAGGTATTATAAATCAGAGTATTAGAATATAGCATGATCAAAACTACAACAGCGATACAACTAAGAGGAATATAGCACAGCAGGGACTACCTGCCCAGTAGAATTAGAAAAAGCCTCACAGAAGTCTAAGATGGCATTTGATGTAATTAAATTTGTTGACAAATGCAATGAGTGGCCTTCAGAGGGAGTGAATTCACTCCACCACTGGCAGGGCAGAAGCAGAGGCTGGGGAAATAATAGCTGGCTGGAACACTGCAGTAATCTGCAGTGGTGAAAATAGACTGATTCATTCATTAATTAATTCCACAAATACTTACTGAGTATTTGTGGAATATATGCCAGGAACTGTGGTGCTAAGTTTGCTTAGAACTCTATATTTCCATGATTTTATTTCATACAACAGTAATAGTGTATTCTGACAACACCCTGGAAGGGGAAGCCAAAAATGAGCGAGAGAGAAAGAAATGACTTTCTCCAGGGTCATGAATAGAGCAACTGGTGGCAGAGACAGGTAATTACATAGTCCCCTGATACATTCTTGATTTGCAGTCCTTTAAACCATTTCTAAATCCCCAGAAAGGCTAAATCATTCACTAATTATTTTAAAGGCTTGCAATAAAGTCTTCACATTTAAGTGGACTCCAGCACAAGACGTCATCTAACTAAATTATGCAACTGCTGAGAGGCAAAGTGCTTTCTGTAATTCTATCTCTGAAAGGCTCAAAATGCTATGTGTAACCCAATTTCATCTCAAAATATCCTTGTAGGAAAGAGAGGAGACATTATCAATCAGATTTGTTTTACGAAAAAGTAATGGGCTCAAGGCTATGTAATACAGCTGTTCTCAGATTCCCAGGCAAGACCTTCCCCCATGAAGCCATTCAAGCTTTTCATTTTCATCGATCTTTCTTTAGACATTATTAGGAGCCTAAGACTGTGAGGGGACAAAGACAAGTAAAATGTGGCCCCTGCTTTCACAGGCCTTACCATTTAGTAGGGCAATTAAGAGCTATAAAGAAATTAGTACAAAATAAGGAGCATGTACGAAGGTATAGCATTAATAATCAAACAGAACCTTGATAATTATTAAAAAGAAAACTGGTAACTCCAGCAAAATAATAAAACACAAAAAACAACAATAACCCTTCAACTTGATGTTTTTTGCTTAATTTCTCTTCTCAAGATTTTAAGATAGACTAGCTTAATTGATCAAACGTCTGCCTATAGAATTTTGTGAGCCTCGGATAAGAACCAATACTACTGAAATGTGGGTGACTGACACAAGGCTAAGTTTACAATGGTGGCACAGATCCAAAATGAGACATGGCCATGGGTTAATAAAATCAGACAAAGAAACTCATTCTATTCTATATGGACGAGAGTGTCATAAAATTGGGAGAAAATTGGGTTGTAATTCTCCTCCTGAAGCCTGTAAAATTGCTAAGACTCTCATTCTGAATCAGGTTTGCATGGCACAGCATAGGGGACATCATGTTGCAGAAACTCTTAATAAAAGGTTTACCAAACAATCCCTGACTCTATTCTCTTAAGTTACAGTAAGGCTTAAAGAGGGTTTGGTTGTTTTAACAGAATATAATATAAAACACAACGTTAGAAATGGGAGATATACCAAATAGCCTGATGTTAAAAAAAGAGAGAGGCTACTTCTTGTAGGTTCAGTCAAGGCTTCACGGAGATGTCTCTCAGCATGGCCTTGAAGAATAAGGATGATATGGCAGCATATCAGGCAGGAAAAGATGGGGGCAAGCTATGAATAAGGAGTTTATAATCATAGAAAGCATTAGACTTAGAAATATATATCATTTTAGAAATGAAATCAGTTATCCTATTCCCAAAGTAACAAAAATGGAAATTTAATCTAAACCTGATAACACCAAATAGCTTCTACTTCCCTGCTCAAGTCTTATGGAAAGTCTATGTGTCCAGCAGAAGACATTTTTAATAGTTTCCAAATGGAAACTACACACATGCCCAGCATTAAATAAGTGAACGGTGTGACAGTCACATAGTAGCACACTATATTCCAATGAGATGAGTGATATACTGAATCTGGCAAGCAAAATGCTAAGTGAGAGAAACCAGACACAAGAGTATAAACTGGTAAAAATAGTCTTGGGGGTAGGGGGTGGGTTGAGAGGGGACAGTGACAGGGGTAGTGACAGGGAGAGAGCACAACTGGGCTTCTGGGGTGCTGGTATCATTCTCTTTCTTGATCTGGGTGATGGTCACATGGGTTTGTTCAGTTTGTGAAAATTCATCAAAGTATATGTTTATGATATGCATACTCTCTGTGACCAAGAAGAACAAAAAAATCTAAGACTCACAAAGAAAGTTCCTAAGAAGTGGACATTGGCATCTTACTCTAGATTGTCTTAGTAGGTTAAAAAGATGCATTTTGTAAATGTGGCTGGGCAGTCGGTATCACTGGTAGTTTAGATTTGTATTTATTCTTAAGAGTTTTGAAGCTGTAATCAGAAAGTTTTGGAAGTGTTTTTGCACTCCAACATGACAGCAAGAAAAGTCATAGTAGTCTATTTTTCAAAGCTAATTTTAAACTTTAATTGGCATTTAATTTGATGATTAATCTTCTCCCTATTGCTATTTGCAGACAGTATTTAATTTCTACACAGACACTTTAAACAATAGTTGATGGTAAATTAGTGTTCCAGGGCATCTCTTCAACAATTAGCATACCTTGAAGGCTTGTTTCAAATCCCTGAGGAATGTATGCCACACAAAGGTTTGCTCTGATTCATTGAAGACACAGGCCCACTAACAAGAATGAAGAGAAGACAGAAGCCACAAACGTGAACTGTGACACAATATCTGAGCACATAACTCATTCACAATATATGGTATCTTTCAGCATGTGTTTCACCATGCAAAGAAATAAATCTAAACTTAAAGACATAACCACAGAACAACTTGAAAAACTTTGCTAAATTTAAGGGATGGAACTTACACAGCATTCCTGTGGACCTAGATGTAACCAGCCCCAGTGCTGCCTCTGAAATGTCTGTCACCAATATTTCAGCTTATGACATGGAGATACTTCACAACCCCTGACTCAATCCATACTTCATTATTTATGCATACTAATCTCTTAAGAATGTCTCAGGTAGAGAATTCTTAGGTAGTTAAAACTAATAGTGGCAAAATTCCTTGAAGGAGATAACTATTTATCTCATATATGTGACTCCTTTTTAGGGGAGTAGGGCAAGAAAGGATTTAAAAAAGATTTTTATATTGATGTGCTATATTTACATTTTTCATCTATGACCTAAAAAGAAATTAAAAAAATATACTTTCATACATTTTGCCTTGGTAGTCAGCATGCTAATTTTCAGCAAGAATTCTCTAGCAAACATAATTAACCTCTTCTTATTAACCTCAAAGAGAGTTGATAAATAATTTGTAATTTCCAGCACCCATTTTCTGAGTTCAAGGTACTTCCTGAGTTTAACAATAAGCTATACGCTGGAAGGAATCTAGTAAAACCAAATTAAACTGGTTTTATGTTATATTCAAGGATATGCCCTCTATAAGGTGACTGTATTATAGTATAGTAGCCATTCAATAAATGGTAGCTTAAAATACTTAAAGAACCAGGAGGAAAACAATTACTGAAACTGCTTGTAGAAAAAAAAATAGTAGAAGTAAGCCAACTGATGATTCTAGAATGGGAGGATGATAACTTAGAGTGTGAACTGTTTTAGACTATAAAACAGTTTGATTGTAATACAGTAATGACAGATAGACCAACATCTGTGCATGTTTCTGCACGTTACTGTAGAGCTTAAAGTGGCAACAGAAATTAAGTTGCTACACGATCACAGAATTTTATCAGTGGCCTTTAACTGGGGCTGGAGCAGGTGTCTAGTGTGGTGGGAGATACATTGGCTTTTCTGGCCAAAAATCCTGGGTTTGACACTGCTCTATCACTTATTAGATGTGAACAAGCTAAAGCCTCTCTGCTTCCTTATCTGTCAAATAGGAATCATGAAGGACTCTCATGAAGGATGGATATAGAGACTGGAGATAAAATGAGGGACACTTTGTAGAGGGCCTGATACATGGCAAGTGTCCCAAATCCTTACAGTCACAAACAAGCTTCTTAATCAAAGATCTCAATGTGTTTAGGAAATATTGTCAGCCTAGCACCTCTTACATAAAGTAGGAAAATGGCAAGTATGACTCGCTCCTATTTAAAATAAAGAAAACCAGGACATCAAAGAAGATGATTTCTCCAATAAACATCTGACTAATAGGATGCTAACCTTCGCATTAGAATGTTGGAGAACTGATAGTGAAATGTTACAATGTGTTGACTAAACAAACCATATATTTGCATTGATTCATACTCTTGATAGTCTCTTAATTTTTATTGTCTTTCTATCTACAATTTCTGAAACTTGAGAACTTGAAATTGCTGCTCTTCATTAGAGTAACTGGCACATTGTTTGCATAGCAGGCTGCTTAAAGATGGAGATATCAAAATGTCCTGATGACTTTTGCAATTCCATATCATCACCTAAATTTTGGACCGTTATAAATTATTTTAACACACTCTAGACCATTTTGCCTTGGTCAACATCTAAATTAGACAGTAGGTACAAAGAAAGTGAAAGGAACAAACTACTCTGTACCATTGGCAGGAGTTTGGACTGAAAAATATTCAAAAAGAAGGCAGAGGGTGAGGAGCAAGTTCTCCTTGGGAAATTTGTACACTTAATGCAAATACTTTTACTGGTAGCACAAATGTTATTTAATCACCAAATTCTGTAGCTTCAGCAATATGTCTAGTAGTACATTGACAGAACTGAGATAATGACCTTGTTTTTTCAGAGATAAGAAAAGAGTGCAGTTTCTAGAAAACAATTAATATTGGACCCTTTTCCAAAGGTTATTAACTGGTAGGAGTGTCCAATTGAATAAATGAAACATTCTTACTATCATGAACATTATGGTTTATAAAATGCTACTAGTCCTGCCCAAGTTCAACTCACTCCATCAACCACGAAGCCACACATCTACAGTTGAGCTCTGGGAACATGGTAGACACAGAGAGGGTAGTCTCTGGGGAATGACTGAAAAGACAGCATGTCCTGCTCCTAGATATTTTTCTCTCTTAATGTATCCTTGAAAAAATAATAATGTGTTACCTGGCAGAAGTGACCCATTAGTTCACTCTTACATTAGCACTTGATTCATCTATAAACAGAGGACAAGAAGTACATATAGCTAGCCATTATTGAAAAGTACCTATAACTAGTTTCTGGAATTTTATTGAATTTGAAAAGGTTTCACTTGTTTCAGAAGGTTACATTTTTAACTACTCAGAAATAAGTAAGAGAAAACATGCTGTTGAATTATGGGCTAAGTGTTCTACACGTACTATCTCAATACTCACGACAACCCTAGGGAATAAGTATTATTATTTTCTCCAAGTTTATAGTTAAGGTAACTATAAGAGGCTCAAAGAGGTTAAGAAATGTGTCCAAGCTCATGTAAGTAATAAGCCCAAAGCCAGGACTCAAATCTAGGCCCATCTGACTTGAGCTGGTGTTCTGAACCATAGAAGTCCACTGCTCTTGACCTCTCAGTGTTAAAGAATGAAAATGTGGATACACTTGACATACAGCCCTGTTTGGGGAAGGCCCTGAGGGTGGCAAAGAGAAAGGATTCATATTAGGTGGCCCAGGGTAGTATGAGGCCAGTGGGCACCTGTGGTGGAAGCTGCCAAAGGAAGAGTCACCCTTAAGTGAACCTACAGAGTGATGCCAGGGCGATAAGCACATGTATAACACACAGGGCAACCTGACCCCAAAACAGGTGTTTTGCAACAATGCAGTATTGTTGTAGCTGAAGCAAATCAGGAATCAGGAAGACATTTATGATTTCTTCACAAATGGAGTATTATTGGAAACACAGCTGCAAAGGCACACTTGAGTGGCCAATTCAAAGACAAACAGATAGCTTCTCCTTAAACAGCTTCTCCTTGTTCCCGAGAAAATGCAGAAATTTATACAATAAACCAATGCTTTTAAAATTCTAAAATAATTTACAAACTCACTTTTCTCTAACTTTGTAGAGCACAAATTATCTAGAATAGTAAACTTTTATTACTTTTAAAAAAATATGATGACACTCAGACTCTAGGCTCAAGTTTGTCAGGGAGGCAATGAAGCTAATTCTTTTTCATTATCCAAAGGAAATTGCTTGACAATTAAAAGAAAAATTTTCTCATATTATATCATGGCCTAAAATATCTTTAAAAGTGTTCTTCTATAATTCAGTTTTGATTTTCCAAAAAGGAAATGTGAAAATTAAAATCAAAAGTTATATATAATTAATTTTATGTTTTCCTTTATATAATTACATTCCCCCCCACCGCAAAGAGAATATCTTAATTCATAATTGGTAGCATATTTTGTCTTTCTTATGAAAATAACTGTTCTTCAATAAACTCAAACTTTTCTATAGTCTCAAAGCCTATTATATGTCTTTTTTGTTTGTTTATTTAAAGAAGCACATAATTGCATTTATAGGTCTAAAATGATTCATTCAAAATTGTCTGAATGTAGTTACATATGTGGAAAATTTTAATTATCAGCTATCTACATGGTTGCAATATTTCCCAGAGGGCTGTCCTTCTTTCTTAATTAAAAATATTTGAACTTAAAGTTGAACTCTATTAAAATATGAACAAAACACTGCAAGGAAGAAGTTTACCAAGCAGTTAGCAAATTGATTTCAGTAAGCATTCCTTAAGAATTACGAGTACCCTTTTGCATTGGGGGCTTGTCCCACTTTTTTTTTCTTTTTTTTAAAGAGCCTTTAATTTTCCTCTGCCATAAAAAAGTTGCTTCCCGTTGGCACTTTGTAAGAGCTCATATTTTCAGTGGGATGTCATCCACTTATAATTTCTGATTGCAGTACCTTGATGACTAAGTGGATGGCTCAGATCTGCCTGCAGATCTGTAAATGACATGACCATCTGCCTGGTTGCTCAAATTCCAAACCTATGAGTCAATCTCAGTTTCTCCTGTTTCCTTTTCCCTATATCCTGTCAGTCTTACCTCCCAAATATGTCAGTAATCTGCCATTTCTCTTCATCTCCACTCAGAACTATGTATTAGAGGAATGCCTCAACTGCTTTCCTTGCTTCTGTTCCTAACATGTTGCATCCATTCTTCACATCGTTAGAGGAAGCTTTTTGAATGTAAATGTTATTGCTTTGCTTTCAACCTGCCAAAGACTTGGAATAAAGGCCACCCGCCTCACCAGCTTCACCATGGCCTTCCTCACATTATGTAATTTGGGCCCTGTTTACCTCTCTGACCTCATTTTCTACTACTTTCCCTGACTCATATGTCCCAGCTACATGGGCCTACTTTATTCCTCAAAAATGCCCATTTCAGGAATTTCTATCTACTGTCCCTAATGTCTAAACATCATACCCAGGTTCTTTACATGGTTGGTTTCTTTGTAAACTTTAGATCTCAACTCAAATGTTACCTTTAAGTCAGATAATACCTAAAGTGCCTTCTATTCTGCCCAACCCTACCACTCTATTATGTTACCCTGATTTTTTCTTCCCATACCTTTATTATAGTTTACAATCATTTTATGTACTTATTTGTTACTATATTTCCTGACAGATATAAGCCCCTTGAAGAAATGGGCATATCTGTGTTGGTCAGTGTAACCTGATAGATGGAAGAGGAGATGCTCTCACTTATCCAGAAGTAGAACCAGAATAGCTGTACCCATCAACTGGAGGTCCTTTATTTTAGAGACTCAGCTTAGGTGGCAGAAACCACCACACAAGTATCAGTGTTCTACATATATGAACTACAATGCTAGCCAGCAAAGGTAATTTCACACTTGCATTCATGTTAATATTAGATGGACTTCTAGTCCCAGGATAATTCTCAAAATTTTCTTCTTGCATCAGTTCATTCCCTATGACTTATACCAGTAGTATCCTTCCAGGGCTGACTGATGTCGTCACCTCTGTGTTAGAATTCTATACAAGGGCCACACTAGTCAAAATATTAGATCTTAAATATCTTGAAAAAAAGAAAAGTTTTTCATTCAAATCAGATCATATTGTGGAGATAACTAGGTAAGAAAAAGAAAGAAAAGATCCAGATTGGAAAAGAAGTAGAAATCTCTTTATTTGCAATGACATGTGAATTAAGGAATTCACAAAAACACCATTAGAACTAATAAATGTTCAGCAAGGTTGCAAGATACAAAATCAATATAAAAATCAATCGTATTTCTACATACTAGCAATGAAAAAGTCAAAAATAAAATTAAGAAAACAATTCCATTCACAATAGCATCAAAAAGAATACTTAAGAATAAATTTAACAAAAGAAACACAAGATGTGTATACTGAAAACCACAAACCACTGCTGAAAGAAATTAAAGACACAAGTAAACAGAAAGACTTCCCATGACTTGGAATGCTTATTATTGCTAAGATAGCAATATTTTCTAAATTAATCTACAGATCTGCGGCAATCCCTATCAAACTTCCAGATATCTTTTTTGCAGAAAAGGACAAGCCAATCCTTAAATTCATATGGAAATGCAAAGAACTCAGCAAAGCAAAAATAATCAAAAAAAGGAAGTTAAAACTGGAGGACTCATACTTCCTGATTTCAAACACTACCTCAAAACTATAGTAATCAGGACAGTGTGGTACTGCATAAAGATAGACATATAAATAGACTTGAGAAGTTAGAAATTAACTCTAACATGTATAGTCAAGTGATTTTCAAAAAGGGTTACAAGACAGTTCAATGGAGGAAAAATAAGTCTTTCAACCAATGGTGCTGGCACAGTTGGATATCTATATGCCAAAAAAGATAGTTAAACTTTACAACATATATAAAAATTAACTCACAATGGATCATAGAGCTAAATTTAAGAGCTAAAGTTATAAAACTCTTAGAAGAAAACCAAGGAGTAAATGTTTGTGACCTTGGATTAGGCAATTATTTCTTTAATTTAAGACCAAAAGCACAGAAGAAAGAAAATTGATATACCAGAACTCATCAAAATTAAAAACTGTGCTTCAAAGGGTACCATAAAAAAAAGACAACTTACAGAATGGGAGAACATATTTGTATATCATATATCTGACAAGGAACTTGTATCCAAACTTTTACAACTGAACAATGAGACAAATAATACAATTTAAAAACAGGCAAAAGATTTGAATAGGTATTTCTCAAAAGGAGATATACAAATGGCTAATAGGCATATGAAAAGATGCTTAGCATCTTTAGTCATTAGGGAAATACAAATCAAAACCACTATGAGATACTATTTCACACACACTAGGACTGCTTACAAAACAAAAACAAACTAACAGAAAAACAAAAACAAAATCAGACAATAAAAAGTATTGCCCAGAATATTGAGAAATTGCCACCCCCACTACACACACACATGATGAGAATGTAAAATGGCACAGCCACTTTGGAAGAGTTTGGCAGTTTCTCAAAAGTTGAACATAAAATTCCAGGTGACCCGGCAATCTCACTGCTAGGTACATAGCCGTGGCACTGAAAATATGCATCCACACAAACACTGACGTGAATGTTCAAAGCAGCATCAGTCATAATGGCCCCAAAGTGGAAATAACCAAATGTTTATCAACTGATAAATGAATAGGCAAACATGGCATATCCATACAACGAATTATTATTCATGCATAAAAAGGAATGAATTACTACATGTGGATGAACCTTGAAAATATGCTAAGTGAAAAAAAATCAGACACAAAGGCCAGATATTATATGATTCCATTTATGTGAAATATCCAGAATAAGCAACTCCATATACAAAAAGTAAATTGGTAGTTGCCAGGAGTTAAGGTGGCGAGGGAAATGGGGAGTGCCTGTTAAATGGATGTGGAGTTTCTTTGGAGGTGATAAAAATAATATAAAATTATAGTGGTTATGGCTGCACAACTTTGTGAATATACTTTAAAAAGGCCAAATTCTATACTGTGTGAATTAAATCTTAGTAAAGCAATCATTAAAACAAAAGTCACCCTTATAATTTTCTGGAGAAAATCTCTTTGTGGAGTTAGAAAGAACACAACACTCTTTTGAGGAAAGTTGTTTCCACATTTTCTTACCTGCAAACATCAAGTGAAGAGAATGATTATTTGGGCCCTTTCACTATGACCATGAATTTCTTTTGTAAATGGTGTTTCTGGAAAAACACTCCATTTTCATTGTAAATTCACTTTGAAATGGGGCAGACTGCCCATGTCTTCAATAATTTTATATACTATTAAACTGAGATGATCACATTTACAAACATGAACCAGAGAGCACTAATCATGTACATTGTTAGAGATCAAATTGTATGTTTGAATCTTGACACTGTGGTCAAACCTTTTTGCATAAATGCAAAGTAATGCCTTGTGTCTTTGTCCCCTCATCAAAATAAAGCTCCTCTCTCCCTTTCATCCCTTCAAAGTGATTGCTCTGTCAGTCTCCTTAGCTATAAAATGGAATAGTAATAATATCTCAGAGGGCTCCTGTGCAGAACAGACACGTGTCAGGCTTGTGCTGTGTAGTCTGCAGTGAGTAGCTATAAGAAGGTTTCCTGAAATAACTCAAATGGTTTCTGAAAACTATCTTATCCTAAAAGCCCCTTAAGTGAAGAGAATGGATGAGGGCAAGTCCCCTGCTTTCTCTCCAAACTTTGGTCCCTTTCCTCCTTTTGTCATTGCCTGGAATTAACAGAGAGCACTATTTTTCGGGCAGTACTTTTCTGAATGGCCAGGTACTTAAAGCCTGTTTGTGCCTGTAGTTCCCAAGCTGATTTGATGCTCTGATTTTATTTCCACTGAAAGATAAAAAGATTAAAAATAAATAACCTTTTAGCTATATTAGATGACAGATTCTACCTAATGAAAGGTGGTAGTAGAGAAATTAGGGGGGAAATGCTTCTCCAAGACTTGCTTTGGTTTTGTTTTTGGCACCCCAGTATGGCGGCGGTCAAGTGAAGCAGCATTGTAGAATAAATCTTTTTTAAAAAAATTTCTACTTCTTTATTTCTTAAATTTAAAAAAGTTAGATATTTATACAATCCATGAAGTGATTCCTCCATTTCTCTAGCAACTGTCTGTCACTACACACAACCATTACAATAATATCGACTATATACCCTATGCTATATTCTAAATCTTTGTAACTGTTTTGTAACTACTAATTTGTACTTCTTCATCCCTTCACCTTTTTTACCCAGTCCCCCAACACCCCTCCCCTCTGGCAGTCACCAGTTTGTTCTCTGTATCTGTGAACCTGTTTCATTTAGTTTGTTCATTTTTTTTGTTGTTCCTTAGATTCCTCATATACATGAAATCATATGATATTTATCTTTCTTTGTCTGACTTATTTCACTCATGATAATACCTTCTAGGTCTGTCCATGTTGCTGCAAATGGCAAGATTTCATTTTTTTTTTAAATAGCTAAGTAATATTCCATAGAATAAATCTTTAAGGTTAGTTTATTGGCTATATTCCAATTATTAGCACAATCAAAGAAAAAGTTAGTTAGGCAGAATAGGAACTTTCTTTAGAATTATTTTCAAAAATGAAAAACATGCAAAATTATTATTGACCACTTTCATCCTAAGTCACTATAAAACAAATTTATTTTCATTAGGTTAAGTGATTTAACATTTTCTTATATGCACATACCCAAACATGCACACACACATAATAAATAATAAGAGGAAAATATATTTGTTTTATCTTTGGTTGTTTCTTGAGGAGAAGCCACTGCTTTTGTGACTTAGCTAAATATGTGCAGAATCGCACAGCAGACACAGGCAGTAGTTCTAGACTCAAAGTCTAGGTTCAAGTTGTAACTTCTCAACTGCTGTTCTTGAATAAACTACATAACTGTTCTGAACCTCAGTTTCCTCACCTGAACAATGGGAATGATGATAGTCTCCACCTCTGTGAATTATTGTGAAGATTAAATGAAATACTTCATGGGAAAAGCCTTGGCATAATGACTGGCATACTGTAAATGTTTAAGAAATATTAGCTATTTCTATTTTGTTGATGATGATATATATGTACATATATTACCTGTGCTAAGAACACTAATCCAATCTAAATTGTTCAGAATATAATTGAACCAAAACTTTCTACTATAACACATATGGACTACTTAGTATATGAAAAATAAAGAAAATCATTAATGTTTAAAAAAATAAAATATAAGTGTCATTCTGGTTTCTAAGTGCAGCTATGGGGGAACTGAAGAAAAAAAGTATTAACACAAGAAAAAAAATTAATCTGATGGACACAAATATAGCTACTAGCCTTGGGATTTATTCAATGACACTGCTTTACTGTTAACCTTCACTCATATCATTTATTATTTTGGAAACTGCTACGAAGGGACCAGAAAGTGAATAGAATAATGATGTTTTTATGGCTCCTAATGTAGATTGTTATTGAAAATCTGTCAATTTTACTAGCAAGCCTTTGGCTCAAAAATAAGATGTTCATTTATAATTTGCAGGCAGTCATAACTAAAATAATGATAAGTAACTGGGAAATAAAAAATAACTATTATAATTATCTTTCTCATTAAAAACATGAGGCATTCTATTATCATTGGGATGTGCAATACTCTTTAACAGCTGCTGTTACTGAGTTAAAACGCATCTGAATAGGAAAGAAAATACATCACTGATCACCCAAACGATGAAAAATAGATACTGCTAAAAATGTGTGCAAATTGGAACAGAACAGAACACAGTAGGATGTACTGCCCGGATATGTAAACCAGAGTAAAATCACTTACAGATACTTCAGGAATTGGTTTCAACCTTCCCCCTGAGATTTCCTGTAGGAAGGTTTTGTTTATTGAAGCTGGCATTTGATGGCCTGGTAGGTCCTTTGCTTTGATAATGAGATCTGGAGTTTTCTGAGAGGATTCACTCCTTCTTCCAGGGGGAGAAAGGCATGGTGTAGGTACCAAACTTGGTTGAAAGATGTTTCTATCTATGTGCTTCGCCAGGGACTGCTGGCTTTCTGATGCTCCTGCTTCTGCATAGGCACTTTTTAGATATCCCTTACTTGTTCTCCTTGCGGCCTTCCCCAGCATGCTCTCTAATGTTAACTGAGTCAACTCTGAAGGACTAGTTGTTGGACCAGGAGAACCCTGGACACTGTGGTTACCCTACACAGGGGAACAAAGTGAAAAGCATTTTGAGCTGAAATGTTTGGTGAATAAGTTGTTGAGTATAATTTCTTAATAAGTTCATATATTCTATCAATAAACATATATATGTGTGTGTGTGTGTGTGTGTGTGTGTGTGTGTGTGTGTGTGTGTATTTTCTCCTGCAATAAAAATGAGTAATTAAAAATAGCAAGTAAAGAGGTACAGATCATTTGCTAAGATGCCCTGCGCTGTTTGCTTCTGGTATGGGCAAGGCATATTTTTTACCCTTGAGTAAGAAGAGAACATTTAAGAAATAGTCTTTCAAGTATATTCATTCCAAAGAATGTTTAAAGAAGAGAGGATTCATAGGAAGTTACCTAAAACATCTAAGAATGATATATTTTTACATCCTGATAAGCTAACTCCATGGGAAGAGAAAGAACTAGAACTTATAGGTTTTTAGCTTATTTAAGCAGAGAAATGCTACTCTGAAAACAAGTTGGCCTATCAGAGTATTTTTGCCTTATATTAATTTAGGGAAGTTTTACTGTTCCAGAGCGATGGATAATAGAACATGTTTGGTAAAATATTTTTCTTATGTGAAAATTTCAATACTAAAAAGTACTTTTTCCCACAAGATATAAACTTCATTAAATACATTTATTTGTAAAAATGAATGTGATAGCTAGAATTTTACAAGTGTATAGTTCTGGGATTACCCATAGGAAAGCAAAAGTTTAAATTTTTAAAACTTGAGAAAGGAGAAATTACAAATGTAAAATCAATGACCACAAAAGTAAATAATGGAAATGGAACAATACAGTGCTATTTTAGTTAGTAGACTTTTCTGCTATAAAGTAAAAAATTAAAAAAAAAAACTAATGTGATCTTTGCTTGTACATGCCATCGTAGATTTTTCCAATTTGTCTTATCTATTTAAATATATAATAAATAAATAGATGTTAAAATGATAAACTTAGAACAAAAATATCAATAAAAAGAATACATTTTAAAGACATTATTTGATGTCTTAGAATGTATATCTTACATTTAGTTCAGCAAGCTATTTCCCCACCCTTCTATTTATAGGCACACAGAATCAAACATCCAGTTATTTCCAAAGTATGGCATTTTTAAACAAAATATTTAAGTGACTGATTAAACTGCTCAGTTTCTTCATGAATGTTTGGTTATCACATACACTTAACACACAGATCACTATCTAAAGTGAAATTTCCTTTTTGGTAGAAGTGAGGTATACGTGAAGGTGAGAGAGCCAGCTCAAGGTTGGGCACAGCACAAAAAAGAAATTTATCAAACTTTTTTTTTTGAATGACATTTGTTTACTTTATTATGAAGTGTATGAGGTTTTCAGCAGATCAAAAATTATTTTCCATTTTATACCTATATCTCATGTTAAGATGACAACAGAAGTACCTTATTTTCTAATACTGTTATAAAGGATAAAATAACTATGATATTTATCCTGATTTCAGACTATCATTCCTTGCGCCCCCCTTCTCTCCAGTTTGTCTTTCTTTTCTTTAATTTTTTTCTTTTTTCAATTACAGTTGACATTCAATATTATATTAGTTTCAAGGGTATAGTATAGTGGTTAGACATTTATATACCTTATGAAGTGGTCCCCCATACATAGTTATTACAATATTATTGACTATATGCTCTATGCTGTACTTTACATCTCTGTGACTATTTTGTAACTGCCAATTTGTACTTCTCAATCCCTTCCCCTTTTTCACTCAGCCCCTCCTACCTGGCAACCATCAGTTTGTTCTCTGTACTTATGAGTTTGCTTCTGTATTTATTTATTTATTTATTTATTTATATTCCACATATAAGTGAAATCATGTGGTATTTGTCTTTCACTATCTGATTTATTTCACTTAGCGTACATGTGTCCTTTAAGTCCATCCGTATCATAGTAAATGGTAAGATTTCATTCTTTTTGTGGCTAAGTAATATTCCATTGTATATATGTACCACATCTTCTCGAACATTTTAATCAAAAGGGATCTATCTGTCTGTATGTCTATCTACTATTGTTCTGCCTTTCTTTCTTCTGCAACATGAGCTAAGTATTGCTCTGGGCACTGCAGATGCTGGGAACATAATGGGAGACCAGAACTTAATCCCAGATATCCAGGGACTTTTTCCCAAAGGCAATAAAGAGTCATAGAGTGATTTGATATAGGGAAATGCCACAATGGCATAAAACAGAAGACACGGGTTTGTGTTACTATTTTTGTGGGGTGTCTAGAGTGTCAATGGAGATAGTAGAAAGAAAGGCCAATAAGGAGATGATTAAGTTATTATGATTAGAAATAGTGAGGTGGCTATGTTAAGGCAATGGTGGTGATGATAGAGAGGCTGGGATGACTTGAGAGTTCTGTAGGAGGCAGAGTATGTTGTACCTAATGACTCTGGAAAGCTCTTACATGGAGTCTGAGATCCCTGATTCACAGTCATGTTATAATTTTCCCTTCTTATAGGAAGTAGGTAGGATTAGAAGACAACAGGGCTATCAAGAAAGGTAAACTCAGGTCTTTGAACCCCTCCTAGAAAACAGGTTGCCTACCTGTAGAAAAGAATGAAACCTACAGAGTGTCTAAGGATCTTTTATCAACATTTCTTTTTGGTACTCATCCTGGGCCTAAATTTTCTTTGTCTATGCTGGCTTGATCTTCTGATCATATAGTTCTTTATAAATGATAGTGAAACTTATTTTTCAGAGTCCCAGATAGGGTAAAGAAAAGATGGTGAGTGGGTATCAATCCAACAGCCCTTATTTTATGTCTAAAGTGAAAACATAAGAAAAGTGAGGATATTTCTGCACTTACAATAGTACTGTGGGCATTGGGCAACCCTCTCTGCTATACACCACTTTCTGGGTGAGCCTGTCCCTTAATACCATTCTGGGAACCCAGAGGATATTCATGTTGTTGAAAAATCTTGCCTCCAGGCAGAAGACTAGAAAGAAATCCAGAGATCTAAAAAAATGCCTGGTGTTTTAAACAAGGGAATGGAGTGGTGACACTTTCAATTTTTGTTTCATAGAGATAAAAAAGGAAGAAAAGTTTAGTGTTGTTTAGAGAAGGATAACAGCAAATCTAAACATTCTCCAAGCCTTAGTTCTAGAAAGGTACTAGTGGAACTAGTGGAACTATGACTGATTTTTTTTTTTTAATTGAGTCTGGCTGCTACACAGTGCTCTGTATTTGACAACATTTTTTTTTTTTAATTCAAGTTTAATTTACTAATTGGCAGTGGAATTTCTGAGACCAAAAGACTCTTTACTTATTCATTCCCATTACATTTTCATAATAAAAAATAAAGGCATATACTGTGGATTTAAAACAGGTTGGCTCTAAAAATAGGCTGGTTAAGTAGAAAAGGTATAATTATGACTCTTTGGGCCCAAATCTATGGATCACTCTAGGATTCCATTTTGTATATGACATAGACAGAAATTAAGATCTTTTGTGATAAACATTAGTTCAATAAATATTTATTAAGTTCCTGCTATGTGTAAAGATCTTTTAGGCATTACTTAAGAAACTCAGATAAGAACATAGACACTGACCCTCAAGAAGTAGAGTCTAATAGCAGGGAGATAGACACCTATGAAGGTAATAATTTCATAAGGTAGAAGGTAGTAAATGCCATTTTAAGAGCTTCAGGTGTTCTCTTATGAGATTTTAGAGAAATGCATGGAAAACCAGATGTTTGCTACATCATTTAAAAAACACTTTAAAAAATCAATTTGTCTGATAGGAAGACAATTTTTTCCACCTGTGGTGGGGCAAAGTACAGCCTTTTCTTCCTTCCAGTAGTTTACCTGGGTGTAAAATATTTCATTTTGCTTGGTATGAGCTATGATTACATACTAGAAATATTCATGAGTATTTATATGGACATTCATCTTACATTGTGATGGGCCAAGAAGTGAAGATGGGCCAAGAAGTGGACAGATTTAGCTGTGTTCCCTGGTGAGCATTCTCTTGGTTGTATTGCATTACCACAGAAATATGTTTCCATGCTATTTTGAATATACGGAAAACACAAATAACTGGAGAATCTGGATAAAGTACAAAAGGCTTGCTTACTTTGGCTGCCTCAGAACACTAAATTGGTTTATTCCAGATTCTGAAAGGAGAATTAGGATAATGAGAAAAGAAGAATGACATATGAGACTAATATTTTGATTTAACTTGGGTCAGCCTCTTCTTTAGAGAGGAAATAAATGGAGAATAAAAAAATAGTATAGTATTTACTAGGAATGGTGCACTGGCAAACCCTATTCCTTTCTTTAGTAATGCTTTTTCCCTACTGAAATAGATGATATGAGTATAGATAATGTTTACTGACCTCACTTATGTAACTTATTTGAGCTCAACATGTTTTTGGATTAATTTTTTCTATACAACATACATTTGTTACATGCATAAGAAGTTAGCTTACTATGATCGATTGAAAAACCACTTTTTCCCATTTGGTTTGTGATTTAGCTACTGAAAAACTGTATAGCAATTACATATAATTTGTCAGAGTAGTAAAGAAACTGTCAAGCCATTTTTACATTCCAATCATCTGTTCATCTGGTTTTCAGAACAAATACAAAACATTTTTGATTTAACTTAATATATTTTTTTAAAAAGTCCCAAATCTCTTGAACTGATTGTCTTCTGGGCTCAGAAACATTTGTTTGTTAAATATTCAATCACATCCCAGTGCCAGGAACATCAATAGAATTTGCTTGATTAACTGTAGCACAGCATATGTACGCTAAAGATGAGAATGATTTCCCTAAGGAGTCAGCGCTTCCTCTGTTGAACTACATTTCTTAAAAGGACATGCAGATGGGCATTTGGACAATAAGTTCTCGATGCACAAAATGGATTGCTCTTGCTGAGCTGTAATTTTAAAAAGATAATTTTAATGACTCTTGAGGGTCATCTACTTGGAGCAGATGGGACTCAGGCTCTTTTTATTACAACTTTAATGCTGAGTGAGTCAGGATAGAACCCTGTTTTAGCCTTTGTAAAAGTGGATGATCATATTTATTTATATTTCAATTGCTTTTTAAATTCATTCCACTGTGAATAACGTCTTATATAACATTCTTAAAACTTCTGCAAAAAAACACATCTGCAGTATTCCAAACGCACTTTGATGTCAGTTTTGAATTTATAATTGAGATAAAGTCAATAAGAGGTTTTTACTTTTATCTAATGTTTTAGTAACTAAATGTGTGAACTGACAGCACTTTTAGTTGAACTAGCGGGCAACAGAGGATGATTTAGGTATGTATTTCTAATGTCAACTAAAGAGCAGTTATTTGCACAAATATAGCTAAAGATATTAGTTATAATAGAATGAAAAAATCATTTCTTCTATGATAACAAGATTGACCATTCAAATTTATCTTAAATGTCTTCACTAACAACCATCCAAGAAGTATTTCTACCTCTCTACCTCTTGAATTTTATGGGAAACTATTAAAATAATACAGTTTTCTCTGGGTCGCAAAGATAATTGATAGTGGTCTTATAATGTATTTTATTAGTTCATAAACAAATAAAATGAAAGGAATATATGACTTTTTAACAAGCAACTAACCTGCAGCATGCTTGATATTAAAAGGCATCGGGAAATTATTTTTGTAAATATCTTTACCTGTAGCCAATGATGTTACATTATAGGTACTGAATGGGACGGGCAAACATCATCATGTAAATATTTGGAAAAAACGATGAGACTTCTTTAATTGTTCAAGACAAAAAATGTAGTTTTCATGCTATTTTAACTCATAATACTTTAAAAATCTCTTGTGAAAACTCCTATCCACATAAAATATTTATCTGTAAGATGTTTATCTTTTAGCAAAAGTTGTATAATATTATTCTAAGCAGACAAGAGTTTTAGAATTGTGGTTATCTGCCTATATAACAATGAAGAGCCAAATCACAGGAACCGAGGGGTCTGAGTTTTTCGGAGAAGAACCGAGCTTCCAAAGATAACAACAAAGATACATAGATGTGAACAGCCTAAAAAAATTACTCACACAGAATAATGTTAAATTTGCCTGGCAAGTTTAGATAGTATGTTATGTTGTAATTCATAATACACAAGAATAAAAATGCGATGCAAGATATTAAAAATAAAGTCCTTCTATATTTTTTCCAATACATAAATTGACGTTTAAAAGCTTTTTAAAGGCTACATAGAAATATAAAGTTTCATGTAAATATCTTTTCTACTGTATGTGAAAAAGTAATATGAAATCACTAGTTAAATATGTAGGGGTGAATGGTTGATAGTATAACCCAGAAATATATGCTATCAGGAAGAAAAAAATGAAATAGCTTAACTACTGATACCTTGAAAGCAACAATACCCGGGAAAGCTGAGAGGAAGGATTTAAATGGTCCTTTTAATAGGTTGTTTGTAATTTTGTAATTATAAGCCTCTAAAGAGTTAGATGGAGAGAAGATCTGGAAGCTTCCTAGCTAATTTCAACCATATAGGTAGTTAGTTCACATTATTCATGTCCAAATATGGATAACTTTTGGCTCAAATGTTCCAATTTGGACTGTTATATAAGACAAATTACCTGTCCTTGCAAATATCTGCTTCAGATATAATACACAGCCAGAGCTTGGGGGAAAAAATTACAGTATTTCTAAATGAAAATTAAATTAGAGGAGTAATAAAATATTAACGTAAAGCTAACTATTTCAAGTTGAAAACCAGATGTATATACGAGAAGCCACATTAAATACAATGGCATAAGATACGAAACAGAAACATAGAGTATCATGCTTTATTTTTTCTTTCAGATGCTGCAACAGTGTGAAACACACTGTTTTAATAGCTTTCCTAAGATAATGCATTTTACATGGCAGTCTTGATTTTATAGCTCTCCACAAAATATATTTCCATACTGTGCTTTCTAAATAAGATGTACAACTTCAAAATTAATTATCAGGCATACTATTGTATACGATTGCCTAAGGAATAAAATACATAGCAAAGCAAAGACTAAGTCAAGAGCACATACAAAAAAATTTTATACTTTTGAGGCTGTAATATTAATGAAGATCTCAGATGTGAATTAATTATTAACAACTTATATTACAAAGACAATATATCACTTAAAGCTTATTTTAATGAACCTTTACTATTAAATGTGCTTTTCCTTTATTATGATAACATGTTTTAATTTTTCTTAGTTTATATGCTACTGAATACATCTAATTTTCCTTTAAAAATACTCAGTGGTCTAACATCAAAGTTTTTTAACTACAAGTTATAAACTTCAAGTATAAGTCATGAAATTATCACTTATTCATGCACCATTATTTATAACATAACATTATGTTTTCCTAAAGGATAATTATGTTGCTCTAAGGATATAACATTCTAAAATAATGTAACAAATAGTAAGGATGCTTAAATTAACTAACCTAATTTTCCTTCAAAGATTTATGTAAATAAACATTCTATTGAAATTCGTAAACCAATTTCCCATTGACTTATATAATCAATAAACAGGAGAAGTAATCCTACAAGAAAAAAATTTACAAAAAAATCCCCAAACACAACAATTTGATAAAGAAGCGACCGTTAGAAATTCTAGGGCTTGTTTAAATACAGCCCAGCATTTTTTTGGGTCATATTTTTGCATTTTAGTTTGTATCTTGTTATTGCCTCTAACAGCAAACTCCAAAGCTGCATATATATGGTGAGGCTTCTGTCGTGCTCTTTGGCTGCCACTCTTAGCAGGCTCTAAATAAAGGAAGCCAGGTCAGGTGTTAACAATGAGATGATCCCACTGCAGACTCTAGCCTTATGCTACTGGTCATTCTGATGGTCATGGCACAGGGGTGACCAGACAGCTATGCCAGTCAGAGCTTGGATAATGCATGATGAATTCATTGTAAATTTTATGTAGTTGGTGATAAGTATATGCCTGCATAATAAATGTTGAAGGATGTCACAAGTAGAATAGCCAGTAGCAAAAGAAAGCTCATAAAGTAAAAACAAATTAAAATATTCAGAACTAGTATTCCCCATTTCCCTATGAAACTCTATTGTTTATTTTCAAGGCTTATCCTTTGTATAGATGGAAGTGATAAATTCCTCACATGCTGTATTTGAAAGGTGGTTTCCCCATAGTACTTCCCTCAAACTTTTCCGGAGAACTATCATTTCTACCATCACAGTAATTCTTTTCAGTTAGGTAAGAACAATGGTGCTGTGCAGAGGGGAAGAGAATGGGACTCTCCCATGAATGAAATGGTATGAATCAATTTATTACATTAGCCAATTAATACTGTAGAGAAATTGACAGCTGGGGTGGAAACAATACTAGGTACTGAAGACAAATGTCCATTTTATAGTTTCATGGCTTGAGGTTATTCAGGGCAAAAGACAAAGATGTCCACAGCAACATTTAAAATGCTGGCATCAAATGTACTATTTATGCTCAAAAGCATTTGTAGTAGGTTTATGTTTGTTAAGACTAATAGTTTCATCACACTCAGGACAAGGATATTATGAAAAAAGGATCTCCCCATGCACTTTGCTACAGAACTGATAAAAGTTGCAAAAACCGATAATCACTGCCTGAACAATCTCACCATATTTGCAACTGGCTCTGAAGGTAGGAGCTATGGGTTTAATCTACATCCCACTGTCCAGAGGGGAATTCTTGATCACTTATTACTATTAAGACAAAGTTTTATAAGCATGCACAACAAATTTTTCTAATTATTTCTATAATTTCTACACAGAAATGACTTGTATAATTTTATTAAACCATAATTTGACTCTAATCTGCTTTCAAAATACCTTTTACTAGAAAATATTAATGCTTATCATTAAGAATAAAGCTAAAGAAATTTCACAAATAATTTCATTTCATATAGGGAAGAGTTATCATAATGTATTAAGTATCAAAAAATGTTTCAGAACTATACTCAATTTGATTTTTAATAAGTTTTTAAAAACATTTTGTGATCTTACTTTTTATGATTTTAATTTATAAGATATATTTGTATTCTAAATAATTATAAACAAAAAACTTCTTGTAAGGCAAGTCCCAGAACTAATCCATGATTCATTATCTAAACTTTAATTGGCATATCTCTTAAAATTCTGGGACCATATGGAAAATAATGAGTCCTAATAGGCCTAAGGTGAAAAGATGGCAGGGGAGTAAGGATGTCAGAAAACCGTCAACTCAGAATGCTTAGCAACTGCAACACCATTTCCCCAGAGATCTAGAACAATGTGTTCTTGATGTTTTGCTATCATAAAACTAAACCACATATTATTTCTCATTCTATGAGACAAAGATTAAAATGAAAAGACAAAAACAAACCAAAAACTGGTTTCTATAATTAAAAATGAAATTGGCTGACAGTTAATAAAAAGAAGGCAGCAATTTAGAGTTACCATAACAACCTGAGGCAACTGTTGACTGACATTGCAATCTGCTGTGTTTTTATTAATAGCAGTTGATTTCCAATAGCAGTTGATTTCCCCTCTTTAATTTCATCTACTTTTAGTGCTTACTGGAGCTAATGGAACAACTGTGCTTTAAAACTGTTTCACTCATCAAGCAGTGTACCTCTTCGCTGCTGTCACCGCCATAAAAATCATCCTCCAACTGGGTCACACTGGTATCCTCTTTTAGATCTGAAGTAAATGGGCACTCCTCTGGGGACATAGTCTGAGTCTTTCCATGGGGTGCTGATCGTGGTCTTGATGAAAAAGTGAAAATATCCTTTGGAATAATCTGGGTTTCCTCTGCTTGCTGGTCATGTTCACTTTCCTTGCTGGCTTCTAGCCACAGGTGTGAAGTGTGGCAGGAGTCATCATCCAGAAGTAGAGACTGTCTGCTGGCCACTGAATGGGGAAATATCCATTCATCTGACATTTGGAAAAGAGGACAAAAATTAGAGTAGTGTTCCATAAGTATTATTTTAGGCAGGTAGTGAGGTTAACATTTTCTTCTTGTTGAAACCAGAGATGTATTAAATAATGCAAAAGCCAAGGAAGCCAACTTATCTACCACCTTGTAATCTGCCAAACATTTGACCCATAGATCAGTGCCTATAGTTACGGGCAACTCATGTGTACTTGCTCACCATCTGAGTTGAAACACTGGCCAGGAAATTTATAAGTCTGCAGTAATTATCACCTGTCTTGCAGCAAGTTCTTTACAGCACAGTCTCATTAATCTGACATTCTGTAGGGAGAAAATCTCCCAAATTTGAAAGGGTTTGACTTACTAACATCTTCTTTTAACTGAAGGAGGACAGAGTACTGTACTTAACAAGCAAGCTTCTTAAAACAACGTATCTGGGCATTGTTTGGATTATAAATCACGGAGGAGAGGAAACCATGAAGAGGTTGAGTCTTTTTTGTTCATTCTACTGATTGGAACAAGTCAAGTCACAGACTAAATTGAGTAAACTTTTCAATAGTAAATCCACAGAAATATTTGTTAATGTGACTGGTGAACTCTGCTGTGAAAAATATCTTTATATTTAATATTAGTAGAGAATGTTTTGATATGAATTTTTTTTGCATAGCATAATTTTCTTAAAAAATACTGTATACTACTACTGAGATACATCTTTATAAAAACTTAAAAAATTATAATCCTTCACTCAACACTGAGGCAGATTTTATAACTATGATCCAGGTAAATTGGAAATGACAAATCTGTATAATGAATATTATTAAAAGCATGCTTACTTTCTTTATAATGACAGCAGAAAAAAGTTGAACATTTTCTCAATTTAGCCTATTTCTCTTGAAACTTACTTTTTGCTGCATTATGACACTGGTGAAAACCTTATAAGAATCTGTGTTCTGTAGAACCACAATGTGGACATGGTAATTCTACCCCTGACTCTTGAATACTATTATTATTATTACAAGAAAAGTATTCAATGGATATATAAGATCTGCCAACTTGAAACTCTAAAACCTATACTATTAAAGCATAAACAAAGAATAACACTGATGCACAAATAAACTTGTGTTCATTCACAATTGTATTCATCTGTTTCTTAAACTAAGACTATCATTATATAGCATAACTTGCCTATAAAAGGGCAATAAATGTACATTTCCTAGACAAAATCTATTAGGGACAAGGCTTGCATATTTTCAGAGATAAGAGTCTGTAGATAAATGGACAATGGCAGGCTCAATCTACTTCATCTAACCACCTGCACAGCGGATGAGGAGGATCCTGAGTCAATGTAGCTGTCGGCAGGCGAAATTAATAGATCTCACTGAGCTGTCCTTTTTTGGATAACAAACACTTTTGTGTGGTGCTAAACACATAGCAGGTGCTTTGCAAACAAAGTAGGTACTTTAAAAGAGGTTGAAAAGATTACGAAAACCAATGTGTTGCATTATGTTCATGGATATGTAAAAAAAATTGAAGGAAAAGATACAGAAATTTTCATTATGTAATTAAACAACTCATGTGACCTATTGCCAAACATATTATTAACTGTCAATAAGTTAAAGTAAAAGGAGTGTTTTTACTACAAACGAACTCTAATTATCTCACCACCACATGCTTTTTTGGAATTTGTAGTTTTACTTCAAATATTTCCATATCAATTGTAATGAATAATTTGGTGTGTTTTCTAAAGAAAGTATGTAAATTACTGTGTAATCACAATATTGCAGCAAACAAGATAAATGCAAGAATGATCACCTAAACATCTAATTAGTTTTTCTACACAGTCAGATTTATGCTAGAGACACTAATTGCGCCTAACATTTTAATGAAGGTTTCAGCATTGCATAAATAAGACTGACAAATTACAAACAATTTTAATTTATTTTTCTTTTTTCCTTGCTCAAACAATTTGCTTTTGTAAAAGTACTACCTACCTGCTAGGCAAGATATGTTGCTGGACTCAATAATCCAACCATCTCTATTTTAAAGAGGACTGGAGAAATGCAACAATAGATAATCTCTGGGGAGGGGTGACAATGTCATGTAAAAATTTAAAAATTTTAAACTTTCATTCTAATAGAAAACTGATGCATTAAACCTTGAAAATAAAAATTCTCTTTCATCCACTAAAGTTTGACATAAAATTGAGGTTAAAAGGAGATTTACAAAAACGATAGATTTTAGCAGATGACTGCATCGTGACTTTTCAAAATGACTCGGTTTGAAATATTTAACATATTTATATCTTATTATTAACAATTATGGAAAGATGCAAACCTGCTTGATCAGAAGACTGGGGTTCTGGAATGCTGAGGTTCGATGTCTCTGCTCTTCGATAGGACACAGTGGTCAGGGCACTTGTTGCTTTATCTTCATTCCTGTTATTTCCTAAAGAACTGCCTTAATTAGAATAAATATTTTTCACTGTATTTTTTAAATGTAAAAATTGATTTTTGAAAAATGGTATTAATTTGGTATACTCTTCTATAGGATTATTGTAAAGTGAGTTAGAGGTGATATTATAGGTTATATATAGGCTTTTTTTCCCCTTTAGCAGAATGTTTTCAGATAAACTCAGCTGCATTTTTATAGATGTTCATCTTAAAATTCCTGGATATCTGCATAAAGACATTTTAGATTTAAGTTTTAATATATGCAATTAAAAATATCCCAAAACCCATACAATTTTTAAAGAGTCTTATATTTTTTTATTTGGTTCCATATAAAATGAAGTGTGTTTTCTTTAAAAAACAATTCTTACTGAATTTAACTCTTTTAAACCAAATTTGTTCCTGCAGTGCCTTAAGAAAATGGGCATGGGCATTACTGCACAATTAGTTTTCTACCTTCTATTTTATAAAAATAACATAAAACCTAGCAAGTTGAATTTTAGCTTATCCAAGAATCCTCCATTTTTGAGAAATTACGTGAACATATATGTACATGGTACATTCTAGGCGTGATTAGGGAAAGACTAATGAATGTGTATACAAACATACACATACATGCCTGAAATTCATTACTTAAAAGAATAACTTAATAGTCACCTATATTTGTCTAATGGTTTTCTGGTTGCAAATGGTTGAAATTATATCCCACATTATATCAGATGGGAAGAAGTCCAAAGGGAGAGACAGCAAATATAAAACCAATCTGAAAGAGCCTAATTTAAAAGGAAGGAATATAAATGAAACATAAAAAATTATGAGTTAAGTTCAATTTTAGTGAAGTCTGCAGGCAGGAACTTCTATCAAATTTGGGCCATTTTTAAAAAACGATAATTTAAACTTATTCAGCCTTTGAAAGTAGAAGTTGGGAGTCTTTTATTTCTGTGGTGCTATTTAATCCAGCAAATCTCTGTTAGGGCTTTAGAGCAATTCTTTTGCAGAAAATTTGATTTCCATAATCCCTATAGAACAGACATTTATATTTTAAATGAATTGGTTCATAATCCTTTGAAATTTACAACCTACAGAAAGAGATTTCATTGCTCTGAAGTAATATACAGATATAAGATAGTATTGAATCAGTGCCATACCGCTGGGTGTCTCTGTCCTTTCTCTGCTGGTGCTTTTTAACCGTAATCTTCTCCTGTTATTCTTATCTGCTGATGGTTCTTGAGGGGGATGTGGATGCATAATATGCAGAGTGGCTGGTACATTTTCGTATCAAAGAACAGAAAGCCAGAACAGAAAGTACTATATGGTTTGAAATAATTCAGTAAACATAATTATAGCTATAATGAGAATGTTCATGTATCATTTTGACATTATGTAAAGCTATATCAAAAACTTATTCCTTTACAGAAAATAGGTATTTATTCCTATTCCAATATTAAGGTTTTCCAATATTAGGGCTTTCAAAACTACTAATACATTTTATTCATGTAATATAACCTTACAGAGAGCTACAAGTAATTTGATTAATGTTAATCATGCAACATGCTATATTAAAAATATAAAAAATGAAACTGACAGCCAATTCAGAAAAAAAGAGGAAGCATAGTTAAGTATGATGCAACAAGAAGTTAGAGAGTAGTTTCCAAAAGAACCCTGGACAATTGATATCAAACCTGAAAAATTCTTAAGTATAATTTAATACCATAATAATAATAATAATAATATTCATAGTAGCACTTTATATTTACTGAATGCCTAATTTTTTGGCACAATATGATGTACGTGACTAATTGTTTCTCAACGAATCTTCATAATGACCTTTGAAGCAGCTGTTATTTATCACTACTACTAGTGCCAGTAGTAATTGTGTTCCCATTTTAGATGAGGAAACTGAGGCTTATAGGGGTTAAGAAACTTGATCCAAGTTCCACAGATAGTGGTTAGGCTGGTACTGAGTATCTGTGTTATTCATTTCTTTATCTCAGTTTTATACTCCATGGAAGATGTAAAGTGTAGTAGTGCTCATTAATTTCTAAATTAAAAAACATGAACCCAAATGGCCTGCCCCATTTCAACTCTCAGGAAAGCCAGACAGGTAAGAATGAAAAAACTGAAAGAGAGTGGCAAGCCCTGGGATCTCTAGTCTTGATTCTCTCCAACGATTACAAACAACAAACCACTTTAATTCTCTATTAACCTTGAACTCTCAATCTATAAAATGGGACAAAGACTTTTCTTTACCAACAGGTGAGAGAAAATAAAGAGCACTTTACAAATGGGAAAGATTATAAAATAAAATTAATAAAACTTAAAATGTAGACGGAGTTTCAAAAATAAGAGGTAAGAGGATGCTATATTATTTCCTCACCAGTCATCATAAAGTAAAAACACAGGGTACTACAGGAATTTGAAATAACAGAATAGGATGATAGATTCCAGAAGATTATGTATGTGTGTGTGTATATATATATAAATTCTAAACATATTTCAATATGTATCACACTTTTCATTTTTAAGTAATTCTTTGGACTTAAGATCTAGTCACGAATATAATTTCAGATTTATCTTAACAAGAACACTGTTGCTATTTTCATTAGACATCATTCATTATGCATAATTCTTTCTTACCATGAATAGGTACAGTCTGCTTTGTTTGGCAAATATTTTCTTTATCTCCTTGCTCCTCAGTCTCAGATATCAGCAAGGTTGACATTTCTGCACTGTTAACACACTTCTCTCCTGTGGACAGCTGGCATGATCGGTTATTTTTGGAACCAACGGATCTCACTGTCTATAAGGAAAAGAAATTATTATGCACATTTTAAAATAAAGAAATTGCATATATTTCCTATAGAATCTACATAGAAAAAAATAATATTTGGATAAAAAATGAGGGTTAAAAAATGAGAGTAAATGAGGTTAAAAAAATTAGTGAAGAGGTAAATTATGGTAGAAAATTAGAAAGGAGAAAAGTAATGTAAGATAAAACAGAAAACAGGTCTAGACACATAAATTAAATTGTGCTTATTTGCTACACTCCATCATTAGTAGGTAGGAGCTGAATTGAAAATCATCACTGTGTATGTCAGAAATTCAGAGGAAACTAAAAATTAAAATATAACATTTGAAAACCTGTTCATTGTAAGGTATCTGGTGATTATCTAACTCCTCAAAAAGACCACAAAATGTGCTCATATATATTTACATTTAAGTTCTGTGAACACATTTAAAGAAAAGAATATTGAGAATTTTTAATTGTGTTGACATAACAAAAAGGAAACAATTTTGAGGTCTTTTAAAATCCAAAATTTCTATTCAAAATTTATTCAAGCCTTCTGATTTTGGCATGTATCTCTTTCCCTCTTTTCTCCCCTCACAGTGCAGGGCGTGGGGGGTGGGGCAGGTGATGGGGGAAACCCTTCCCTTCCCATGCCACTCATGTGTAGATAAGCTCTTCAAACCTTGCTCCTACCTCACTGGATAGCCTCATGTTATTTCTTCTGCCAGAGAGTGGAGGTGGTCCAAGAACTTTGGATCCAAAGGCAATATGACAAACATCTTGAATTTTACTGTTCCGCACACTACCTGTTCCTCTGTTAATGAACTGATCTGTTTTGTTAAAGGAAGGTAATAATAATTCATTAATAGGTGTAATGACAATATCGTGTTGCAATATTTATGAAAGTACAGTCCAGGTGTCATATGATTTGAATTTCCTCTCCCCCTGAACACTTATTAAAAATTCAGAGAGCCTGGGGTCCAATATCAGATATATCAGATCTATAGAATCAGAATCTTGGGGGTGGGGAGAAATTTATAATTTTAATAAGTTCCACTATCATTTAACAAACTTGCTATCATTTGAGAACTATTACCACAAACATTTTCCCTAAAAAACAGAAAAGAAAAAGAAAAACTACTAAAAATACATCTTATTTTCTTAAGGAAATAATTTAAATAAACAAAACTATTCAACTCAATTTGCTTGAGCACTCTCAGGCATTTCCTAGAGGCTGTCAGTGAAACAAAATAGATAAGACATGTTGTTTTCTCTTAGGAAGCCTGAAGGGAGGTGATAGAACAAGTGAGCAGGTAACTACAACATAAGGCAGACTAGTGGGAATGAAGAAGTGACCTCCTAAATGGACCTTGGATGACCGATAAGGGTTCAAGAATAAGAGATGTGTGGTATCCTAAGCAGAAGAAAGTGCTTGAATAAAGGCACAGAAGAGTGAAAGGGTAGTATATACTTGGGGAATAATGAAATACTCAGTTTAGTTGAAAGGATAGACTAAGTTCACATTGAAAAAAGGCTTAAAATGCTAAGAGCCTATTCTAAACTAGGGTCACACTGAAAAAAGCCTTGAAATGCTAATACTGAGTTTAGGGGAGAAAGAATAAATTGGTAACACCTCTAGGATAAGGCAGGTGTGCTCACCAAACCCTGATGCCTTTGCCTTCTGGGCACACAGCTAAATTACATTTCTAAACCTTCCTTTGAGTTCTATGGGCCATGTGTTTGAATTCTGGTTAATTAAACCTAAGAAGTGGAATGTGAGAAGTGTAAACCACTTCCTGGTCCCTAAATCTCTAAAACCTCCTGTATAATCACCTAGGCTCTCTCTTTCCTCATCTCTTGACAAGATGCAGAAGTTTCAGTGAAGTACTTGAAGGCCTCCAGAGCAGCAGGTAGATTAAAAGAGTCTGGATTCCTGAATGGCCATATAGAAGGCTGCCCCAGAAACTCCTGATTCAACCAGGACTATGGGGTTCTCTGTGGCTGCAGTTAGCCTCCTCTGATCAATAAAGCAGGTGAAGGTGGTGGCTCTTAACTCCAAACACTGCCCACAACCTAGAAAACCACCTCTTGTGTCCCAGTTGCAAAACAGGACCAACTTGAATATTATGCTGTCCCTGAGTCCACATTTATCCTATAGCCCTGGACACATATGAGCTAATGGCCCACTTTTTCCCCTGAAAAGATTCCCATAGTTACCTAGTTGGTCTCATTAGCCTCTGCTATAGAGCTGCAATTTTACATGTGGTAGAATTAAAAAACACTCCTATGCAACAGCATGAAAAAAGGCACAAATGTTCATGGAAACATACCATGTTTAGGAAGCCCTTAAAATTTAGATCTTAATGGAAGTATATGTGTGGGTATATAGGTTTTTTTGGGGGTCTGTTTTTGGGTTTGTAATAGATGAAGCTAAAGAGATGGGCAATCTAGCAAGGGCTAGATTGCTGAATTGATCTGAAAGATTTATTTTTATTTTATTTTTATTTTTATTTTTTGCTGGACAGAAGATCTGAGGTGGATGGCAAAGTGGTAAAGAGATGTACTAATTCCAGTTTTCTTCAAATTCCTGAATCCCTATCATGTAGGAGAGAGGTTCCAATTGTCCAAAGGGCAGAATCAGAACTAAGGAGTAGAATTTACTTCAAAAAGCTTTTAGTCCAACATAAGAAACACCTTTATTTAATTAAAGCATGTCTGGTTGTTGAGGTGGTAAATTTTCCATCATTTTGAAAGATACTGTAAGGCAGATTTGGATATCAGATGACTCCCTAATTTCTATCTCCAGCATGGTGTTCTTTTCTGAGCTACACTCCTTGTATCCAGTGGCCTTTTTGAACAAGGTCTCTCTGATGGAACTGAAAACTTGTTTAAAGAGTGATACCACAATCCATCCAGTTTGAAAAGCCAGAATTGAGATGTCATTCTTGACACCTCCCTCTGTCCTCTCCATATCTATTCTATATCCACTTCTCCTCATCTCCTCTGCCAACACTGCATCCAAGCTACTATCATCCCTCTCCTGGATGATTTCAAAGCCTCTCCAGTGATCCACTATGTTTACTCTGGCCCTCTGTGCCAGTCCTTTTCCAAAATGCAGCCAGAGTGGTCTTATACAAACATATATCTGATTGGGCCATTCAATTTCCTCACTTAAAACTTTTTAATGGCTGTCCTGCTGCTCTTAGGGTTAAGAAAAGGACTCTTAAAATCACCTAAAAAAAACTGCATTTGTTCTATATTTAGTTCATACCTTACACCTCTCATTTTCTGCTCTCTCAGACTGGCCTCAGTTATCCTTGCCTACTATATAGCATTTGTACATGCTAGTCTCCATGGCTAGAAGACTCTTCCATTTCCTCTTGGCTTTTATGTTTCAGCACATGTATTACTACCTCAAATTTTCTTGAACTTTTCTGATTAGGGAAATTCCCCCAGTATAGGTACTCCCATAACCTTTCCATCCCAGAACTTGTCAGGATTATTGAACTTTTACATGTGTTTGGGTTTCTCTGATAATGTGTGCTTTGGTAGATAAAACTCAGTAGTAGCCTGCTTTGTTACCCCTGAATTGCTAGCACCTAGTTCCATGCCTGACATGGAGTAGGCATATAATAAATCCTTGCTGAGCAAAATGAATAAATCATTAAATGTAATAGATGATAAGGAAAAATAAATCATTAAATGTGATGGTTCTAACTATAATTGGAATTTCATTTAAAAAAAATCCATTGAGAGTTTTATGTATAAATTGAGGAAGAAGACTGAACAGGACTGGACAACTTCCATGATGTTAGGGATGAGAGAAAAGGGTTAACGATAACCAAGACTGATATTTACATAGATTGTGTGGCTCTCAACAGCAGCAGTGCTATGGCACGACAATAAAGTACCTATCCAGGTTACAGGTGAAATTTTGTAGTGTTAGCAAATAGACTTGGCTATGTGTGCATCTGCATTTTTTTCAGTCTTTATAACCATCCATTTGGAATCAACAAAACACTGTTAGTCTCTCAGGGTTGATAACAGAAAGAAATGACACTCAAATTCCAAGCCAATTGGAAAACTCTATTATAGATTTATCATTTGTACCTTTTATGACTAGTAGAACAAATCCAAGACTATTGATTTTGTTTTCAAATATAGATTTCCCCAGAAAGAAATATCCACTGAGGGAACTGAAGGGCTGTGTGGGATATGGCATAGGCCCAGACAAGAATTTTCAGTACCAGAGTAAGAGTTTTTCTTTTCAGTCATGGGAACCATGAGACTATGGGCATATCTTTCTGTTTGAATATCTGACAGTGGCAATTTACTTGATGTTTTCTCATATTCTTTATCTATATGTAGGTTCCCCCCTGCAATTAATTTAAATTCCTTTGAGTAGAAAGACCATTTACTTGGTACTGTATGTACCCTCATCTGCTGAACCCAGCATAGCACATGGCATAAAATGAATAAATCTCACCAAAACTGTGGACAGTATCCAAGAGTAAAAGGAGAATTTTGTGTGTGTGTGCGTGAGGGTTGGGGGATGGGGGAGGGGAGGGAGTATTGAAAAAAATCATACTAAAAAGGTACAAACTTCAAATTATAAAATAAATTGTGGGATGTATTATATAACATGGTGATTATAGTTAATATTATAAGCATATTTGAAAGCTGCTAAGAGAACAGATCTTAAGTATCATAAGAAAAAAATATTTTGTAACTATGTTAACTAGACTTAATGTGGTGATCATTTCACAATATATACAAATATCAAATTATTACAGTATATACCTGAAACTATTGTTATATGTAACTTATACCTTGATAAAAATGAAAAAAAAATCATACCAACACAGTTCCAGCTATAATTCCAGCAAAATGAACATATCAGCTAGATTATAGTAATTAAAAAAGTTGAAATTCCTAAATACCTTGAGTTTCTTGGAGAAATTTCTTGCTTAGCAGTGGATATCCGGTGACTATTAGAGGCTTACATAAACCTGATATAATCTCCAAAATCACAGAATATTAGGTGTTATTCTGTATTTTAAAAGAGGATCTACTATAGGATTTCTTTAAAGAGTAATCAACCAGTGCATTTAAATTTAAATCTATTTTTAAAATTTTACAGATTTTAGTACATTTTTCCCCCACAAAGTATACCAGTACTCTACTATTTAGTATCTCTTTAACCTTATTAATGCAATTAACACACATTCTTAAAGTTTGTTTCATTTTAATAATTCTGTTTATAATCATATTAATTCTCACAATTATTTCTATAAACATGTATCATGCTATGTATCTCCTATAATAGGGTCATAATTAAAACCTACAAGGAAAAGTAATTTAGACCTTTGGTTTCTAAAAAACAGTAGAAGAAACAAAATTTCTATAATGAGAAAAATCTTAATAAAAAACTACAAGCAGATATGCATGACTTTTAAATTGTAAAAGGAGTTCTTTTAAGAGTGGATATCAATATGCATAATACAAGGTTAAAATCAAGATTAGATTAAAGTTATGCTCTAGGCGTTTCATTTTCTTGAGTTGTGGAAAGTGAACTTGGTGTAGGTCAGAGATATTACTATTAATTATTTTGCTATTTTACTGAGGGGTACATGCCTTTGTAGTTAGACCATAAAACCTGAGGGTCTACTCTCTAATTGTCTTTTAGAAAAATAAACACTCTTTTGTCTCAAGATACAACATTGTAATTATTATAGTCATTTAAGGGTGCAGGGTTTTCAAAGCTTAACCAGAAAAACCTGCTGAATTTTCTACCCTAATCATTGAGAGGCCATGCTTGAGACTTATGTCTATTATCTAATAATCAAATCAGGATTAAACTTGCTACTAGAATCCAGTCTTTGAATTAATTTTTATTATATGTGCATTGTTATAAAGAATGTCAAAAATCCAAAAGAAAGGCTGATATTATTTTGAGAGCAATATTATTTTGACAAGGTACTTAACCTTTTGAAACTTCACATTCTTCATTCATAAAATTGGGATAACAATAGTACTTAAGTCATGTTTTTGTTAGATTATATGAAACATGTATGTAACATGCTAAATACTGTGCTTAGTACAGAGTAAATGCTTAGTAAATATATCAATATCTTCCATTTTTAATAGCATTTAACTTGCAAAGTCCATTCGCAATCATTTATTCCTTCATTCACCTATTCTTTCATTAGTGACTGAGCACCTACTCTGGGCAGCCATTGCTCTAGGCACTGAGTAAGAAAGGAAACAAGGTGGACACATCACCTCCTTCAAGGAGCTCACAGTCTCATGGGGAGACAGATATTAAAAGAAGTAAACTACATGATTACAATTGTGATAAAATCTATGAAAGAAAAATTCAAAGGTTATATGTGCTTAACAGATGGCTTGTATTTAGTCTTTAGGGTCAGGGAAATGACATTCAACTAGAGATCTAAAAGATGATGGATATGATGATACTTACATAATCTCTATGCAATTTCCAATCACTTTGTGTGATATTATCCTATCTCCACAACTGACAAAACTGAGGCTCACGATGTGTAGAGATCTGTCCACAAAGAGTGGAAGCTCAGAATCCAAGTGTCCCAAGGCCTCTTTGTGCCTTCTTTTCCCTATATATAATGCTGCCCTTGGTGGCCCAGAAGGGCATTGCATAGGATTCTTCCTAATCCACTATTTATTTTCTATGCAGTTTTGAGAAGCCATCTAACTAAAAACTTGTTTCGCTATCTGAAAAGTGGCCTATTAGTGATTATATAGATTAATACCAGAACTTCATAAATATGATAATTAATATATGTGATGAAGATTAATGGGGTTAGTGAAGAGTCAAGTATAAAACACAATACTATAAAATCTTTTTTTGGAAGCAAGAAAGTATTGGGTTTAGGGAAGGACAAACTGAAGTGGTTTCAGTGTCAAGCAAGTAACATATATATGACAAGCAGGTACATAAAGAATGTGGGGAGAACTGTGGCTAATTTGAGAGTGCATGTCCTATACAAAGTAGTTGTAATTAAAAAAAAATTTTTAGACCAGTTGGAGGACTATTAGTCTTTAAATCCTGGATATATGATGAAAAGACAGTGGGTAGGTAAATGACTAAAGCAGGAAAGGCGCATAGGTGAGTAAAATCAGTCTTTTGCAAATAATTCAAACCAGTATTTACCTTATCTCATAAATAAAAAGTTTAAGATATTTTTGAAAGGCAATAAAACATAACAAATAAAATTAGAATCTCTTTCTTCTCTGAACTTGAGTAGAACTTTGACAATGTAAAAACACTATCTGTGTGTAAAGGTAAGATATATCAATAAGATAAAAAATAGTAAAGTACAAGATATTCTTCACAAAATCTTAATTTATTAAAAAGTTATAGTTAGTTTAGTTTTGTTCTTTACTCTTAATGACTAAAGAGACATTTTTAGGAAAACAATTTTATCATCTAAAGAAAATTTTCCATTTTGAATAAAGAGTATAACTTATATATAATAAAGTCCTTAGTAGATAATTTCCATCATTTGGGATTGGAAATAGAAGTTTCCTGTAAAATAGGAAGGTACCCTAGAGGATAATCTTTAAAACTAGTAAGGAGAGATTGCATAATGGAGTCAGTAGTTAAGAATAAAATCAACTGCCTGGTCATCCCAGCTCTACCACTCACTACTTTATCTTTCTATGTAGTTTACTTTATCTTTGTAAGCTTCAGTTTCCTCATCTACAAAATAAAAATTATGATGGTTTCTACATAAAAAAGTATGTGAGAGGATTAATGAGATATATTATGTGAAATGGTTAATTTTATACGTCAACTTGACAGGATACCCAGATGAAACATTATTCTGAGTGTGACTGCAAGAGTGTTTCTAAACGAAATTAACATTTGAATCAGTAGCCTGAATAAAGCAGATTGCTGTCCCTCCCCCTTCCAACACCAATATGTGTGGGCATCATCCAATCCATTGAGGGCCTGAATAGAACAAAAAGGTGGAGGAAGGAAAGATTTGATCTCTCTGCCTGACTGTATGAGCTGGGACAATGGTCTTCTCCCACTCTGACTGGAACTGGCACCATCAACTCTCCTGTTCTAAGACTTCCAGACTTGGGCAAGAACTACACCATTGACTTTCCTGGGTCTCCAGCTTACCAAATGCAGATTCTGAGACTTCTCAGTCTCCATAAATGTGTGAACCAATTCCTTATAATAAGTCTGTCTTTGTCTGTCTGTCTGTCTCTCTATATATATTATATTCTGTTTCTCTGGAGAACCCTAATATACTATGTAAAGGGTTCAGTGCTTAGAACACAGTTAAAACTCAAAAACATTGGTGATGATGATAAAATCAATGATAATGATGATGATGATTTATTGCTTAATGTCCTTACCACCTACTCAAATTATATAGCTATTCTTTTATTTATTCATTTGGTAACAATCAACAAATATTTATAGAGCTTCCAAGAGGTGTTAAGCATTGAGTTAAGTGCTAGAAATATAACAATAAATAGGATCTCTGCAGTTTTTAAGCTCAAATTCCAGTGTGGGAGGTAGCAATAAGCAGACAAGTAAACAGAAAATATCAGAAATAAGTGCTGTGATAAAAATAAAGACAGAGTGATGTTACAGAAGAGTCTTTGGGGTTATTGGAGATCACTGATGATTATAATACTATGTTCACCACAAGTGAAAATGTATGTCAGCATAATTCATACTGATATAGTACAGATTATCACATATATTTCCCTATATACTTAAAATTTTATTTCGCCAGTAATTCTGGATTTCCTTCCCATTTATATATTTTAAATGAAAATATTGATATTAAATAGAGAAATGTATTTTAATTTTATAGCAATTCTTCGGGATTTCAAAAGAGAAGTATACAGAAGAAACAAAAATTTTCTACCATAATACATCTGTTGATATAATAAATTGCATATTCAGAAAATTAAAATTCTCTGATAAAGATGATATGAGACATAAAAACCTCCCTTCCCCTGGCTCTGCTAGTTCCTGTTCCTAAAGGTCGTTATTAATTTTCTTGTGTTTCCTTTAAAACTTTATGCATATAGTAGCATCCCTAGGCAATTATCTTTTTTATTTATATCAATGGGAGCATATGGAAATAGCATTCTCAGTTTTCATTTTTTATTGACTGACAGGCTTAGTGTCCTTTCCAGACCATCACAAGCAGATCAGATCATCTGTATATCTGTAAAATATTTTATTGTGTGGATATTTAATCAATACCCTATTATGCCCAAGTAGTTTGTCTCTAGATTTTCGTTATATTTTGGGGGATGAGGAGGCTTGTTATTAATAAGCAATGCCATAATAAACATCTAAGGAGAAATGTAAAGATTGGAATGAATCAATCCTACAAAAGCAGCACAATTATAAAACTGATTAAATGTATTTTTCATATTAGTATTGTTTTATATATCTCAATTTTTTCAACATTTGGCAGAAGTGTCAGAGAAAAATTAAAATCCACCTTATAAATGATCTGTGCTATAACAGATTTCACAGATACTGTATCACTATCCATACTAAATTTCTTTCATAATTAAAAACATTTTAATAAATAAATGTGAGTAGTTACACCTCATTAATACTAAAGATAGAGAAAAGGTATATAATTCAAATGTAACAGATAGCTGAATTTACTCTGAATTCTTATCAGACTTTGGAACTAGAAATTGTATCATCCCTTTAACCAACAATTCTAAGTTGAGACTTGCCAAAAGTCTGAGTTTAGAAAAGAAGAAATCAGAGTATCTCGTTTTTTCCTAAAGTCAGAATCTAACTCCTTTTTCTTTTAGGTTCTACTTTACAGTAGATTTTGTAGCTTGATTTGAATTTTACTTTCATAATGTACAACCCAAAGAAGAAACTCTAATAAAGATCTCACTAATGCCAGCTATAGTTAGATGATTATTTCATGGTTTTGCTAGATGCATTAATTTACCTGTTTGCAATTGTGCTAGGAGATAGGGATGTCAGTCTCTTCTTATTTAAAAAGGAGTAAAAATCCAATGAGACTGCTGCTGTGGAAGAAGGGCACTTGAAAAAACTGCCTCCTAATTTTTAAGTAAATTACTAGTTATGATTTGTGTTTAACAGACTAATACATCTTGTCATTAGTAGCTGAATGATCACTTTCAATAACCAGACCCGATTCTCTGGTTTAGTTAAACTGGGGTTCCCTTAATGAAAATAAGATCATCAGATCTCATGTCCTCTGCAGACTAACAGTCATTAGCTAATGTGCACCAGGAATTGACAAAGTGAACAGTGCGAATATGTGGTAACATTGGCTTCATGGAAATACGATTATTAATTTCATTTAACCCTCTTGATCGAGTTATATGACATTCAATAAAATGCACTCTAAAACAGAAGTTTCAACATTTCCCTTTTGCTCGCATGAACGTGTGAGAAAGCACTCATAGGAAACAACTACGTTTTCCTCTTGAGGCTTCATTGGGATTTCTCAATATGTGCATTTATAATAAAATACCACAATTTACATGAGTAATCTATAGTCAATTACAGGAGCACACCATTTTTCTGGCAATTCAAATCTCATCATAGGGAGTCCTTTATTTAAAATTTTTTAGAAAGACACAAAAATACATAGTTCAAATGAATAAATATCTCCTGGCTTTTACATGATTAAAAAGTCTGCCTTTGGGCACTATTCATCAGCTATACCTTTCAAATAAAATATCTTACACAGAAAATAATAATTATTGTTATATTCATTTATAGTAAGTTTCAAAGCCCACAAATGTCAAAATTAGCAATTGAAATTATTTATAGAAAGAGAACCACCAAGTTCAATATATGTTCATGTAATCTTAGCTGACAAACATGTGCAATGAGACTTAAGAACAATCTTGAAACCTATGGTTAGAAATGAATATAAATATAATTGAGATTCATAAGGCAGAAGAAATATGCTTTTAGATGATGATGATTAATTTACCATATATATGATGCAAGTTAACTATTATTATGCATTTGACAGCCCATTTATAGAACTTGCAAAATATAAACTAATATCCTCTCCTACAAGCTGAGATCAAATATGGCCTATAAAAAAAGTTCTGTTTAATTATAACATTGAATTAATGATGCAATTATATTTATTCAAATTCCTCTTTAATCTCAGGCATTATAAGTGTCCTTAAATAAAAAAGACACTTAAAATATCTAGATATAGACATACATTTTTTTTAAAGGCATAATTAATTCTTAAAACATTAAGTTACAGAAAAGAAAAATAAAGCATTTACAATTGCATAGCATTATCTTATAGGCTTTACAACTTAGTCATTTCTGTTACTGAAAGCTATCACAGCCTCTTAGATATGGATAGTGCATTCAGTTATCAAAAACACTTGCTCATTTCATTCTGTGTCAGATTTTACATTAAGACTGAATTGTGACCCAAGGTATTTACAGCAGCTGTCTGGATAGTGAGATCTTTTTCATCCTTTTATATATTTTCTAAAGGTATCTTAATGAACATGGATTGTATATATTCTCTTCCTTAGCGCCCCTACCCCATCTCTCTGTCTAAAGTCAGTGTATATAATATACAATTCTCACTACCTATGCTCTCACTGCTATCAAAAAATGCTGCTTAAAGTTGGCAATTGTGGAAGCAGGTGATGGGGACATGGGGGTTCATTATATATTCTCTCTTCTGAAGTTTGGAAATTTCTTAAAAGGGCTTAAAAAGAAGTGCCTATTTACACAGTCTTCTGCTAAGATTTATACTGAAAAAGTTACAAAATTGGTTTCAATTCTCCATGAATATATAATTTAGGACTGATATATAGAAAATTCATCAGAAAAAATGAATATAGGATAAATATACATAGTAAAGCTTAGTCCATTTTTACAATTCATTCATTTCATGTTTACCTTTTTCCTGTTTCCACTTTGCTCTCAAACTTTGACCACTCTCTCTTCTCCATCTGTTATATGATACTCAACAAGTTCTGCCAGTTTTCCCCTGCAGTTTCTCTCAGAGTCCTCCCTTTCCACTTTTATAGCCTCTTGTCATTTTATGCCTAGATTGCTGTAAATACACCTTTGTTGTAATCCTTAACCTCTGGACTCACTTGACTTAAAAATTCACCTTGAATCCTGTTGGTAAATTCAACTTCCTAAAGAAGTTATCATTTCTCTACTATAGATACATGAGACATACTCTTCTTGTATTATTTTAAAACAGCCATTCTGCCTACTCAGGCCATTCCTCTAACTAATTCCTCAGTAAACTCATCCATGCATTTTGCTGTCTCTCTATCTTTGGTCAGTATTCTGCACCATCTTACACATCCATAAATCTTACATTCATTTATTATAAAACTTATATAAGTATATATTGAATACTTTCAAGATCTACTTCCTCCATAAGTGCCTTATTATGAGCATCACTTCACGTCCCTCTGAATTATATGTTTATGAACATCATCTAAACCATATGACCTTTGTGGTAAGGATAAGTGATCCAGTGGTTCTCAAGCACATCAGAGTTGCTACGGGAGTTAAAAAAAAATCCACTCTAGGCTATATCAGAATCTCTGGGGAAGCATAGACATTAGGGCAAAAAATTTTATATCAGTCATTTTAAAAATGTCTCAGGTAATTCTAATATACAGGAGAACCATCCATCTAAATAATATTAGCCTTGTTGACTTGTAAGTACTATTCATTCATTGGTCAACAGCTAATGAGTGTCTATTATAGCAGTAAACTGGTAGCCTTGGCATGTTTAGTTAGGCTCAAACAGCATTTTAAAAACAATTTAGATCTTAGACAATATTTTAAAATTGGGAGACCTATCATAAACATTGGGAAGTCTTGAAAAAAAGAAAGAAAGGAATATCTGGTGAGACTGGGCCTATATTCTTACAAGGCAACACTTGGCTAGAACTGAATTGTGGTTACCCCTTCTAGACCAAGAATGAGCTTCTAGTTTGCTGCAGTCCTCAATACTCCCTATAGCTCCCTAGCAGGGGCTGAGTGTTAATTGCCATTTATTGTATCATTTTCATAGTAGTTAATGTTACTGTTTTAACAGTAGAGAACAATTTCTTGAAGCACTAGCTAACTCCTCTTCCCTAACTTCCCTCTTTATTCACAATGAGACTCACTATTGAAGTAGAAAATGTTTCTATGTGGCAAATACCCAGGCATCAGCCCATTTTATTTATGTTATCTGACTGGCCTCCTTAGTAATTTGAGTTTGCAGTGCCTGGTCTATGGCAAGTACTGTGTTAGAATCTAGTGTAACAGAAGAATAAATTCCCTTTTTGGAGAAAGTCACACTTTATAAGGGAACGAAGATATATTAAAAACTATTGCCAAAAAAAAAGATAAAAAGTCATGAGAAGAGAACGATGCTTGTTAGAATTAGGGAAGGCTGCATAGAAGAGTTGGTGTTTCAGTGTTATCTAGAAAGATGAATGGGGAGTTTTTCCAGACAGAAAGGAAAGAAAGCTATTTCAGGCCAAGGAAAAAGCCATCTCAATATATGAACATCTGAAAGCCAGCAGAGTGGTCAGAAAATCACATGTGGGGAGTGAGAGAAAGGTGTCTGGAGATGAAAGTGTGGAGTAGGTTTGTGATAGATGAGGTCGGTTTTGTGTGAGCTCTCAAGGTTTTTTTCATGTTGCCTTCTAAGATTGTGGGAAAGGTATTAAAAGTCTTTAATTAAAGAGTGACATGACCACATTTCTATTTCTATTATCAGAAAGATAATTCTGACAGTAATGTAGAGGTTAACAGGGAGGCTAAGGTGAGTGACAGTAGGGACCCAAACAATAGAAGTAGAAATAGGATAGAAGAGGAGACAGATTTTAGAGATGTTTAAGAGGTATAATTGGCAGGGCTTAAAATCATATAGGAAAAGGAGAGGAATAATTAAGGGTGTTTTGATTTATCATGTAAAAAAACCCAGAAAATAATGATTTATCACCAACAAGTCAATGTAAAAGTGACTTAATATTTAACTTCAAGCTATAAATGATAATTACAAGGCTTTCCCCCCTATTGTCTTACAAATAAATATGCTTATAATTTGGGTACCTGAGTGCATACCTGATTCTGCTGACCTTAGAGGATGACCTCCAAATTTTATTTCAGTTTGGCGGAATTTAGTCATGTTTAACAGTTGTGTGACTTGTGGAACATCTGTTGTAAGTTGGCAGCTTCGTGGAATAATATCTACAGGTTCATCTGTTGCAAAGGGAACACCATATCCAGCTGGAAATAAAGATTAACATTCATTCTCAAAATGTAAGCCTTTTCTGCCAAATAGACACATCTTATAAATGAAACCAATTAAAGTCAATCATTTTAGAATATTCCTTTGGATGAATTATACAGCCTGACAGCCTTGGTTTTCTTATCTGTAAAATGAACATGGAAATTTTACTGCTTACTTTCTAGAACTGTAGAAAGAATTTAATAAGACAAAGTGTTTAATAAGACAATATGGTGCAGGTTAAGAGATTTGTTCAATAAATAAGAACATTCATTGGTAACTTCATATTTGTTTTTTCAATACTAGACTGTAACTTGGGGGAAGAACATGCTCCAATGAAGATTTCTGGGACTACAATGTCTCATTTATATTAGATCATAAGTACAGTGACATTATTCAATATCTACAGTCATTACATGAGTAAACTTAACTTTTAAATTTTTATTTTGAAATAATGTTAGATCTATAGAAAAGTTACAAAAATAGTATGGAGTTCTCACATACCCTTTACAAAGCTTCCCCTAATGTTAACATCTTACCTCTTAATAATTTCAAGGAAAAAATAGTTATTATAATTAAAATAGTATTTTATTATCATTTGTATTTCTAATGAGATTTGCAATTGTTAATATATATATACATGGATATTTAAATTTTCATTTTAGTAAATTTCCTGTTCATATTCTTAACCCATTTTACTATTAGAACATTTTTTCTCATTTATTTTTACAACCTCTTTTATAGCAAAGATATTAAGCTTTGTCATACATAGCAAATAGGAAGCAGGTTGGTATTAGCATTCTAAAAAGCAATTTTGCTGTATGTATCAAAAGCTTTAAAAATGCACATGCCACTTAATTCAAAAATTTCATTTTATGAATATATTCTAAAGTAAAAAATATCAGAAACTAAGATGAAAATCTATGTAAATAGGCATCTATAATTTCTGAAAAATAAACAACTTGAATTTGCAGTAAAGAGTCACAAGAAATAACATGATATAGGAAAGACTCCAGATGAAAAGTGAAATGAAAATAATGTACAGAAAACTCTATCTCAACTGTAGGAAATAAATAAATAAAATGTATGAATGGCAAAAAGACTAGAAGAAAATACACTAAAATGTAAAATAACTTGATGGTTAGCTTTTCTTTATAAAAATTTTAGAATCTGGTGGAAAAAAGCAATCTGTGTATATATGAATGTGAGTAATAAGAAAAATCCTCAAAAAACATCCTATATAAGTATATAGGTTTATGTGCACCCAACTCATGGAAGTTTTCTAATTAGATCTTGATGTCCTAATCCTGAAAAGAAAAATGAATTATTTAACTAAAAATTTAAATACCCATCAGCAATGTAATGGTTTCTAAGAGTCCCAGTGCTCCTGTCATTAAAAATGCACTTGATTTACAAATCTTAGTCTTCGGGTTTTCTTTGTCCATCCATTTCTTACTTGTCAATAACATTTAGAAAACCATTTTATAGTAACTGAGTAAATGAACTCTCAAAATAGAAAACATTTGGAAAAATAGGTAAACTAATTCCAGCTATAAATATATATATACCTGACATATTATTTCAAACTCCTTTGAGGTAGAAAAAGCTACTTTCCATATTAATGCTCATATTGATAAATTTTATATTAAAAGAGGAAGAGGGTCTGTAGGCTAATAAGACCTTGAAATAAAATGCTGTATTCTGAATCCAATAAAAGAGAAATCATGGAAACTTTAGTTTATAGGACTTGTGTCGATGGTACAGGGTACAATGTCATACATACAAAGTTTGGAAAGTCCAAAACAAAATTCGAGTTTCCAACTAACAAGAAACAACAAATCCCTGGTAACCAAAAATCCATAAATTTTTATGGAAGACAGAATAAGACACAGAGTATTACAAAACTCCAATATGAATCTTACAGAAACATGGCTGACATACAAATCATATTTTATATCAAAAGGCTCAGATCCCCTCTGTGTCACCTTCCTTTTCTATATATCTACTCTCCCTTGGCTCTATTTCACTACTTACTGGATTATTACTCGAGGGAAACTGTGGTTTATTTTAAAACAAAGACTAGTCATTGATACTACTGAGACTGTGGAGGAATATAGAGAAAAGGGCTTTAGTCTCATTTTTGTGAAACCAGACTACGAAGATGCTTTAGGAACTGACAGCAGGATGTTCTGATAGACCTAAATGCAAGTTAACTCATCTCCTCACCATCCACCTTACCACTACCTCCTTCCCCCGGCCATGTCTAATGACTAGGTCATTTTTATTTTTTAGCATTTATAGTTTAATTTAAAAATAAGAATTCTAAAAATAGCATAGATCCTACAATAAAAATTAAATAGCGCTAAACTATAAGTACATGTCTTCATTCATTTATTCATTCATTCACTCACTTGCTCATTTTATCATCAGGCAAATATTTATTGAGCCTCTACTATGTGCCAAGTACTTCTCTAGTGGCTGAGAATCTAGTGGAGAGTCAGGGTAACTCTGTCCTGGCCTTCTTGAAACTAATACCTAGCAGAGAATATAAAACGAATTATATCATAAATAACTTTTTATTTATAATTTTGTTATGTTCTCTGAAAAAAGGTTAAAAGTGTTATGAAGGAGGTAATGGGGAAATCTTCCAACACAGAGTGTCAAGTGTTCTCTGATAAAGAGACATTTAAGCTGATTCATAAAGGATTAGTAGAATAAAAGATCAGTAGAAAGTAGCCTGATAAAATGGGGTAGGAGTGATCATTCAGATGAAGGGAAATGAGCATTTGAAGACTCTGAAGGCAAAAAGAGCTTTGGTGCATTCTAGGAACTGAAAAAAAGACAATTCTGCGAAAGTGTTGCTAACATGGAGGAGAATGGTGGAAGAATCCCAATGATATATTTAGTATAGCAACTGGTTCAAAGGGGTTGCTCAATCAATGGTTATGAACAAAAGCCTCTTAATAACAGCTGACCTAGATTAAATGCAGCTGTCATTTAAAAGCGCTCCATGTATATTTTATTTGGCTATCACATCTTTCTCCCCAGATGGCAAATAACAAATCAAGCTGGCAATCAGATACTATGGGACCAGGGCCTATCTGCATTGTTCTTTCAGACAAGTTCTATTTTCTGGAATAGATAGTGTACGAAAACATGAAGACTGCTTGATTAGTGTCTGAAAAATGACATAGTTGAATTTCAACTGTTTTTGCTAACAAATCTGAAAGAAAATAATGTTGGCTGGAATGGTCAACTCAGAATTGCTAAGTGGTACATGAAGAAGACTATGAGAAGGCTGACAGATTTGCTCATGTAGCATCCAAATACAACCAGATGGTGGGCTTTTTGATGTCTTTACTCCCTGTCTATGTGTTGGTATATGATTAGAATGTTTGAGTGACTTTGTAACCCTGTTCACCCTTCTTTGGCCATAAGCCATCATAAAATGAAACATTCTGTAGGTTTTTAATACTTTTGATGAGGATCTTAACTAGCTTTAAAAATTAAGTCATCAATTTTAATACATATATAAAGCACTGTATGAATTAAAAATGATCATCCCCATTTTATGGGGGGAATGCCTTGCAAAATAGTGAGATTTATAGATACGTTTCGGTTATGGCTTCTCCTAATTCATACAGTTTAAATAAGAACTAATTTTATAATAGTTCACTAGTCCCAGACTCAATTATACATCCTCTTTATATGGGAATAGCCTGCAATACCTAACAGAATTTTATTTATATAAAATCTCACCTCTCCGCAACATAAGAGAGAAGTAGAAAGCACAGAAATTTCTAACTGCCAAAATATTTGTCTTAGTTTATTCAGGCTGCTGTAACAGAATACATAGACTAGGAGGTCTATAAACACCAGAAATTTATTCCTCACAGTTTTAGAGGCTGAGAAGCCCAAGATCAAGGTACTGGCAGGTTTGGTGTCTGGTGAGGGCTCTATTCCTGGCTCAGAAATTGCCATCTTCTTGCTATACCCTCACATGGCAGAAGGGGTGAGGGAGTTCTCTGGGGTCTCTTTTATAAGGGCATTAATGCTATTCATGAGGGCTCTACCCTTATGGCCTAATCACCTCCCAAAGGCCTTACCTCCAAATACCATCACTTTGAGGATTAAGTGTCAACATAAAAATTTTAGGAGGATACAAACATTTACTCTATAACAATATTGATTCAAAGTCTGTTTATTTTTTGTTTGTTCATTCATTCATTTGCTATATAACTATCAGATATTCTCTGGGCCTGGCATGGATTAAAATCTCTGCCTTTGTGGAGAGAGATATTAAGAAATAGCATACTATAGGGGTTAAAAGTACAGGCTCTGAAACAAGGTATCCTGAGTTTACATTTTGGCTCTTCCATTCAATAGCTGTGTGACCTTGGCTAGTAGTTTACCTTGTTGTGTCCTGCTCTTCTTAACTGTGAAACATGGATATAAAGATAACATTTACCTTATAGAGTTATTGTGACAATTAAATGAGTTAATGTATATAAAAGTCTAAGAATAGTGCCTGGTATATAGCAAGTGCCACATAAGTGTTTTTTATTAATAACAGACAAATACTTCTGTAAATTGTTTCATTACAATGGTGAAAAAAAAACACCACATTTTACTATGTTTTTCATAATAAAAGGTTTTGATGCTTAAGGGGGAAAATAAACCTGGATTATATCAAAAACTTGGGTATACTGAATGAATCATACCTTACCTTAGAGGTTTTTAAAAATAATTAATTGAGGAGAAATTCACATTAACATAAAATGAAGCATTGTAAAGGGAAAGATTCAAGGATGTTTAGCAAATTCACAGTGGTGTACAACCACCAATTCTATATAGCTTTAAAACATTTCCATCACTCCAAAGTAAAATCTCTTACCCATTAACCAGTTTCTGCCATTCTTTCCAGCCCCCAGTCCCTGGCAACCACAAATCTGCGTTCTATCCCAATGGATTTATTTATTTTGGATAGTACATATAAATGGCATCATACAATGTGACTTTTGTTGTCTGTGTGTATAGTACACACTACAATTTTGTTTAACCATTCATCTCTTGATAAACATTTGGACTGTTTCCATATTTTGGTTACTTGAATATTGCTGCTATGAGCATACATGTACATGTATCTGTTTCCCATTCTTTTGGTTATATACCTAGAATGATCATATGGTTAATTCCATGTTTTAGTTTTTTAGGAAATGCCAAACTGCTTTTCACTGCAGATGAATCATTTTGCATTCACATTAGCAATGTACAAGGGTTCTAATTTCTCCACACTTTTGCAAACACTTATTTTCCCTTAAAAAAAAAAGTTATAGCCATCCTAGTGAGTGTAAAGTGGCATCTCACTGTGTTTTATTTTTCACGTCCTTAGTGACTAATGATGTTAAGCATCTTTTCATGTGTTTGTCAGCCATTTGTATATCTTATTTGGATAAATGTTTATTCAGGTTCTTTGACCAGTTTTTAAAATTGGGTTGTGTGTCTTTCTGTTGAGTTGTAGGAGTCCTTTACATATTCTAGATACTAGTGTATGTGTGCGCGCGCGCACACACACACACACTCCCTATATGTAGAACTAGAATATATATCCTACAGATATATGATTTGCAAATATTTTCTCCGATTGTGTAGGCCGTCTTTCCTATTTAAATAGTGTCCTTTGGTATATGAAAGTTTTATGTTTTGATGTTCAATTTATCTATTTTTAAAATTCTGTTGCTGTGCTTTTGGTCATATTTGGAATCCATTGCCAAATCTAAGGTTATGAAGATTTACCTCTATATTTCATATTAGCTCCTGTATTTAGGTCACTGACCCATTTTAAGTTAATTTTTATATATGGTATGAGGTAGGGGTACGACCTTACTTATTCTTGTGCATGTGGACTTTCAGCTGTCTGAGAACCACTGTTGAAGAGACTGAGCTCTCACTATTGAATGTTCTTGGCATCCTTGTCAAAATGAGATATATGGGTTCATTTCTGGACTCAATTCTATTCCATTTGGTTTATATGTCTACTCTAACTGTACCAAACTGTTTTGATTACTGTAACTCTGAGGTAAACTTTAAAATTGGTAAGTGTTAATCTTCCAACTTTGTTCTTCAAGATTGTTTTTGGGTATTTGGGTCCCCTTGCAATTCTATGTGAATTTGAGAATCAGCTTTTCCATTTCTGAAAAAAAGGCCATTGAAATTTGACAGATTGTATTGAACTCTAGATCTCTCTGGGTAATACTGACATCTGAACAAAATCAAGTCTTGCAACTTATGAACATAGGATGTCTTTCTATTCATTTGATTATCTTTAATTTCTTTTAGCAATGTTATATAGGTTTCAGCAAAAAGTCTTTCACCTCCTTGGTTAAATTTATTCCTAGATATTTAATTATTTTAGATGCTATCATAAATAGAAGTGTTATCCCTAGGGTTTTTAAGATATGAAATTCTATTATAAATATTTTATAGTATCTAATTATAAAATTGATACTTTAATCAGAATAATTCTGAGTCTTGATATGAGTCATGACTCATATTTGTGGGATCTATTATTGACTGCTGGGTACCTCTGCTATACTGAGATCTTATCCTCTTTCTTGCCCTGTGGTGGTTTCCTAGGCAAGAGCATTTTGAGTTCAACTCCCCTGCAGGAAAGAATGGAAATGTAGCTTTAAACTGACAAGATGTGGGTCTGATATGCACTCACCTGGCCTGGAGATAAAGAGAGATGTAGGAAAACACTCATAAATGTTAATTATTAAAAACACTAAACCATTCCATTTACTGAGAAAGGTAAACCTGTGTACTGTTGAGGAAGGAACAGTTGGAGGCTTGGCCTTGATTTCCACCTATGTGACCTCACCACAAGATGTCTCATAACTAACAGGCCTGGTTTTGCTCATCTGTATAATTAAGGCATTGGATTAGATGACTTCTAAGGCTTTTCCCTGCTCAATAAGTCTATTAAGGCAAGATATCAATATTTCTATATTTTTTTCTGTGGCCTTTGAAGGGCTAATTTTCTTTTTCTTTCTTCCTTTTTTTTTTTTTTTTTTTTTTTTACCACTTAAAGCACCCAGTATTCCTAGGTGGTCTCTCATCCAAGTACTAAACAGACCTGACCCTACTTAGCTTCTGGGATCAGGCTTGTTCAAGGAGGCGTGGCCATAGACTAATTTTCTTCACACTGATTGACGTTAGATAAAAGTTTATTGAATAGAGACAGTGAATGAATGAATAATTGAAAAATTAGCCAATCCTAACTTCATCAGTTCATCAAACATTTATGACAGGTTACCAGTGCCAGGTCACATGCAAAAGATAAAAATATGGAGACCCAACATATGCCCTCAAGGGGCTCTCAATCTAAAATCATACTTTTAATTATTCTCTTCTTGCATTTCTAAACACAGAACACATACTCCCCAGAACTAATATTTTAGAAATAATACTGAACTGGGAAGCCAGAAAACCTGCAAAATCATCATTGGCATAGCATACATCTATGCTTAATGGGTAGTCACTTGTTCTTTACTTTCTTCTCTTTCCTCTTTCTCTTACCTGTCTACACATATATTGTTTTTATTTTTTTTTCAAAAATGCAGAATGATACAAGTTAATCAATAATCCAGTCATGCTAATATCTAAAAATACCACTCTATGTCCCCTCAGGAACCATTAAAGTAAATCAGCATGTTTTACTACTTGTCCATTATAAGCCATTCCTTTGGGAAAGTGAAAAGCTGGTTAATGGCTGTCTTAAGGTTCTAGTAACTCACTTTCTATTATACTCACTGCGTAAACAGTGAAAGCAAAAGATTAGGCAACATTTTCTAGCTTGAGTGAGTTTAAGAGGTTCTAGAATAAAATGGTAGTTTAAATAAGGCAAGGTTAACACGGCAGTGAGCTCAAGCAAGTAATTAATACATTATTTTTAAATCTATTCTCAGAATTGAATGTAAGAAAATTACCCTTCCTTTAGTAAGAAAAAGGGATGTCCATTACTTATTGTAATACAGATACCCTTAACACAGCCAGTCACCAAATTGTGGCATTCTTATTCCATGACATCTCTTATACCTTTCCTTTTCTCTCTCTCTCTCTTCTCTCTGCTCTCTCTCTTCTCTCTCTTCTCTCTCTCTCTCTCTCTCTCTCTCTCTCTCTCTCCAAAGTATGCAGTCTAGTAATGCAATATTATGTTATATTTTATCTCCCATCCCTGCCATGTACCATAATGAACTACCTGTTCCTTTGACACATCAGATACATTCATCATGTCATGCCTTTATACATATGTGCTCTTTCCTCTGCCTGAAATAGTTTTTCTTTTCACTGTCAACTTTCATAATGTGGGAAATACTGTTTTCCTTCAGGATACAGCTTTGAAAGTTTATTTCTCCAGGTTAATGTAGACTCAACACTGGTATGTGGACAGATACTAATCCATGAAGTCATTTTTTACTGGCTGTGACAAAAATGTCAGCCTTTATTCTGAAATTAGGATCTTTTATATGTGTTTGTGTATGTGTATCTAAATGTCCTTTCATTTAATGAAACAATCAGAATAATTGTAGTTTTTCTTGTTTCTCTGTTTTAATGCTCTGATTTGGCAAATTCAAATGACACCCTTATGTTAATCTTCAAATTTTTCTTACTTTGACAGGTCTGAAAAATCCAAGTGCCTCACTGAGTTGCTCTCTCAAATAAGGGGTCAGTAAGGGCTCCAGAGTCTCCCCTTACTGCTTGTTGAGCCTTTAGGGAAGTCTGCACCAGGCACTATAATCTACATGGAAGCGTTAAGTTTCCCTGTGAGACCCTGAGTAACTTGAAGCAGAGTTGTGTGCATCCCAGTGCCAGATGTATAGAAGACAGATAAATGTTTTGCATCTATATATCACATTATAAGTCTTTTCATATACATTTTTATATTTGACTGGCTTTTCACTAAAACTTTATAGTAATTATTGAGAAAACAAAGCTCAGAGATATTCAAAACACACACAAAACTGGTGCATGATCTCAGCAATGGACTGTGGAAACAGTAATCTATATCATTAGTCTCTATAATATCAACGTAATTTAATCAATTTAATTTAATTTAAACCAAGATGTCCTTGGTTTATACATATTATACTTTTATTGGGACTATAATAATAGTATCTATCTAACCAAGGAACAATTATTATCCTTATTTTACTGATGAGAAAAGTGACGCATGGAGATAGGGTGTGCCTTTGTACAAGGTTAAGTACCGTCAGCTAAATGATAAACATGATTATATTTCACAGTACCCTAAACCAAACGCTTATTCTTGGAATGTTTTATAGATTATCTATTCATTAAAAAAAATCAATTCTAAAACAAAGTAGATTGTATATTCTTCAAAAATTCAAATAGTACTATAGAGTTATGAGAAAAAAATTATATCATTGTTCTCTAACTGTTGAACCCCAACCTCTCTTGTCCCCTAGAGTCTCACAATGCAGAGGCAACTATTTTCAAGCCTTTCAACTATCTCTTATAAATCTTCTTGTATTTACGTTTATACTTATAAATAGCAGCCTTATACTGACATTTCTGTACTTAATAGTTTTAGATAATATCTCTGACTTCCTATTTTGGAAAAAAGAGGATTCAGCACTGTTAAACCACCACCCTATCTTCTTTCCCTCCCCATATCCTCCAAATATGATTTCTCATAATTTGAGGATAAATTATTAGTCAGTGATTTGCATAATTAGCATTATGTAAAAAAGTTGTGCCACTATACACCTATTAGAATGGCAAAAATCTGAAACACTGACAAGACTAAATACATACAAGGATGTTGAGCAAAAGGAAGTCTCATTAATTGCTGGTAGGAAGAAAAAAATCTAGCCACTTTGGAAGACCATTTGGCAGTTTCTTACAGAACTAAATATAGTCTTTCCATACAATACAGCAATTGCACTCACTGATAATTTACCCAAAGGAGTTGAAATTTTATGTACACACAAAAACCTATACAAGAATGATTACAGTGGCTTCATTCATAATTGCCAAAATTTGGAAGCAACCAATATATCCTTCAGTAGGTGAATGGATAAATTGTGGTATATCCGTTCAGTGCTAAAATAAAATAAAATGAGCTATTAAACCATACAAAGACATGTGGGAATTAAATGCATATTACTAAGTGAAAGAAGTCAATCTGAAGGCTTCATTCTACATGACTCCAACTACATGATTGAAAAAAGCAAAACTATGGAGACAGTATAAAGATCAATGGTTGCCAGAGATTAAGAGGGAGTAAGAGAGGAATAGGCAGAACACACAAGACTTTTAGGGTGGCGAAACTATTCTGTATGATAGTATAATAGTGGATACAATCATTATTCATTTGTCAAACCCACAGAAGGTAAAACACTGAGAGTGAACCTTAATATAAACTATGGGCTTTGGGTGATAATGATGCATCAGTGTACTTTCATCAACTGTAACAAATGTACCAGTCTAATTTAGGTGATCATAGTTGGGGAAACAATGCATGTGTGGAGAAAAGGAGCATATGGAAGCTCTGTTCATTCCACTCAATTTTCCTGTGAATCTAGAACTGCTCTAAAAAATAAAGTCTATTAAAAAAAGTTTTGTACACTTGAGCTACATGATATACTATCATTATATTTCTTTTTTTGTACAACCTTTTGTTTTCCTTGGAATTGATCACTACTTTGTTATGTCAAGGGTTTTCAATATTCTTAGTATTAAATCTTCCCAAACTCCTCATTAGCACTATAAAAACACAATTGATTTTATTTTCCACGTTCAAACATATCAGATACATTCTTTTTCTGGAGACTTTCCTCCTGAAAGCTTCTATTTTTCTGCTAAAATCTGGACCAATTATTTTCTAGATGTGCTGCACAAGTAACATCCTTTCAGTTCTTTTAACCACAATTCTGGAAATTCCCTTTGCTTTTCTCCTGGATATGCTTTGTTTCTTGTGTTCCATATATGCTTTTTTTCTTGATATATTCTTTAATTTTTATGAAGAATATCTTCCAGATCTTTTCTGAGAAAAGATATAAATAAATAAAATTCGAGATCTTGTAAGTCTGCAAATATCTTTATTCTGCACTCATTTAATTGATAGACTGACTAGATGTAATGTACAAGTCTAAATTGAAAATATTTTTCCTTAGATTTTTGAAGGTATAGTTTTAAGGTCTTTACCATCTAATGTTGCTGCATCAAGTTAGACATCATTCTTATTCCTAATCCTTTGTATGTAACTTATATTAAAAAAATTCTGGAAGCTTAAAGGATCTTTTCTTTCTCCCTTCTGTTCTGAAATTACACAACAGTGAGTCATTTTTTGATGAGCTATATCAATATGAAAACACCTGGCCTTCAATTTTGGGAAATCTGATATTTCATCTATCTGTTTTCTGTAGTGTCTCAACTTGGAATCCTATTACTCTGATAGTAGACCCCATGGACAAACTTCTAATATTTTTAATATTTCCATCTTATTTTTAGTCTTTGGGCTTCTTCTTTTTTTTTTTATTTTATATTTTTGGTTCTAGATCTCTAGAAGACAATATAGTAGAGTCTCAAAATATCTCTATAGCTTCTGGTTTCAAATGTCCAGCATTCACTCAAAACTTAGCAGGCATATCAAGAAACAAGACCATGAGATAAATGGGCAACAGAAATAGATTCATAAAAAAGTCAGATATTGAAATTATAAACCTTGGGCATTAAAATAACTTTGATTAATATATTTGAGAAATTAGATATCAAAATAAATAACTTCAGCTAAAGAATGAAAACTATAAAAAGGATCTAATAAAATTCTAGAATCAAAAAACATAACAACTGAAATTAAGAATGCTGAAGTATGTTTTCATTCACCTCCTTGATAAATATTCAAAGAAACACCTACATTGTTCTTTAAGAAAAATGCGGAATGATTCTAGCAGCATAATCAAAATAGCTTAAAATGGATGAATACATTGTGGTATTTTTAAACAATAGTGTACAATACAGTACTGAAAATCAACAACAGCACAAATGGACCTCACAAATACAATGTTTTGTGAAAAAAATGTGTACTATATGATTCCATTTATATAAAGTTCAAAAATAGATGAAATTAATATGTGGTGTTAGAAATCAGGATAGAGTTACCGCTCAGAAAAAGTAGAGAGCAATGACTTGGAAGGGACATAAGCAGGGCTTCAAGGATGCTTGTATTTCTATTTCTTGATCTGGGTGGTGGTTACAGAAATATAATCACTTTGCGGTAATTCCTCAAGCTGAACACTTATGATTTGCAAATGTTTCTATATGTGTATAAAAAGTTATAATAAATATCAATAAAAGATTTATTAGAATAAAGCAGGAACAAATTATTATTTTATAGATACAGTATATTTTCTTAACTCTGAGGAAAACATATCTTTTCCCTACTTTATTTTCTTCTCCCTATTAATTTTGGTGTCTCTACCATGTACCTGATACACCTGAGTTCAGAAGCTCACTGGTTCAGTTTCTCCAGAGAATAAATCTCCTGTTGCCTGATTATACAGAATTAGAGAGGTGACCTGGGGTCCTATAGCAACCTATGCAGAATTTTAACCACTTTCCCTGTTTTTAGTCATACCCCTTTTTCCTTGCCTTTGGCAGTACTTTGAACCTAAGGTTCTACATTATGAATCTCATTGGCAAACCTCTCTGTAAACCCCAAAGTTTCAGCCTTCTCTACTCTTCTAAGTCAGCTGTTACTCCTCAATCTTATAAGATTTATGAACATTTTTTGTCTGTTGTTATCTCCTCTTTATCCTGATGGGTTTATATCTTTTTCATTTCTATATTATAATTTTAGTGGGACTTGAGGAAAGATCAGAGATAAAAACAAGCACTTACTCTGCCAATTTCTGATTTGCTTTTTCCTGACATTTATTTAAAAATACTAATGAGGTTATGATTTACCTCCTACAATCTGATGTAGAATGTACATATATTTCTATACATTTTGATGTTTCTTATTGGCTGGGTGCTATTTTTTAAAAAATGAAATCTTTCACTTTCTTGTATAGCCTTTAAATGGTACATAAGATGAGTGGCAGTACTTCCTGGCTTGTGATATGACTGCGGAGCTATTAACATGCTGTGTTTTATTATCAAATAAAATTTATAGGCATAGTGTCCTGTTCTATAGAGTGAATCATAGACACTCATTCCGTTAGAGCATAAGTGTAAAGTCTACATACAAACTTCTAAGAAATCACCTTTTCCATCTTATGTGCAGCCCTATTTCCTGGGCTTCTACAAGAATTGATTTTGTTAAAAATAATCCCAGATGAAAATCAAAAGGAAGCATCAGTATTCTCCCAATACTTTCAGTTGTTTAAGACTATCTTAGCAAGAAAATCTGTGCTGCCTTATGAATTCTAGAAGGCTCAGTTACCTATAGAGCATATTTATTAATCATATAAGGAATTAATGTATGCATTTCCAGTCTCTCTAGAAATAAGAACTCAACCATCTATTTTAAAATGATCATTGTAAAATTAATATATTAATATAATTTCTCCCAAATGACTTCATGAAATGTACACAGAGTAATAAGTGGATAACTGTAGAGCATTTTGGATATCTGATAACTTTTGAACACCCTTCCTAATTTAGTGACTTTGCTATACCATAAGTTCTCTCTCTCAAGTTGGGAATCAGACATTTGCTTTGCCAGCCTTCCTTGCAGCATGTGTCCTAGGCACTACAAATCACACAGCCATGTCAGTCTTTGTTCAGTACAAAGAAACAACAACAAGAAATCCTCTTTTGGCAAGGGTGGCAGGGAAGAAGACATTCAATTTTCAGAGCAGTAGTAATAGAAATTATGGAACCTAAGAGACCAGCATATGGTGTGACTTATGATTTCTTTCCCCAGTAACAGTACCTATTGGGGTCTTCCTTGGAGCAGTCTTACAACTAAAACACTTGACTAATTTAGATGGTAAGTGCTACCATAAACAATAAAGAAATGTAACCATATATATAATCATATATATATTTCATATGTTATATATATATATATATATATATATATATATATATATATATATATAATCTTTGTGACATTCAGCTACAGTAAAATTAAATATGGATCTAGAGTAAAGAACGACACAGACAAATATCATATGATTCTACTTATATGAGGTACTAAAATAGTCAAATTCATGGAATCAGAGAGTTGCCAGGGGCTGAGAAAGGGGGAAATAGGGTTATTAATCAATGAGCATAAAGTTTCAGGAATGAATAAAGTCTAGAGATCTTCTGTACAACATTGTACCTGTAGTCAACCATTATATATTGTATATTTAAAAATTTATTAAGAAGATAGATCTCATGTTAAGTATTCTTTTCACAATAAAATAGAATAACAAAATAAAACTTAAAAAACCACAACCATGTGTTCATATTCTCCAAAGGCATGTCTAATTTTAAAAACATACATATTCGAGAATTAAAAAATCTTAATAGCAATTTGAACATACCATCTTTATCAGCAGTATCTTGAGGCTTAGATTTTAAAGTGAAGATCTTCCGTAGTTTACAGTTAGCTGAGACAATAATTCCATCCAATGACTGGAAAACTGCTCCCTTGAATATTTCACTGGTAAATGCCACCAAGTCAATGCATAGATTGCACCACTAAAATAAAGAATAAGTACTTTCTTATTACATAAATATAATTACATAAATAAACAGGCCATCTGTATGTGCAAAGTCCCATGGATTGAGGCAATTATCTAGATCAATCAGTCCCATACCAATTTTTCCCTTTAGGCAAGTCTATCTCTGTTTTGGCTTCAATTTTCTAAAGTATTACCTTGGTTCTTCCAAAGAAATTATCATAATCTAAACTATACATTAGTCATCTAACTACAGAGTTCCCATCATGAGACAAGGCTTTGACAACTTTGGGAAAGAACTCTAGATTATGTAGGCAGTATGCTAGTGGGAAGCTAATTGCAGGTACGTTAGACCACTCACATCTTGAAAATCAGAGATAAGTAGCCAATTGGTCCTTCAAGGGGACTAATTTTATCACAATTAGACACTTAGATTTGTTAAAGGAAAAAAAAGCATGGATAAAATTAGAAGCTGGGTTTAAATTGTGTCCAGTACTGTCTACTTATAACAAATTAAACTATTTTACAGAAATAGATATTTCTAAAGAATCTGTAATTATGCATGGTATTTGCCAGTTTTTAAAGTATTCTTGCAGAGACTAATTTCTGTCCATTAAACAATTAGACCCCTCCATGCTTCATCAAATTAATTCTCTAAATGGTCAGACTGAGTTAAAGAAAAGAAGAAAATAATCATTTAATACGCAATTGAGACATATTTAAGGTTGAAAAAAAAGCAAAAAAAATAATTTTTAAAATTAAAAGAAAAGCAATACTTAAAATTGTGCTTCTTTTAAAACATCAGGTTCTTCCTTTATTTGTTTAGAAGCACAGTTTATACAAGATCCATTTTATTAATCTATCAAAATTGAATGCTATATTCATTGATAAAATAAAATGTCATTTTAAAAGCAAATTCTATTTAGTAATGTTGATTTTAACATGGAAGAAAAGCTGAAGTTGTTTCCACAGTAGAAAAGTAAAAGAGATTGCAGTAAATTATTGATTAAATTTGTGAAGATTATTTTCTCTGTAGCTAATTCAATGGTAAAATTATATTCCCAGGCCACAGGGATGCTCTGGTCTTTTTTAAGAAAAAAAGTTCAGTATAACAAAAGGTAGAAAGTAGGACTGAGTGTGATGTAATAAGGAGAATGGCTTGACCAGTAAGTAGGATAATAAGCTCTTGGGAGTTGTGGGAAGTAATATGGGGTCGGCTAATGAGGCCAAGTACTGGAGGAGCTGGAAGATCGGGAAGAGAACCTTGGGCTCCAGACAGTAAAGTGTCACTGTGGTTCTTGAAGGAGAATGTGACAGAGTGTTGGGAAGTCTGGACTGATGCAAGAGTGTTTCGAGATGGTAGAGGTGGTCTGTGGGGAAAGGCTGAAGTTATAATGGAGACAAACTGAGTCATAGAAAGACCAGTTAGTCTCTGTCAATCAGTTAAGCATAAAGTGAGGAGGATCTGGTTAGAAGAAAGTAGAACGTAAGGGACAAATTCAGTAGGCATGTCATAGGGTGAAACACTTGGTAAAATCCAGGTTATAGAGGATAGAGGTATTAGGATTTCTAGCTATCCAATAATAATTATTAACATTATTATCACATTAGCAATATTATTATTATTATAAACATGATTCATATTCCTAAAAGAATTAACATTATGTCCCAATTCTAATCATTCAGCTGCTTTGTCCCATCAGTAATTGCATTCATCCATTCTTTCCTACAGGTGTTAAGCACTTATCAAGTGTCTGACACTGGGCTTGGTTCAAGGGATATAGCAACGAATGCCAGACCTTTAAATCTGGAAGGGAGACAGACATTTGGCATTTATTACATACAGTTAGTACAGAGAAAGCTCAAGGTAGGAGGGTGGGGAGATTCAGGAAAGGCTTCTTTTAAAAGACATTTAAAAAAACATATTATGATATTATACACATATATAAGCCAAAGAGTGCCAAAATTTTTATACAAAATGAAGTCCTTATCATCTTCCATTCCTCTAATCATAATATCAACTCTTAACCATTTTTCTCTCCCTACTTTTAAACAACACCTGTTGATTCATCAATCTTAGATGTTATCTACTGACTTCCTATTACGGTAAATAAGACTTAGCTCACTTACATACATATACTACTTCCCCTACTTCAATCCTCCCTAGACAATTATTTCTCATTCTTTTTTTCCTCAAAATTCATATTCTGTTTTCCTTATTGTGACTATGTAAATGTTGTACACAACTGAGCCAAATGATGTTCTACGATTATCTTTCCTTCCTCATACAACTTCTTTGTATTTCTAGAGTTAATAATTGCTATTTTAATTACCTGTGTTTTTTTTTTTTCTTTGAATTTAAATCTTCCTAGATTCAAGAAAAGTTTGTAGGTTGTGAACAATGAAAAAGTTTCCAGGCCCAGGAAGGCACGTGTACATGCTGTGCATTTCTTTTCAGGTCCCTGATCCTCTATTCCCTTCTTCTATGAACACCCCAGCTGGCTGCACCTGAATGCCTCATCAGACCATATCAACTCTCTTGGGAACCGGAGTCCATCTTCTCCAAAAACTAAGTCTCAGGAAACCAGGCCCTTAATTACTACACACTTTTCTCATCCATCACAGTCTACTTTTATTTCTTCTGCCTGAACTCATGCTTCATGGAAAATACTCATCAAATAATGGTATGCATGTGTGTGTTAATATATGAAGACATGTATATACATACATTCCTATACACACACTTTCAATTTTTCATTTTATAATCATTCAAAAAACCCTATAAATGTGTGAAAACTGTTAACTTATTTAGTGAATTCATCTCTTAGAAGTACAGATCAAAGTAGTTCCTGAAAAAGATTGGGAAAAACTTTCGCAAAGTTTTGGCAAGAGGAAATAGAAATTATATTTTGGTTTATCTGTTACTTATAAAAGCTACAATTTTCATAAGGTTCAACAAATAACTCATTATTCATATAAATACTCTAACATTTTCTGAAGTTTCAGAAAGAATAAAAGCTTTCTACTATCAACAATTGGATTATACAAATTGCAGTTGATCTTTACAGTATTTTCTTTATTCTTGGTTTATTACACTGCAAGTAGAAACCAGCAATTTATTCCACAGTCCAGCCCCAATTTCCAAATTTTTCAGACTCAAAATCTCATTCAGTCTTGGTAGTTTGTATGCTTCTAAATATTTTTCCATTTCTTCTAGGACATCTAGTTTGTTGGTGTATAGTTGTTTATAATAGCCTCTTACGATTCCTTGTATTTCATGATATCAGCTGTAATATCTGCCTTTTCATTAAGATTTTGTTTACTTATTTAACCTTTTTCCATTAGTTAATCTAGCCAAAGACTTGTTAATTTTGTTTATCTTTTCAAAAAAACAACTCTTAGTTTGGTTAATCTTTTCCACCATTTTCCTGTGCTTGATTTTATTTATTTCTGCTCTGACCTTTACTATATCCCTTCTTTCTGCTAACTGAACTCAGTTTGTTTTCTTTTTCTAGTACCTTAAATCACAGAGTTATGTTATTTACTTGGGCTCTTTCTCACCTCTTAATGTGGGTATTTATTGATATGAATTTCCCTCAACGACTTTTGCTGCATCCCCCAAGTTTTGGTGTGTTGTGTTTCCATTTTTGTCTTTAGATACTTTTTAATTTTCCCTTTAATTTCTTCTTTGATCTGTTGGTTGATCAGGAGAGTGTTGTTCAATCTTCTTGAATTTGCTAAGACTTGTTTTGTGGCCAAACATATCTATCCTAGAAAATGTTCCATGTATACTTGAGAAGAATATATGTTCTGCTGTTATCAGATAAAATGTTCTAGTGTTCAAATCTGCTGTTTCCTTATTAATTCTCTATCTGATAATCTATCCATTGTTAATAGTGGTGTATTAAAGTCCCTACTCTTATTGTATTGTTGTTTATTTCTACTTTTAGCTCTGTTGGTTTTTATATATTTAGGACCTCTGATATTGGCTGCATAAATATTTATAATTCTTTATCTTCTTGATGTATTGACACCTTTATCATTATATAATAACCTTTTCTGTGTCTTATCATTTTTAGTTTAAAGTGTATTTGTCTAATATAACTATAGCTACTTTTGCTTTATTTTGGTTACTGTTTGCTTTAAATACTTTTCCATTCCTTCACTCTCAGTTTGTGTGCATTTAAGGCTAAAGAGAGTGTCTTATAGGCAGAATATCATTGAATCTTTTTTTTTTCAATCCATTCAGCCATTCTATGTCTTTTGATTGAAGAATTTAATCTGTTTCCATTTAAAGTAATTATTGATAAGAAGTTACTATTGCCATTTTGTTGTTTTCTAATTGTTTTGTTCCTTGTTTCCTATCCTGCTATCTTTGTACTTTGATATCTTGTTGCATCAGTATGATTTGACTTCTTTATCATGTTCTTTCGTGTGATTACTACAGGTTTTTCCCTTGTGGTTATCATGAACATTACAAAAATGTTAAAATTATAAGATCCTGTTTTAAACTAATAACAACTTAACTTCAATAGAATTTCTAAGCTTTATACTTTTACTTTCCCTCTCCCTCACATTTTGGGTTACTCATGTCACAATTCATATTTTTTATATTGTGTATCTAGTAACAAGTTATTGTAGTCATGGTAATTTTTTTACTATGTTTGTTTAACTTTTAAACTAGAGTTGTAAATGAATTATGTACCACCACTACCCTATTTCAGGATCCAACCTGACTATATATTTATCATTACCAGTTAGTTTTATACTATCTTCTTATATCTTTATGATGTTAATTAGTGTCCCATATTTACACTCAAAGAACTCCCTTTAGCATTTCTTGTAATGCAGGTCTGGTAGTAATAAATTTCCTCAGCATTTGTTTGTTCAAGAAAATCTTTATCCCTCCCATTTATCCCATTTCTGAAGTACAGCTTTATCAAGTACAGTATTCTTGGTTGCCAGTTTTCTTTGAACTATTTTGAATAAGTCACCACATTCTCTTCTGACATAAACAATTTCTATTGAAAAATCTACTGATAGTCTTATGGGGATTCCTGGTATGTAATTTCTCTCTTTTCTCTTAATGTTTTAAGAATATTTTCTTTGATTTCTGACAATTTAATTATGATAGGTCTCTGCGTAGTCCTATTCAGGCCTCCTGGACCTGGATGTCTATTTCTAACCCCAAATTTGTAAAGTTTTCAAGCATTATTACTTTAAATATATTTTCTGTTGCTTTCCCTTTCTCTTCTTCTTCTGGGATTCCCATAATATCATTATTGTTTCTTTTCACTAGTCCCATAATTCCCTTAGACATTCTTCACTCTTTTCCATTCCTTTTTCTTTTTATTCATCTGACTGGATAATTTCAATTATCCTATTTTCAGGTCACTGATTCTTTTTTCTATATAGCTGAATCTACTTTTGAAGCTCTCTATAGAACGTTTCAGTTCAGTTATTGTATTTTTCACTTTTAGGATTTTTGTTTGGTGTTTTGGATGGTTTTGATTTCTTTGTTGAACTTCTCATTTTGTTTATGCATTGCTTTCTTAATTTCATTTAGTTGTCTGTGTATTCTTGAAGCTCATCAAACTTCTTTAAGAGTATTATTCCGAATCCTTTGTCTGACAGTTCATAGATCTCTATTTCTTTAGGATCAGTTATTAGAGTTTCATTAGTTTCCTTTGTTGTTGTCATATTTACTTGATTTTTCATGAGCCTGATTCCTTACATTGGCCTTTATGCATTTGGGTAAGTGGCTAAAGTTTTCTTTTAAAAGAAATTTATTTAAGTCCCCCCAAAGAGTCAATTTAAAGGAAAGTATTAAGTACATGTTAGAACTGGTAGCATGCAAACATGAAGTCATGAGAGAGGTATTGAAATGATTGAAGTTTGATGAAGACTAGTCATTCATATTAAGCCCAAGCTTCTTGGCCCGTAATCTATTGCTTATCTACTTACATTATATGCTAAATTAGGTCTCAGAGTTTACACAACAGGCATCAAATCTCCCAATCTATCACAGACTGTTATACTGTATAACTGATTTTCCTTAAGGCTACTTCTTTTTTAAATTTGGCAACAATGATCAAATATTTGCTCCACTTTCTAGCCTCCAGGCTATTACTTATGTTTGTAATGTTTGGCTTCGGATCTCTAAGTAGACTGTTGAAATCTTATAGTCCTTCAAAGTCCATACTAAATGCAATTCCCTTTAGGTAGCCTTTCCTTATCATAAAATCAGATGAATTTCTTTTCCTTTTGCAGTACTAATAGCACCTTCCCCCTCTACCATGCTTCTTCTCATTACAGTGTTGGTGGTATTCTTGATATTCAAATAATTGTATTCTCCTACCACGTAGATTTTAAGCATTTTCATGAGAGGGGGAAAAAAAGCATGCATTTTATTCATTTTTATATCATCACAGTACTTAACAAAGTGCCTTATATATGGACTAGACCCATAATTAGTATTTGCTATGTTGAATTTAGTTTTAATTTAATTTTAAGCAACATTCATGTGACACTTACAATTTTGCGCTTGATCATGAAAAGTGGGATTTTTGCATGAAGAGGGGTTGAGGACAGTTCTTTATGGACTGTTGATAAGTACAATCTTCTTTTGATGTTCCTTAAATCAGTAATTCTGAAAAAAGGAAAGAAAAGAAGAGAGAAAGATTTTCATCAATATAACAACCACATCTCTGAATAATCATCAAAATGACATAATTTATCGTATAAGCCCTTCCCAACAGGAGATCAAACACAGGATTTAAGAATTGCCTTTTTCTTCAAGAAGTAATAAAATTTCTTCCTTAAATTCAAAGTGCTCACAAGATTGAATGTATAAATTCACTTAATATGCTAATTTATTTCAGTACTTTATATGAGATTTCCACAGTCTTCTAGCATATGAGAAATATTTCAATTTGTATGAACTGAGAAGCTGCTTGCCTTTAATAACCATGCTTGTTCCAGCCCCTTAAGCTTCTGTCATCTTGGGACATACTGTCATCTACTAAATAGGAAAATATTATGGATTTCTTTCCCTAAAAATGCACCTGTCATTTTATATAGGCTTTTAGTCTTAGAGACAGACACAAAACACTATTGGTTTCACTTCCTAGGACCTATCTTTGAACCAGAATTATAATACACAAGTTTATTGCTCACTATTCAGGTCAACCCACAGTGATACCAAGGACACTAAATTTGAACATCTTTAATAGATTTAGACCACAGCCATGATCACAAAGATTAGGTTTGCTTCAAACTAATAGAGGCTCATTTTTACATTCTGCTTCCTTTAAGTCTCAGAGGTAACATACATAGCAGGCTTAAAATCCTCAAACATGCATAGGCTGCTATACTGTAGAAATGATGATTCCTGAAAGGCTATCTTTTTATTGGAGAATGGTGATTTTTGCCCCTATTTTAGAAACATTTTCTACATGTACTAACTGCGAATTTTCTACAATTAGCAATCCCCCAAGGAGACATTTCATTCAAATACACTGCTACCAATATTTATAATGTAATTACCTTTATAAAAAATCAACAAAGCCTTTTCAGTAGCTCTTTCTTGTCTCCCCTTCCCACTTTTTAAATCTCATTATTTCCTTTCTCTAAAATACTATATATTTTTCTGTAGAAAACTATCATTGAACAATATTAAGAATAAGTACAGTAAAAATTAGATGAGATAATTTCAGAGTATGTCCACAGAGCTACAAATTCTACCCTACCTGCACTAAATGATGCCATAAATTCATTTAAAAAGCAATTAAGTCTTTAAATTTATAGTTAGAGGTAAAGTTTAAAACACAAAGTATTAACACAACTGTAGTTTTACATGCAGTATAAGTAAATGCAGTATAACATTTGCTCCAAGGCAGTGTCTTCAAAGTGAGATGAGCACATGGGGAAGAGGGGTGTTACACAACCATCCACTGAGGTGCAGGGGGCAAAAATTAAAACTGTCTTTCATCCCATTCTTTTAAAATGTTACTTCTGAGCACATTTTATTATGTAGTAGTACGGCAACTGTTTATATTTTTTTGAAATAAATAAATGTACCTATGTGGTTGGGGTGCTGAAACATTTTACCAATAGAGTACAGGATCAAATATATTTGGAAAGCATTGTCATAAGTAATTCTATAAGGTCTCTTCTGTAAGAAATTTTAATTAGGGAATAGAAGGAAAGACTATATAAAGGTTCTAGAAAGGAAAAGAGTAAAAAGTTCCCTTGTATCAAACAAAAAGTTAGGTTGTATTAACCAAAAACTCATGCAAAGGTTTACTTTACTTATAGAGATAAGATTACGTCAGTTTAATTTGAATTAGGTAAAGCTCAAACTCCAATCAGGAACATTTGAGTATATTACCACTTTATCAACATATGGAATAGTAGGAACATTTATTCATTTATTCCTTTCATTCACATGTTCAATATTTACTGAGCCAAGTAATATCCTGGGAACACATTGAGAAATACAACAGTAAAGAAAAAGGCAATATCTCTACCCTCTTGGAGTTCTATACTAGTGGAAAAGGCAGCTGAAAAAGTATAAAGGGACAAATATAAGTATCATATGAAGAAAACAAATGAGACTGAACTAAAAAATATCAAGAAATGATCTACTTTAGACAGTAAAGCCAGCAGGAGTAGGACACAGTAAGTAAGGAAGGGACATCAAATAGGGAGAGACATGAAGTAGAAATGGTAGGCAAGAGCCAAATCATGTAGAGTTTTTATGACAAGGTAAGGGGTTTATAAATTTATTATTTATAACAGGAAGACATTAGTGAGTCAACTATGATCCTGCATAATAAATGGATATGTTCTCTTTTATTTCTTTATTGGGGTAAAATCTGTGTAACTGAAATGTACAGATTTCAGTGTACAATCTTGTGTTTTTTCATAAACGTATACACACGTGCAATCATCTCTTCAGTCTAAATATAGAACATATCCATCACCCTAGAAAGTTGTCTCTCGGCTCCTTTGATTCAATGCTCACTCCTGATTTCTATCATCATGGATAAGTTTTTATCTATTCTTGAATTTTTTATAAGTGGAATGGTATAGAACATATTCTTTTGTAATTGGCATCTTTCACTTAACATATTTTTGAAACTCATCCATGTTGTAGTATGTACCAATAGTTCTTTTCTTCTTAAAGTGCTGAGTCTTGTATGGCTATACAATTCATTTAACCATCTTCCTGTTGATGGACATTTATTTCAAATTCTGGCTTCATATGAAAACCTGTATGCAAAAGCTTGTAGAGTCTTCTTGTGGACATGTATTTTCATTCTCTTGATAATTAGAAATGAGATTACTGGGTCACTGGGGTATATATATAACCTTATAAAAAGTTCTCCAAAGCAGTTGCAGTGGTTCCATATTCTCACCAACTTTTGGTGCTATCAGACTTCACTGTTTGCTAGTTTTAGTGGGTATGAAATGGATACTACAGTGATTTTATTTGTATTACTCTTATGAATAATGACATTGAATACTTTCACAGGTATATCTTGTGAAGTACCTAGTTAAATCTTTTACTTAATTTTTATTGGGTTGTTTTCTTATAATTGTAAAAGTTCTTTATATATTTTGATTACATGTTCTTTGTCAGATATAGGTATTATGACTATTTTCTTACCAATTATATTAATATCTTTTTTAAAACTTTTATTTGGAAATAAATACTAACTTAGGAAATAGTATCAAGATTAGTACACAGAAAGCCATATACGCTTTATCTAGATTAACTTATTGCTTAATGATGACTTTTGATTAGCAGTTTTTAATTTTCATGAAGTCTTTGTCTAGTCAAAGTTGCAGAATACCTTCCTATGTTTCCTTCTAGATATTTGTAGTTTTAATTTTTACCTTTAGTCTGTAATACATCCTTAATTAATTTCTGTGTATTGTGTGAGGAATAGTGGTTGTGGGTCTATTTTTTTGTGTATGTTTATCCAGTTGTCTTGGCACCATTTGTTAAAGACTCCTTTCCTCACTTAAATGCCTTGTTACTTTGTTGAAAATCAACTGACTATAGGTATCTGTGGATCTACTTCTGGACTTTATTGATCCATTTATATCACTGATCTATTTACCCATTCTTACACCAATGTCATGCTGCCTTGATAATTGGAGATTTATAGTAAGTCTTAAAATTAAACAAAAAAGACTTCAACTTGGTTTTGTTCAAAGTTTGTTTGGCCCTTGCTTTTCTATACAATTTTTAAGAACTACTTATTATTTTCTATTAAAAAGTTGTTGAAAATTTAACTTGGATTGTGTTGAATCTATAGATCAATTTGGGAAGAACAATATTGAGTCTTCCAATAAACTTATATATATCTCTCCGTTTATTTAGTCCTTGTTTAATTTTTCACAATGTTTTACAGTTTTCAATTTAAAAGTCTTACTCATCTTTTGTTAAATTTATTCCTAAGTATTTTGTTTTCTGATATGAAAATGAATTTTAAAATATCAATTGCCAACCAAATGCTATTAGTATGTAGAAATGCCATCATTTTTTTTTACATAGACCTTGTTTCCTGTGACCTTGCTTAGTTCATTCATGAGTACTAGTAGTTGTTCTGTAGGTTCCTGAAGATTTTCTGCATATATAATCATGTCTTCGATAAATAAAGTCTTCTACTTCTGCTTTTCTTCAATCTTAATCTTTTTGTTTTCATTATTGTACCTGCTAGGACTTTCAGCATGTTCTATATAGAAGTGATGAATACAAAACCTTACCTTGTTCCTGATCATAGGGGGAAAGTGTTCACCATGTTTCTATTAAATATGCCAGATAAAGGTTTCCTTTATCAGATTGAGGATGTTCTCTCTTCTACTTCTAGTTCTTTGAGAGCTTTTTAATAATGAAAGAGTATAAAATTTTATCAAATGATTTTTTCTGTACTGATTAAGATGATCCTATTGATTTTCTCCTTTATTCTTTCTATCTGTTAAATTACATTGATCTCAAGTGTGAAACCAACCTTGTATTCTTGATATAAATTTCAATTGTGCTAGTATTTTGTTGAGGATTTTTACACGTATGTTCATGAGGGACATTGGTCTGTAATTTTCTCATCTATATCAGGTTTTGATAACAGAGTTAAGTTAGTTCTGTAAAGTGATCTGGGAAGTGTTTCCTCCTCCTGTATTGTTTGAAAATTTGTTTATAATAGTGCTAGTTATTCTTTAAATTTCAATAGAATTCATCTAACTCTGAAGTTTTCTTTGTAGGGAGATTATGGTTATAAATTCAATTTCTTTAATAGATTATAGGGCTAGTCACATTTCTAATTTTTCTTGTTTCAGTTTTGGTAAATTATAATTTTCACTTAAAGTTGCTGAGTTTACTGCCATAAAGTTGTTCATATTATTCCCTTCATTATCTCTTTAACATCAGTAAGATCTGTAGTGTATTCCCTCTCTCATTCCTGACATTGGTGATCTGTGACTTCTTTCTTCTTTTATTAATCAATCCTGCTATGGGTTGTCAAGTTTATCTTTTTAAAGAAACAACTTCTGGCTTTGTAAAATTTCTCTATTCTTTGTTTTCAATTAATTTTATTTTTATTATTTCTTTCCTTCTGCTTAATCTAGGTTTAATTTGTCCCTCCCCCCCCACACACACCATACTCCCAGCTTCTTATGATGAAAAGTTAGAATATTAATTTTAAACCTTTCTCTCTTTCATACAAGCATTATAAGATTTTCTCTAAGTATTATGTTAGCTGCATCCCACAAATTCTCATATGTTGTATTTTAATTTTTATTCAGTTTGAAATATTTTCTAATTTCCATATGATTTCTTCTTTAGATCTTGAGTTACTTAGAAGTATGCTCTTTAATTTCCAAACAGTACAGTCTTTTCTATAGATTGTATTGCTATAGATTTTTAATTTAATTCCACTGTGGTCAGAGAACATGCTTTGTAAAGTTTCCTCTTTTAAAAAAATGTAATGAGCCTTATATGACTCAGCATGTAATTGGTGAATAGTCTATATACACTTACATTTCTTTGATGCTAACACTTTGAAAGAGTAAAAACTATTTTCCTTTAAGTCTACTTAACACCGATCTATCATCTATTGATCTTTAGGATATTCCTTCATATTTGGGGGGCAATTCTGGCACTTGTATCATAATTTCCTTTTCTGCTATCATTCTGGGTAATTTTAAATATCTACACAGAGAGTAAATTTAATCTAAACCAAAACCTCTTCCACTATGAGAACCAATACTTCTATTCCATTTTAGCAACTTACATGGAGAGTCCTACTTTGTAGCTTATCATCACTGGAGAGGCTTGACTTCATGGTTCCCTGTTTAAATTTTTCTCCTGATTCATTAATCCAGTCAACTAACTTTCAGTCAATGCCTTACAGCACATTACAAGGCACTATAGATATGCAAGTAGCTAAGATGAGGAAATCATATCATACTTTAGTACTATTTCCTGTAGGAGGAAAATAACCAAGTCTTTAGCTGTTTTTAGCACATTTTACAGATATTATCTTATTAAGTCTTACAAAATCCTTCCCTGTAGGTATTATGTTCATTCTCTATTTTATAGATGGGAAACTAAACTCTAGAAACTAAGGACTACTAGTCCATGGATACCCAGCTAGTAAGCAGCAGAGACAGGTATTAAAACTTATCTCTTTAAAATCCACTGCCATTTCTGTGATACCGTTCTATGTCCAGTACTATACCAGGCTGAAGCTCTTTCATTTGTTTATGCAGAGTGACCATGTGACCACTACTTGTCAGTCACTGCTAGCAGTGACAAGAGTGCCCTGGTTTCTATCTCTGCAGAACCACAGCCAAACACTTTCAGTACAATACTTGTTTATATGATGAAAATCACATACCCTTTCACTGCTCTCCCTTTATCACTCTTTTAGAAATGTTTCCTGCTCCATTTAGGAATTCATTCTAGGTCACAAACATATACCTTCCAACCATGATCCCATGTAAAGTCTCCTGAAAGGATGATCTCAAAACTAGAAAAGACTGGAGTGTAAATTGCTAGAATGTGGTAATTCATCTAAAGAAAAAAAATCTATCAAGTATCAGAAGTTTGTTTGCTTAGCATATAATCAAAATAAGTGATTTAGACTTCAGTAACTGAAGCATACACCCCCCCCAAGTTATTATGTTTATTGAATGATTTCTATTCGCCAAGATTGTATTAAGCATTCTATATGCATTATCTCCCTTAATCCTCCCATAAACATTACAATGTATCTTCTGTTTGACAGATGAGGAAACTAAAGCTTAGTAAGGTTAGGTGACTTTTCCAAAGTAACACATCTAGCAGAATCTAGAGTTAAACTCAGATCTACTTGATTTTAGTATCTACATTCTTAACATCCTTACTTTCTTTTGAGGCAGGTAGTACCTATAAACGCATCCATAATAGAATAATCTGCTCCTTTGAACAAAACATTTAATAACTGATGGCTAAGAATCCTACTGTGTGTGTGTTTGTGTATACATTTCTTGGTTCTTGGGATCACTTTACTATCTCACCATATAGTTTTTCACAGTACTCTCAGTTATTAGTGAGGACTCCTGAGAATCACTGATTATTCTCTGTTATAAATGTTTGGGCTTCACCAATCCAATTAGCTGTCAAATCCTATCAAAGTCACATTCTTGTAGTTTCACATCTGTTCCTTTGGTTTTCTATAGTCACATACTAATTCAGGTAATTTTTCTTTTTTTGCTTTAAATAATCTACTTATTAGTGTCTCTATCTCCAATCTTTTATCTCTCAGCCTGTTCTTCATGTGGACCAGCAACGGGGGCTGAATGTCACCCCTTGGCTCCAATTTCTTCATTAGCATCTTATAGTCTAAGAAATAAAGTCCAAATTCTTTAGCTTATTCAAGAACCTCCAAAATCTGACCCTTGGCCACTACGCCAATATCACTTTTCCTCTATGCATGCTCTTCTCATGTCAGACTTCATATAATAAAGAACTCGAGGCTAAAACTAGGGGGTTTCAGAGATGCCAGGAAAATATCAGAAAGAGTGGAATTACAAAATAAAGTCAGTGGTGGTTTTGGGGAGTCTTAACATGAGATACCAAAAAGATATCAATAGGGAGATATCAAGACTATAATTATAAACAGAAAAGCATGGGAAATGGAAGAGCAACATCTAAATCCCTACCATGTACCAGAACCTGCACACCAATTCACCAGGGCTAATTCATTTATTACTCCCAACAAGTCTTTGAAATAGGATGTAATATTCACATCTTGTCAATGTAGTAAGAGGCTGAGAGACATTAAGCCATTTGTTCAAGGTCTCAGAGCTAGTATGTGGCACAGCCAGGAATCTATCTAAAGAGATCAAGTAGAGGAATCGAGGTAAATTATTTTCAAGTCTTATCTGAAAATTTCAGAAGATAGTAGTTACCTGGTTTAGTGTTTTTGAAAGTTGCATGCTTACTAGGAAGGAAAGAGTAACAGGTGTGCAATCTATTCTCCTTCCTTTACTAAAGGATATTCCAGAAAAGAAGGGTAGCTAGTCAAAGCTCCCTGTAAACATGACTTGACCTTCTGGCAAACACAATAATGGTATTTTTTAGGGGGTAAGTCCTTAATAAAATGCTTTTTGCAAGATATACCAGAGCCATCTGTTATTGCTTATGGTTCACAAACCTGGAATCCATACATTAGGTAACATGGCTCCCTTGAAAATGTCACATAAGCTATAAATGTAACAGCTCTCTTTAGGGGAGTGATACTCTGTCAGGTACAGGCATACCCTGCAGATATCATGGGTGTGGTTCCAGACCACCGTAATAAAGTGAATATTGCAATAAAGAAAGTCACACAAATTTTTTGGTTTCCAAGTTTATATAAAAGGTATGTTTACACTATACTGCAGCCTGCTGCGTGCAATAGCATTATGTCTTTTAAAAAGTACATATCTTAATTAAAAAATACCTTACTGCTAAAAAATGCTATCATCTGAGCCTTCAGCGAGTTGTAATCTTTTTGCTGGAGGCCCTGCCTTTAGTTTGTAAAAAACACAACATCTGCGAAGCACAATAAAGAAGAGAGCAATAAAATGAGGTATACTTGAATTGCTTCAAAAAGTCATCTGTTAAATGGGCCAGAGTGCATTTACAAAGGACTAGAGAGCTCTCTCTGATGGTTTTCCCAGATCTTTCTGCTTCATGTGTGCATCAATACTGGCTAAGATTTTATTCTTGTCAGCCTGTTTGACAAACCAATATGAGCTACCTCATATACCTGAGTGTGTTGTGCAGCTTTGTTAAGAAGCACACCCTCAAAAAGCAGAGTCTGAGGAAAGGACACAGGTGCAAGCAGTTTACTAGAGAGGAAATTCCATGAAGCAGCAATGAGGAAGCAGGGAGAGTAAGACAATAAAAGAAGGTAGGGACACACTGTGAATGACACCGCTATAGGCCTCCATTCTATCAGGACGTCTGGAGACACATAGAGAACATCTCAGAATTGTCCCCCTGGAGAGTGGGAGGTGGGAGCATATACCCGCTGACTGCCAATGCCCAATGGTTAAGGGTTGCATCTGGTTGCCTTCATGGCCCAGTATTTCCAGGCTTTGTCTATGGATGAAGTAGGGTCCCATAGGATCAAAGAAGGCCCGGCATGGCACTTGATATTGGATGCTATCCAAGCAAGAATGCACCAAACTGTCCATTGCATCTGCAGCCTATATCAGAGGTGGACCCAGAGGATGTGACATGGGACACTAGAGTGGGCTGCCACAATGACAATAACAGTATACTTGCTGCTATTTAAGCATGCTCCAACCTTTTATATTTTCATGCCTTTGTTTATGCATTTCCCTTGGAAAGCCCCTTCTCTCATTATGCCTACTGAATTATATTTATCCATTACAGTTTGGGTTGAAATGCTGCCACCTCCTTGAAAACATCTCAGATTTACAAATTAAAAATAATCACATCTCTTTTTGACTTAATACAGCATATTTTTTTTTAACCTCAATCACTGAATTTTTTCATTCCCTATTGGTGTTCTAGGTCAACTTTATGAGCCATAATCTGATGCACATATGCAAATCTTTTTCTTGGTTTTCATGGATGAATAAATGCATTCCCATATATTTCAGTTTTACCACTTCTTAGTAACATTGCGATTGAGTTTAAAAAGGTTACTAGAATTTGGTATGCCAAAGTCCATTTTAGAGTTTAAAACAGTCTCTCATTCTAAATTTCACAAAATAAGTGTGACTGCCCTGAAAGGCTTGGCAATTTGTAAAGTTCTTAGTACAACTAAGTACAAGAGAGGTAAAATTTCTGCAATTTGGAGGAAGAACCATTTCTTACAAATTCATCATCAGTGTTGTCATCTTGAGTTGATTGCAGTTTTCAAGTACTGCTTTTTTTTACATGACAAATTGTTATTATGACATTATCAACAAGTGTAGAAATATGCCATAATGGTTAAGAGCAATAATTTTGAAGCCAGATTTTCTGGGTTCGAATTCTGGCTTCATCATTTCTTAGCTGTGTAACATGGGTAATTTACTTAAGCTATTGTGTCTGAGTTTCTTCATTAGTAAAATGTGAAAAGTAATAGTGTTCTAGGATTGCTGTGAGTAATAAATAAGTGTATATATGAAAAGTGCTTAGAACAGTGCCTGGCACACAGAAAGTTCTACCTAAGTACTACTCATCATCAACTTGGATAGCTGTGGATTGCTTAGTAAACCCTGTGTGTTTTTGGACTTTAATTTTCTAATAACTAAAATTTGAGTGGGCCATACATGACTATGTAATCTATCAAAGTCCCAATCTACATACTGGAGAGTGGGAATGAATGGGGTTGTGGACCATAACATCTTTTACGCTATTGCAGTGAGTCCTGGGAAAAATATACGAGTGTCATCATAAGCTGTTGTTTACAACCTGTCACTTCTATGAGTCTATAAGCTTCCTGAGGGTTGAGACCACATCCTGGTTATCACAGTACTCATACAGAGTTAGGATCAGAGCTTTGTAGATAACTGAGAAATATCTGCTGAACTGCTTTTGTTGAAGCCCTACTGCAGTCATATATTTGGTCATCTATTTATTGAGCACCTATGTGGTGCCAAGCATGAAAGGAGACACTAGGATATCACAGGGAATAAAACAAAGTTCCCGCCCTCAGAAGCATGTGTTTTAATGGGGAGAAACAGTAATAAACAAGTAAGTACACGTGTAATATATCAGCTCTCAGTAATAGCTATGAAGAAAAATAAAGTACAACAAGGTGATATAGAAAGATGGGGTGGGAAGTGTTCTTTTAGAAAAGGTAGTTAGAAAAGGTCTCCCAGTGAAGGCATAATTTGATCAAAAAGTTGAATGAAGCAAAGGTTGAAACCATACAGATATCTGGAGGAAGAAGATCCCAGACAGAATATTCCTGAGGACTGTGAAAATTTAAAAGGAAGATTTGTTCCTCTCTGTAGTGGATCTTTAAATGCAATCCAACATATATTTATTAGGAGACGTGAGCCCCCAGGCTGTGAGGTACCATAAAAAACACACAATGGCCATATAGCATGACTGCCCTTATGGAGGTCAGGTTTTAGTTTGTGCAAAATAGTTTTCAGTTAAATCTAATCATTATGGCCTTGATCATTAGATGAATTTCTAAATGATCATGTGCCCAGTTTAGAACAGAGGTATTATGACTAAACCATTCATACGGCGATCAAGATTTATTCCACTGTCTTTGCAAAAATAAATATGCAAACGTTCCGTACCTCATAATCAAGAAGTTGGTTTTGGAGGGAAAACAAAATCATGTGCTAAACTTAAATGATTCCAAAAGCAAGTTGAATTGCTACTTAAAAAAAAAAATTAAAATTAGTCATTCATGAGAGAGGGAATATAAATGCATATGTGTGACTTCTTAAAAGCTTCATTACACTTATGTGCTTTTTTGGGAACAATTTAGTTGCCGTAAGAAAGGCTGCTTGCAAAACAGCTCCTCACTTGTAATATAGGCTTGATTTTCACCATCTCAAACCTCCTCTGACCTAACAAAGCAGAAAAAGACAAGCAACACTGGCATTGCTCCACTTTCACTTTAAAGATACATTTTTTTTAAGTATATGAGTTAATACATTTTTATATTTGTAAGTGAGCATTGATAGCTAAGGTTCAGCAATGTGATAGAAAAGGTAATGAGACCATGTTGAGAAAAAATGGTGTAGTCAACAGAAAAATCAACCTCATTTATTATAATATTCTAGTGAACAGCAGGTGTATAACCTTCACAGCTATGGTCATTAACGACATTCATTCCAAATTTAACATCTACATTTGCAAACCATTTGAAAGTAAAATTACTTTTCAATTTAATTTTCAATTCACTTTTATATCTTCATCTGTGACTGACGTTTTTTTATTTCACGATGGCAGCCTTGGTGAATATTTGAGTAAACAGTAGCAACCATCCAAGAGTATAGATAAACTCATCTATTCAGATTACGTATTCACTTTTCTTCTGTATGTACAATCATTACTATGCTTCACAATCACCAAAGAGAATTTTATTCCATTTGTTTTTCCTGGATCCCTGCTACTGAAGTTAAAATTCATTGAGGATTCTTTTATCTTTTACTCCAGAAGAGTAGTAATTCTGAACTTAAGATGCCTTCATATACTTATTAAAACAAAATGTAGCCCTGGTATTTTTAATAGTTAACATTTAATACAATGTATATTTCACATATATGATTTTTAATTAATAACTGTTGCTCTTGAAATCTTTATCTGAATATCATTTGATTCCTTTTTTAAAAATGGCTTTATTGAGGTATAATTTTTATGCCATAAAATTCATATTTTTAGTGTACATTTTTAGTATATTTAAAGAGTTATACAACTATCACTTGAATCCAGTTGTCAAATATTCCCATAATCCCCAGAGGATCCCTTATATCTGTTTGTAGTCAATCCCTACTCTCACCCCAGCCCCGGGCTATCGCTAATCTGATTTTGGTCTCTACATTTATCTTTTCTGGATATTTCATATAAATGGAATAAAAACCATAAAATCTTTTGCATCTGACTTCTTTCATTTAGCATAATGTTTTTCAGATTCATCTATATTGTAGCAAGTGTCATTTTTTATTGCAGAATCGTATTCCAACACACGGTTATATGCTACATTTTGTTTATCCAATCACTATTGAGTTGATGGAGCTGTACACTATCTCTAAGTTTGGCCAACCTAAATAATGGTATTATGAACATTCATGTTCAGCTCTGTGTGTAGACATAATATTTTCATATTTCTTAGGTACATCCCCAGGAAGATAGCCATTGTTGTGGGTAAAAGGTGGTATTCTATTGTGGCTTCAATTTGTATTTCTCAAATGACAAATGACATTAAGAATAATTTAGCCATTTGTCTATCTTCTTTTATGATGTTTATTCAAATCTTTTACCACGTTTTGAATTGGGTGATATGTTTTCTTATTAATGAACAGGTAAATTTATTATTATATTCTAGATACAAGAACTTCATCATATTTATACTTGCAAATATTTTCACCAGTCTATTGCTTGTCCTCATTTACTTAATAGTATCTTTTGAGATGCAAAACTTTTAAATTTTTATGAAGTCAAGTTTACCATTTTTTGTTTTATTGAGTGTGTTTTGGTATTATATCTACAAATGTTTCCCCTAACCAAGGGTCATAGAGATTTTCTTCTATTTTCTTCTAGAAGTTTTATACTTTCAACTCTTACATTTAGATATACATTCCATTTAGAGCTAATTTTTGTATATGGTATGAAGTAAGGTGTAAAGTAATTTTTTGTATGTTGATATCCAAATATTCCAGCACTGTTTGTTGAAAAGACTATTCTTTTACCCAGTGAGTTGCCTTAGCACTTTTGAAAAAAATCAACCGTTCATAAATGTACGGTTTTATTTTGCAATTCTGCATGCTGTTCCATTGACCTATTTTCTTTATGCCAGCACTATGCTTTTGATTATTTCAGCTTTATAATAAAATTTGAAATCAGTAAGTTTAAGTTCTCTACCTTCGTTCTTTAATAAAACTGTTTTACTATAGCTTTGAATTTTTATATAAATTTTTAAATTAGTTAATCAATTTCTACAAAAAACAAATCAAAACAGAAAACAACCATCTGCTGGTGAATTTTTTAATCAATTTGGGGAGAACTGTCAACTTAAGAATACTGAATTTTCCTATAAAGTGGCTCTGGGTTTATTAAGATCTTTAATTTCTCTCAGTAGTTTTTAAATTTTCAATGTACAAATCTTATACTAACTTTGCTAAAGTTATTCCTAAGCATTTTATTCTTTTTGATGTTACTGTAAATAGAATTGTTTTCTTAATTTCATTTTCAGATTGCTCTTTCTATTATGTAGAATTCAATTGATTTTTGTATATTGATTTTTATATTCTTCGACCTTGTTGAATTCATTTACTACTTTCCTACAGACATTCATGTTGTTTGTGAATAAAGACAGTTTTGTTTTTTCCTTTCTAATATGGATGCCTTATATTAGTTATTTCTTCTTCCTGCCTTATTGCATTGGCTAGGATCTTCAATACAATAATTAATAGAAATGATAAGATAAGACAAATTTTGTCTTGTCTCTGATATTATGGGGAAAGAATTCAGTTTGTCATGGTCTTATGTTACCATTAAGTATGATAAACTACATGCTTGTTCATAGATGTCTTCTGTCAGGTTGAGGAAATTCCCTTCTTAGGTCATGGAAAGCTTTTTAAAATCATTATCTCAATATGGATCAAAAACTTAAATGTAAGAGCTAAAACTATAAATATCTTAGAAAAAAAGGTGAAAATCTTTATGCTCTTGGGTCAGGTACTGGTTTCTTGGTAACAAAAGAAAAAATAGATAAACTGGATTTCATAAAAATTAAAAAATTTTGTCTTTTAAAAGATACAATCCAGAAAGTAAGAACACAACCCATAGAATGGAAGAAAAATTTTACAAATTATATATCTAATAGGGGTCTAGTGTCCAACATGTACAAAGAACTCATACAATTCAACAATAGTGTCCAACATATACAAAGAATTCATACAATTCAACAATAGTGTCCAACATGTACAAAGAACTCATACAATTCAACAACAGACTAAAATTCAATTAAAAATAAGCAAAGAATTTGAATAGACATTTCTCTAAAGAAAACAGAAATTGACAAAAAGTGAGAAGCTCAACATTATTGGTCAACAGAGAAATTCAAATCAAAACCATGAGATACCATTTTGAACCCACTAGCTCTAGAATGGGTATAATAAAAAAGACTAATAACATGTTTTGCTGAGGATCTGAAGAAATTGAAACTTTCATACATTGCTGGTGGGAATATAAAGTGGTATAGCACTTTGAAAAAAAGTTTGGTGGTCCCTCAAAAAGTTAAATGTAGAGTTCCATATGCCCCTGCAATTTCATTCCTTGGTATATACTAAAGAAGACTGAAAACATATGTCCATATACAACTTACACATGAATGTTTATGGCAGCATTATTAATTAATAGCCAAAAAGTGAAAACAACCCAAATGTCCATCAACAGATAAATAAATAAACAAAATGTGGTAGATCCATACAATGGATTGTTATTCAGGCACAAAAAGAACAAATCACTGATAAATACTACAACATGAATAAATTTTGAAAACATGGTGAGTGAAAGAAGTTACATAGACTAAATATTGTATGGTTCCATTTATATAAAATCTTCAAAAGAGGCAAATCCAGAGAGATGAAAAGAAAGAGCTGGGGGCAGCAGGAAGCAGGGAGCAACTACTAATGAGTACAGGTACTTTTAGGGGTGATGAAGCATTCTAAAGTTATATAGGGTGATGGTTGCACAACTCTGTGACATATACTAAAAACCACTGAATCATACACATTAAAAGGAATAATTTTATGGTATATGAATTATATCACAATACAAAAAGTTTTTAATAGTTCTATCACTTATTGGTGATGGAACTTCGGGTAAATGGAAATTTAAGAGAAAGAAAATCATAAGAACTATTATTTCTATTCCATTAGTATAAAACACAAAGTTCCTTGGTGATGCTCTATGCTCCTGGAAAATATTCATTTGGTGATCCACAGTCATCAATGTGAATTGATCTGTGTGTCCCAGAAAGTCCTAACCCTTGGTACCTGTGAATGTGACCTTATCTGGAAATAGGGTTTTGGCTGATATGATCACATTAAAATGAAGTCATGCTGGATTAGAGTGGGCTGTAATCCAATGACTGGTGTCCTTATAAGAGAAAAATTTGGACACAGACGCAGAGGCAGAAATTTGAGTGACGCATCTACAAACCATGAAATGACAAAGATTGCCGGCAACTGCCAGAAGCTAGGAGAGAAAGGCATGGTATAGATTCTTGTTCAATGCTTTCAAAAGTAACCAACCCTGCTGATACTCTGATTTAGTTTTTTAGCTTCCAGAACTGCGAGATGACAAATTTCTGTTGTTATAAGTCATCTTGTTTGTGGTGATTTGTCATGGCAGCCCTAGGACACAACTACAGTAATATTACTTCTTTAGTATGATTAAACACAAAGTGTTACAGGAACTAGAGTGAACTCCTTGGGGTCTCAATTTCTTCACTTATAATTTAGGGATGGTAGCATCTGTTCACTTATTGTGCTGAGAAAATGATCATGAAAGCACTTTAGAAACTGTTAAGTGTCTTATAAATATAGGATATTATTTCTCCAGATTTATACTTTTAATTGATTTGTCAGCTCTAATTTAGTGGGTTTTCTCTTTCCCTTTCTTCAAGATCATTTGATTTTGAGCACCACTTGCCTTCCTTAGGGCTAGTTTGGCTATAATTTTCCTGCTTAAAAAAAAAACAACCATCTTGAGGTTCCAGTGAAGATGCTGAAATAGGTAAATGCTGTGCTTGCCTCCTCTCATGACCACATCAAAATTACAACTAACCTACAGAAAAATTATCAATGAAAATCATCTTAATTTAGCTGAACAGAAGTCTTATAACTAAGGATATTCAGAAGAAACCACATTGGGGCTGATAGGAGGGGCAAAGATGTGAAACGAGCTGGCCACAAACCCATGTGTGGGCGATTGAGAATCAAAAGTAATATCTTGGTTGAGAAGGTCCCCCTGAGAGAGTGAGGGGTCCCAGTCCCATACTGGGCTACCGAGTCTGGAGCACCAGTGCTGGGAAGAGAACTCTCTACAACTTCTATCTGTGAAAACTAGTGGATATTGTGGCTGAGTGAGATGGAAGGTGGCTGGAGTCCCAGGTGTGTCTCTTAAAAGTCCCACTCACCAACTTGCTAACAGATTGCTCTAAGCTCCAGCTCTGGGGTAGCAGCACAAAAGGTGCCAGGGACATACAAAGAGGAACTGAATTATATGTGAGGGTGAGGGCCAGAGGGGCAGCTTTTTCCTAGACAGAAGTGCTGGCAGAAGCCATTGTTCCTTTGTTGAACTGTCCTCCCTCACTCAGTGTGCAGATGCAGACAGGCATCATATCGAGTCTCCATCAACTCGGCTAAGTTTGCCCTATCCTTATAATTCCCTGAGACCCTGCCCCACCCAACTTGGGGGCCCACCCAAGCTATTTCCAGTGGCTTTTCCACTATGGCCTGTCTTGGCTCATGGTGCAGACCTTCCTAAAATCTCTCAAAGGTTCGCCAACCCCAAACAAGCAGTACTTAGCCTTGGTGTGTCCTATATCTTTTGCTAAGCAGCCCTAAGCCCAGCAGCTGGCCTCAGTTTGCAGCTTAGCCTCTCCCAGGCATCTTCAAACCCGGCAGAAGTGGAAATCATTAGCAGATCACTTTGTAGCTCATACCACCTGGCCCTTAGCAGGCGATAGGCAGCAGCTGAACTTGATCTGCAACAGAGCCACTCCCAAGAGGCCCCAGAACTAACACATCTGTGGCCAGCTTCAGACCACACCCTAATACCACCCAATCACCTCCATAAAAGACACCCAAAGCAAATCTTGCTCTGTAGGGTCAGTCCCTGAACAACAGCTTCTCTACTGGTCATAGCCAATTATCACAACCAATCAGCCCAAGGGTTGGTCTATCTCAATGATGAACAAACAGCAACCAAGGCACAACTAGAAGAGGGCATACACAACCAACACAAGAAACACATATGAAGTACCTGACATTAGAGGGAATAATCAACAGTGGATTAGATGAAACAGAGGATTCAATCAGCAATCTGGAAGATAAGGTAGCAGAAAATACCCAATCAAAACAGCAAAAAAGAATTTAAAAAACTTAAGATAGCTTAAGGAGCCTCTGGGACAACATCAAGCATAACATTAGCATCATAGGAGTACCAGAAGGAGAAGAGAAAGAACAAGGAAATGAAAACCTATTTCAAGAAATAATGATGAAAAACTTCCCTAATGTGACAAAGGTAATAGATGTACAAGGCCACGAAGTGCAGAGTCCCAAACGAGATAAACTCACCCAGGCCCACATCAAGATACATCATAATTAAAATACCAAAGGTTAAAGACAAAGAGAGAATCTTAAAAGCAGCAAGAGAAAAGCAGTCAGTTAACTATGAGGGAGCTCCTATAAGACTGTCAGCTGATTTCTCAACAGAAACTTTGCAGGTCAGAATAGATTGGCAAGAAACATTCAGTAATGAAAAGCAAGGAGCTACAACTAAGATTGCTCTATCCAGCAAAATTATAATTTAGAATTGAAAGACAAGTAAAGAGCCTCCCAGACAAGGGATGAAAGATAATCTAAAGAGAAAATCTAAAAAGTGCATGTTGGAGGTGCTCAAGGACATTTCACAGATTTACTCCGTTGGAAATTGTCAAATTTTCTTTCTTCCCAGACAAGAAAAAGCTAAAGGAGTTCACCACCACCAAACCAGCATTATAAGAAATGTTAAAGAGACTTCTTTAAGAAGAAGGTGGGAAATTAAAAAAACATGAATAATAAAATGGCAATAACTATGTACCTACCAATAATCACTTTAAATATAAATGAATTAAATGCTCCAATTAAAAGACATGAGGCAGCCAGCCGAATGGATAAGAAAACAAATCCTGTACATATGCTGCCTACAAGAGACTTGCTTCAGATTGAAAGACACACACAGACCGAAAGTAAAGGGATAGATAAAGTTATTTAATGAAAAGGGAAATGGGAAAAAAAAAAAAAAAGCTAGGGTAGCAATATTTATACCAGACAAAACAGACTTTAAAACAAAGGCTATGACAAAAGACAAAGAAGGATCCAGGAATCCCACTTCTTGGTATTTATCTGAAGAAATTGGAAACACTACTTTGAAAGGGTATGTGCATCCATATGTTCATTGCAGCATTATTTACAATAACCAAGATATAAAGGCAACCTGGGTATCCATCAGTAGATAAATGGATAAAGAAGAGGTGGTATGTATATACCATGGAATATTAGTCAGCAATTAAAAAAGAATGAAATCTTGCCACCTGAATCAACATAGGTGAACCTAGAGGATGTCATGATGGGTGGAGTAAGTCAGACAGGGAAAGAAAAATGTCATATAATTTCACTTATATGTGAGATGCAGAGAGTAGGAGAAATAAACAAACAAAACAGAAACAAGCTCATAGATGCAGAGAGCATTTCGATGGTTGCCAGATTTGGGGGTAGTGCAGGGGCGGGGGCAGGGCAGAGAGGATTAAGAGGTATAGATTGGTAGTTACAAATAGTCATGGGAATGTCAAGTATAGCATCGGGAATATAGTCAGTAGTATTGTAATAATTATGTATGGTGCCAGATGGGTACAGCTTTATCAAGGTGATTACTTTGTAAGTTATATAAATGTCTAATTGCTATGTAGTACAATTGAAACTAATATAATATTATATGTTAACTATAATTGTAAAAAAGTTAAAATATAAAAATAAAAAAGCCATTTCTAAGAAAACTGAGAATTCAAATTATGGAACTCTCATACCACCCACTTTCCTATTTCTACCCAAAATATACTTTGCCATAAGTTGCCAATGAACTCACCTGCATTTTAGGAAATACAACACTAAACATTGTAAACTTTTCTTTATACATAGGGAGAGAGCATTGCTTTTTTCTGTTAATTGATATTATCTTCAACTAAATAGTATCATAATAAGTGATCACTTTCTGAAGACCACAATAAAGATATTTGCCATTAATATATTTTTCATAAATCACAAATCAGAATATTAATTATCAATATAAAATACTACGCAAACTCTGATTATTGGAGAGTTCTAATTATTTAATCTTGAAAATGTTTTAAAAAATTTGCTGTCAGTTGCCCATCAGTAAAAACTTGACAATATCCAATGGGGCAAATTCATGAAATGTTCTCGAGCACCTCCAGCACACACTTTTTAGATTTTCTCTCCCTCTTCACTTCTGTTCTCCTGAATGTATCACTAAAGTTTACAACATTTTGACACCTTAGGTATTATGTATATTCTTATTCTAATTTATACATGAAAATCTCATATATCTTTAAATGCAGGAGATTTCACAAATACATAAAGATACATTTACATGAATGTTCATCACAACATTAATAGAAAAACCAAGAAACAAAAAGGGAAAATTTAGAGGTCTGTCATAAAAGTCTATCTAGAGGTAAATATATGCTATATGTATGCAATGATATATATGGCGGCTATTAAAAAGAATAAGACAGATTAATATGTATGGAAAGATTCCCCAGATAAAGTAGAAAGCCTCACTGTTACCATACCAAAGAAATTTCCAGTGTGGTATAACTCTATCTGTAAAAAAAAAAAAAAAAGGAAAAAAGGACTTTTATATAACACACATACACACATACACACACATATGTAAGCGTGCGCATACACACAATCCTGAAGGGACTCATAAAACTATTAAAAGCAGGTACCTTTGGAGAATTATTATAAATTTTCTTTTTATGAGCATGGATTACTTTTATTATGTAATATAATTTATAAGTGGAAGATTTTTAGTGCATAAGTATAAAGCAATGATTAGTGGTTAGCTCTTTGAAATAAAATATCCTATACAAACAATAACACACAAAAAAAGAATGTTTAAAAATTATTTACTTCTGGGGATCTCAAAAAAGACATTATGCCACATTTTACAGGTACCACAAGAGAACTGTTGCTAGGGTCATTCTGCTAGGGCTATACTCATGTGGAGAATCGACAGACTATCCTTTGAAGTAAGAGCACAATAATTTACTTATAGTGGTTTATCGAGTACTTAGTTCAATATTAGTGGACATTTTGTCAATAACATTATAATGGATTCTATAGATGACAGTCCAATGTTATAACATACAAGCTGGAAGGCCATATAATAAAATCTATAAGTCCCTGGAGTCAGAGGATGATCATTTGTAGAGGGTCTAAAGAAAACACCAATAAATGTCTCGTAGTCTTGATGACTGTTTTGAAGTAAAAAGCAAACAGATTATTATGAATTGCACTACTGGTAACACATTGGTGCCATTTTTATACACTCTTTTATCTTTTTAATTTTAGTAAATGAAAGGTGAAATTAGAAAGCTTTCCTTCAATTGAATTAGGCTGGAAGCTTATCAATATAAACACATTTCCCAATTAAGGCAAACAATATGCAGAATTCACCACCTGAGCACAATCCTGTTGGTTAGAAATATGAGCTTGAGATGAGGCAAATTAACTCACTCAGTTCTATAGTCAATTCACAAATTTCCAGCACAAGGCTAAAGTGGTCATAGGAGCTATATATTTGTGCCAATGGTCAAAACAGAAGGTAGTGTTCCTATATGGTACAGAACTATTATTATTTTTAAAAAACATGTCCAATTAGATATCAATTTTATTTTATGAGGACAAAATACCTACTATTTTCACATTTGATTTCTGAAGCATCATTATTTTCATTTTTCTTTTATCTATAGCTGGATTTATGTAATTAGTAAAGCAATATTTTTGGAACTAAAATGTATATTCAAATAGCTCTTAAAGACTTTTAAATCTGAGAGTTCCTAGGTTCTCTTTTCTTTTTTGGTTTTAAACATTCTTTTCCTTGGAGACGCTTTGCACTCCCACCTCTGATTATAAATGTTACCTCCATGTTGATAATTCGGTCCACATCTCTACCTTTAAGTTTTTCCCAGATATATCACTGACATTTTGAATGAAACCCATCAAGAAAAGAGCCTTAGTTCCCCATTCTCATCACTCCCCAGTGGCTCAAACCAGTTAAGAGTCACTCTTGATTCATATGTTCTCTCTGCAATTCTATGTTGAATCCACTAATTTCTTCATCTCCTATACTATCACTCAGACCCAAGTACCACCTTTCTTTGCCCTGCACAGGCTTCCAAGCTGGTCTCATTGCTTCCATTCTTTAGCCCTCTTTCCCCCAGTTAATACCCTTAACAGAAGAAGCCAGTGTGACCATTTTAAATGGGGATCATATTTCAGCAGTTTCATGCTGCTTCGAGAATCTTAAATTCCTAGCTTATAAGGTCTATAAATTACTCTGCTTCACTCATCAGGCCTCATTCTCTATAGTCAAGGACTTGAAGGAAACAGAATTCACTCCACATGGTTCAAATGGGAAGGATGTCATGAAGTAACACCTTATGGAGATGTGGGGGTTGAAGAAAGAGGGTATGGTTAATTCTTTGCCTGTTTCCTTCAGGGTACTTACCATTTTTTTAAAGTATTTTTATTTACTTGCTTTTTTCCCCTGTATTCTTCTCCAGAACATGAGGGCAGTGGTGATATGTCTAGCAGATGCCTGACACATAGTAGGTGCTCAGTAAATATTAACTGAATGAATATTGGCCAAATTATGTAGCAAAATGATCAGACTGTGTCCAGATACAATGTGCTTACAGAAATATCTGCATGAATTCTAAAGTGAAGTAACATTTAAGAAAATCCACTTAATCTTTATTTTTCTATATTATAGTTTTAGTCAAAAAGAAAAAAAGTGTTTATCTAAAGGAAAAATCTACATTGATAGATGCTCCTTTCCTTGTTTACCTAAAAGGAGAATGTCTATTATTGCACCAATGGTCTAAAAGAGAATAACTGAATCATTTAAAAGCAAGGTTAATGCTCACTTCTCTTACTGCTGTTTCTATAGCAATAGCATAAAATCACCTTTTTTTGGTCTGTGATGCTCTTGGTACTAAAATATTAGTCATTTCAATATCTTTTTTTCTTTATCCTTTTAAATGAAGAAAGGTAACAAAGGAACAGGGAGTAGCTTTAAATGTACAGACATTTGACTTTATATATTTTTGTATGTGGTAAGATGGTAATTACAAAACATAATCTATAAGAGTGACAATACTTCCAATGATTGTGTATTTGAAAATCCAAATGCTTCTCTTACCTACTCTAAAACAGAAGCATCAACTGATTCTAGATTTTAGAATATGACAAGAGCCTACTTGCTTTTACAAAATCAGTCTCTATAAAACCTTTGGCTTCACTTATATGCCATGTTATTTTTAGAGGAATTAAATTTATAATGGGCAATCTCCACTTAAGATTTATTTAACATCTAAGCAGTTAATAGAAATTAAAAGTAATTTTGAGTGTTTGCAGGAGAAGGAAAGCCAGGCAATACCTCCTGGAAGGAGGTAGAAGTGGAAGTAGAAGTAGGCAAAGAAAGAGAGTTGAACCAAAGAAAGATGATGGGCTAAAAAAGTGGAAAAGTGAAAATCTTGCCAAGACACTGGGTTGCTGCTAGCAGCCTGATGACATCATCAGCTTTGCTGAAGGAGCAAGAGCAGCAGCATCAGCAGCTGTCCATGTTATTAGAACCATTATTGTCATCATAAGGAATCCCAAAAAACCAACTAGAGTGAATACTGGCCACGAATGTAGGCCAACCAGGCTTTAAATCCTGGTTCTACCACTTACTATCTATGAAACTTGAGCAAGTAGGTGTCAGAACATTAGTTTCTTCATTTACAAAATGGAGCTAATACCTAACTTGCAGGGTCATAAAAACAGGAGGCTAGCTTGTTTAACATCATTTGTTCCTGTGCCCAACCAAATCCTTGCTGCCTTTTGTTTGATACTTAAATTGGACCAAAACACCTAAACAATTAGTCATTCTCAGTTAGAAGCTCTCATGTGGATATATGAAGGCTGACAAACAGAATTAAAGGAGATAAAACAGTTGAAGCAAATGTTTTTCATAAGCAACAACAATCACTAAATACACAATCATTCCTAAAAGAAGACACCAGCCATCCTGGCACTAACTGGAGGAAGCCCTGACTGCAGCCAGGAAACTATATTATGCTTGTAGCTGGCAATACTGGCCTTGTGGGTGTCCTATGTATCACAAACAGTGGTTTCTGAAAACACTTATCGAGGGCTTACTTTGAGGATGTAAAAATTCTGGACATAGTTTAGCCCTTGGTAAATGTTTTATAGCTCATTGTCCGATATTTGGGGTGGTAAAGACAAATAAAAAAAAGTAGGATGAAAGGTGGCAGAGATTTGAAAAACAGTAGACAATATGAAACTAGTTCCAAGTGGCAAGGAGCTGCCTCATGCTTCGTATTTATGTCTATCCCCACTACACCAGGTGCCAAGGCCATTTAGAAATCTTCATAAGAACCTAAAAGGCATTTGAGAAAGTGGATGCAAGAAGAGAGGGACCTGTCATCAAAAGCTATTTTGCTAGCCCCCTCCTCTCAGGAAATGAATGGGTAAAGACATGGATGGTCCCTTCCTAGAATTAGTGGAACCCAGGAGGAAAGGGTCTGGAGGTGCCTGCAGAGCCCTTTGCTCTTGGGTGGAGTAGGGAGAAACCAAAATAACCACCACCACCAAACCATGAGGCGGCTTCATCAGCATCTTTATAATCCCTGCATTATAATATTTTCCTGTCCCTGAACTTCATAGTTCCCATCTTCTTTCTAAGCTTCAGAAGCCAAAGGCTTTTGTCCCTCTTCCTATTTTCTCAGGCTGCAAACCTCAACTAAAAACAATCTAATTGTCTCATAATAGCTCCTTAAATGCATAAATGTTAAGAAAAGCCTTATTTTGTTAAAACAAAGCAATATGGGGGAGATATTTATGAACTTAGGACTTCTTAGCACTGCTAATGCAGGCGGTCCAAAAGACCACATTTCGAGAAACACTTTGATGGAAAAACAATCCTCTGGCTTTTAGTATTAATCAATCTCTGCCTCTTGGCTAAACTCAGACATAGCCATGCTACTCCCAGGTTTTGGAGCATTCATGGTGTATTCTTTGGTGATGGTGGTGAGACTGATTCACCAGAAACCTTAACCTTAACCTCAGGGCTAACACTCTAGAAGTTACTACCCAAGAAGGTCACATTGACCAGAGAACTTGCTTTGTTGGAGCCAGAAGAAGGCATGGATGATATGATCTGTTAAACAAGGAAAATTACAAAATCTTCACTTGAATTGCAATTCAAGTGAAGGAGGAGCATTGTGGAGGAACAGGCTTTGCAGTCGGACTGCCTGAACACAGATCATGGTTCTCCCACCTACTAGCTATAGTGCTCTGGGCAACTTAGGGCTCCCTCTTCTCAACCTAGGCATAAAAGTAGGCTCTACCTTGTAGAATTGCTACAAGGATTGAAGGTGATAATGTATATAAAGTGTTAAGCATAGTCTAAATAAAGTACATATGTGCTTTATGTGTTAGCTGCTATTATTGATTAAAGTTTGTTCATATTCTAGGACTTTAAAGTTCCAACAAAGTATTTATCTAATTGCCTGAACATAACCAAAACTCCTAGGAAATGAGCCACCCTTGTTAATCCACATTTGCACAAAAAGATGGTTCTTAAGTAGACAAGAATGAAACTCCAGGTTTTGAACTTATGTAACAGAATGTCAACTCTGTTTCCAGTCTAGTACCTAAAGTATATTGATCCCACCTTAAGAAACAGCACCACATTTCAGCACTTCAGGCACTTGTTAAAAAATTCAACTGTGAACTGCCAAAGGCTTGCTTGAGATAGATATTCAATATTTCAAAACATATTATATTTCCTCCCTAAAGATTTAATGTTCTGTCCTGTTTTTTTCCCCTTTTTCCTTTTTTTAAAATGGAGAGTCAATGTAAGAAAAATCCATTTGAAAAAAAATATTTTTTGCAAAAATTATATCCTGGACGGCATATAGGTTTCATCTTAAGTTCCCACATCAAGTGAATGGTAGTGACTGTCTGGAGTAGTCTGTTAAGGAAGACAGCAAGATTGCCATGATTGATTAACATTGTCACAATGAACATCAATGAGGAAGTGTGGTACTTTTGTGATATATTTACCCATGCTACCATTACCATAGCTGAAAGCATGGTACATGGTACAAGATGCTGTGCCTTATCCGAGGACCTGCGGAATATATACATCCCTTCCTAAATTCAATGCGACAGGTCTCTCACCATGGAATCCTTATAAGTACACGTTAATCCCTCTGTCAAATTACCCTCCTTCCATAATGAAGTAGCTCTCAGATCCAGACAAAGTTACCCTAAAAGTTAATAAAATCAGCTCACGAAGGGTGAGATTAGAAGACAGGATGATTCTCAAAGCAAGGCAATCAAGTAGAAGCTAGATAATGTGATTAGTGGTATTAAGAATATGTAGATGAAAGAACTTTTGAACAATAAAAGGAGAACCAGAGCGAGGGAAAAAAAAAAAAAACAGAAGAAAACTGTTCTGACCATGGGCCATTAGGATAATGATGGTATTATACATAGCTCAAAATTATAAATCATTACAGTTTGTCTTAAAGAATTCTTTAGTAGAATCATTTTAATGACATTAAATTATTTAAGTGGCCATCTGTGGAATGGTGCAGCAACTGTGTGGGTTTATGGACCAGTCTGGTACTTTCATTAAAATAGTTACACCTGCTACATGGAAGCTGTTCGTAATTTGCCTTTGCCAGTCATAAATCTGGTTAATCCCACCTTTCTTGTCATTTTAATTTTCTACAGATTACTTAAACCAGAAGGAATGTGGGTGCACTAAATTGTTTTCAATTTAACAACAAAAAAAATACACCTTTATTTAAAGCAAAAAAGATTTAGATAGCAGTTTTAGAATTTATGGTTCAGTTTTAACCTTTTCTATTTGAAAAATTTATACAAAATCAGAGCAAAACACCATAGTGGGTAAGCATACAAGAGACTGTCTATTTTTATTCTACTCAAAAATTTGCTTACTGGAAATAAGATATAAAATATTTTATTATCTAAATTTAATAACAATCACCATACATAACACTCTGAAACAGAAGTTACTGCATATAAATATCAAGAATGATAGTAACAACAATAAATATTTATTAGAGTTTACTCTGTGCCAGGCACCATAAGTTTTTTACATATACTGTTTAATCTTCAAACATTCCCCTGAGATGTGTCTTTTTATTATTCCCACTTTATAAATGAAGACACTGAGGAATAAGGGCAGTAAGTAATTTGTCTTGGATTACACGGCTGGTGTGTGTCAGAACCAGGATTCAAATCAAGGCGTTGTGGTTCTAGCATCTATCTTCTAAACCACTATGACATATACGCTCTTTACCTTTGAACCAGAAATTCTAATTTAGCCAATGAGTAAGGCATGATTTCAGGGGTGGGCTTAGGCTATTTCTGAACCTCACAATGGCCTCTCAGTGTTCCTTTAGTTCTCATCACTGGTATTTAATGGAAAAAGGGAAACAATGCTTGTGACTTTGGTTGAGGAGGACAGGAAGACTCTAGTTGGGGGTCATATTCAAGCCTGCTTATTATAATTAGATCTTTTCTACTTACTTCTATAAAACGTTTCTTTTGGAAAGCCCCAAAGAACTTCTGCAATAAACCAGCAATAATTCTATTGGTTTCCTAATTTCTTCAATTTCAGATGACACTATACTTGTCAGACATTCCTAAATGATCACTGTTTTTTGAACTGTGCATTGGTTTAGTGATGACAGTGCAGCTCCCGAATTAGTTTCTGATACATTTTACCAGAAGGCATAGGAATAAATATTACCCTTTGCCCCACAAACCACATGTTGACCAACAGAAAACATAGGGTACAGAACAGTCATACTGCAAAGGTTGATACAGCATAATGACATAGAAAGAGATGATAAATCATTTTCAACTTTAAAGGGGCTGACCTTGAAAGATTTAAATAGCTTACAGTTGAGAAGTAATATGAAACTTCAAGTTACAGTTATTTAGAGACTCTTGAATTGTTCATCATTTCATTTTATAAAATTCTGAGGCAATTTCTATGTAAAAAAAATTATAAATTAAAAAAAAAAATCCCTACAGAGAGGCGACAAAAGAAATGTAGAAAACCTCCTTGGGAGCCAGACAGCCCTGGGTTACCACTCCACAAGTGTGATACTGGGCTATTCGTGAACTTCTTTGAGCCTGTTTTCTCATCTATAAATTACCACTTATCTTATGGAGTTGTGAGAGCTAATAGAATTTGGTAAAAGCCTGGCATAATGTCATTGCTCAATAAATTTTGATTTCTTTATTACCCTTCCTGTTCTCTGTTTATACTAACTGAAATGTTCTCTTAGAGCACCATTCTGAAATCAACATCTCCTTCCTTTTCACTTCTACTCTTGCTTTTCAAAATCCATCATTGGCCTGATAGCAACAACCTTCTAAGTTTACTCACTATTTCTGGTTTTTCTCTCAGCAACTTCTTTGGAAAGATAACACCAATGTAACTTCCTAATTTACAAAAATGATGAATCCCTTGCTACAAAATACAGTCCAAAAAATCTGTGCCTATTTCTCCAGATTCATCTGCCACCACTTCACTTATCCCTGATTCTCTAGCAAACGAATACACACTAGTGATATGGTCTTTACAAATGTTTTGTTCTTGTCCTAAAATATCTTCCTTACCTTTTGTGAGTTTTTACTTGTTCTGTAAGACCTTTTAGAAACATCTACTTGATCAACACATCTCTAAAAGGCAAAAATAAGAACTGTATTTTACTTAAAGGCTCCATAGCAATTGCAATTATTCCAATTAGCATTTCTGACATTACATTCTATTTGTTCTATATCATTCTCTTCAATAGACTATAACTCCTTAAGAAAAGAAATTATATCTTATTCATCTTTGTATCTCCAGGGTCTAGAACAGTTTCTAGAATCTTATATAGTACATATTGAATAGATTTTAAGTGAGAGAATGTCTCAGCAGCTTTCCCCTATTAGTTCACTCTCATTCTTGATTTGGCTTATCAGCTATAAGTCGTTATTACATTTCTATATTTTGGTTAACCATTATTTTCCTTTATTAGAAAGTAAGGGTAGATTTGAGTTAATGAGTATTCTCTGCTTGCTACAAACACATAGACAGTCTGAAAAAAAATATAAAAAAAAATAAAGTTTAAATAATAAAAGAGTATGTTGACCAGGTGTCAGAATAAAGAGGAAATAAAAGCTAGGGCTGATGAGCTATGACTTGATGCCAAAGTGTGTGTTGGCGGGGAGAAGGAGGGTGGGACATAATCTGGCCTAAATATATAGAAGGATCAGATCCTAATGTGTGTGTGTATGTAAAATTATGAACAGGGGCCCAAAGATTGTAATATCTATGTGGGAACAGTAGATGTGGCTTTGGGTTTATATAAGGTTATGAACTAGAACTAAGACTCCTGCATAAAGGCAGACCCTGAAATGACTGTTCCCCTCTGTGAAATGGGTTCTAGTACCTCTGCTCACTGATTCAGGCAGCAAAAAAGCTTGTTTCTGGCCAGGCTCTAGGTTGAGGAAAAGTCTATGGTAAGAAATCAAAACTCGACATACGTGAATTTAGTCTGCCTTGAAACTACCCTTATGATGAGGAAATCCAAAGCTAAGAAAGACATTTAAAAAGTAGTACTATATCAGTAAAAGCTTTGAGGTACCCAGCAGAAGAAAATGCAAAGCTTCAACAATTCCTATTAGACATATTTCTACTGATAAATGCCCTCACCCCCAATGAAGATAAACACACATTCTATTGAATTAGAAACTAAGGGACCCAGGACAGTACATTCTTCCATAATCACCAGGGCATTGAGATGGAAACATGGTGACCGATGAAATAATTTCTAAAGCTTCCCCGTAAAGTGACGATGTTTCTTCTGCTCATCCTTACTGACTAAAGCAAGTCATATGGCCAACCTAATAAAAGGAGCAGAAAAGTGAAATTCTACTACATGTCTGGAAGGAAAACTATAATATTTGGAAACAATCACAATGACTACCTGTGGTACACTAAAAATATATATTTGGTCTTTGTCCTTGGTTTCTGGCACAGAGCTCCTAAAACCCTTAGAATTTCCTGAAGAATAGAAGTGACAGAAGCATTGTTGTGTGTTATTCATAACACAACCCTTTCAACCTTACCTGAGTTTATGCTAATCAGGTGACTTATGGTGGGCCCCTAGATATTTCGGGATGGAGAGGAGTCAATCATGTGATTAAAAAACTGGAATTTTCAACCACCAAAGGCCAATGATTTAATCGAGTATGCCAACTTAATGGAATCTTCATAATAACTCTAGACAAGGTTCAGACTGCTTTTGGGTTTGTGAACACATCAAGGTGCTAGGAGGGTAGCATACCCTGAGAGGGTGTGGAAGCTCTGCAACATACTACTCCATACCTTGCCCTATGTATCTCTTCCATTTGGCTGTTCCATTATAATAATCTGGTAATAGTAAATAAAGCACTTTCTTTCCTTAGTTCTATGAGTCCTTTCAGCAATTACTGAACCTTAGGAAGTGTCATGAGAACCCCCAGTTTATAGTTGGTTCATCAGAATTATGGGTAATGTAGACACACTAAACAGTGGGGATAGTCTTATAGGACTGAGCCCCTTAACCTTACTCAAAGTTAGTGTCAGAGCTGAATTCAATTGATTCAACTGTTGAGCACCCAGGAGGTTTCAAAGAATCTGATACCATCACATACTTCACACACACACACACACACACACACACACACACACACACACACACACACACATGGCTTAATAGATGATTATTATATACACTAAAGCTGAGAGCCATTGCATTCAATTATTTACCGTTATATTTCTTTCCTTTCAGTTGGTTCTAAATGGAAAAAATATAAATGTGTAATATTTAGCTATCATTACTGATAAATTTTCTTCCACCTTTAGTCTTTTTCTAAATAATTGTCATTTCCATTTTGCAAATGGAAGCCTGAAAACAAATAGTTTTCCAAGAGAACATCAGTGCCTATGGTTCCAAATATTATTACAACATCTTCTGCTCTGAGTTATACTAAATCATTCCTAAAATATTTGCATTCCAGGCTTTTTTAAAAACCATTTTTTCCAATTTAGATAACAAAAGATGAAATTAGTGTATTATATTCTAACAAGTCTAAATATAAAATTAATGGCAAACTGCACAAGTAAAGAAAAAATATGGATAAAAGGTCAGTGACCAGTTAGAATCTTTCATCACTTAAATCAACGAGAAATTGAAATTTATTTCATGTTTATTTTTTTTTTTTTTACTTTTATCGATTTACTGTTACTAAAATTGAGACTAGTTAAAAAATTTAGTTGATAGTATATAACACACATAGAATCCAGGTCATTCTACCATAATTGGCTCTAGATCTGCAATACTAATAGTAGCACATCTTATGTAAAGAAAGGAAATATATAGAATTAAGATAGCAAGGAAGTCCATGTATTGAATAAGAACATGCTGATTTTGGAATTTTTGCTAATGATGATTATAATTTAAATTCTTTCTAGAGTTTCACTAGATAAAGCATTACTCATATCCTGCCTTGAAGAGGTATTCAGTATGGAAAGAGGACACTGTAAGTAGTTCATGACCAAAGTTTTAAAGATTCATTAATGAACGTTTGTAGACATTTCTCAATCTACTCAAGAAAGATAAACTTTTGTTAAAGAAATTTCTGTTCCATTATTAATTTATAAAAACAAACTTATGAATAAAAAATACATGTCTTACTTGCATGCTACTTTCAATAAAATAAACAAAAACCTAGTTTACCTCTCATGAGAAGATAATCACTTTTCAATGTTGGAAATAAATTCATATCTAAAGTAAATATGAAAATTTCAAATAGCAGTAGGATTTTCAAACCAAGAAAAACCATTTTTAATGAATACTTACATATATAGCTTTGTTGGGCCATGGATAAAAAATGAGCAATTTACTGATTCACTATTAGCAAAATATAGGCAAGGCAAGAGATATAGCAGAAATACAAAGAATTATGACCTCTGAGAAAGGTGTTAGTCAAGAGTTTCAAAAGTAGCCAATCCCGTAGATAATGTATAAAAATTACAGTAAATGAAAGTAATTTGTAACAAGAAAAATTCTCAATGGAATTAAATGCCTGAGATGTACCGGCAGTGTACTGATGGATAGCATAATAAAGTCAGAGGCACACAAAATGCATTTTGTGCTCTGACAATGCTGTAGAAACTCTGAATGGCAGCCCTGATCAGCCCTTAGAGAGGTCCTGGTAGGACAATTCCAAAGAGGTAGAAATACTGGCATAGCAAATTAAAGTAGAAATGGCTTCTTTTTTTTTTTTTTTTTTTTTTTTTTAGTCATTTCTGTATTCTTCCATTAGAGGTTATAAATAGCTGGAGAAAAGACATTATCTACCACTATTGATGAGTTCTTTCAAATGCATGGTATGAGATCCCACATAGAGTAAATAAAAGCTTTCCCATTTGCTGCCAAGTTCCTTCCCAGCTCTTCACAGGGCTTGGCCCTTGTCCTTTGGGTCTCAGTTCAAATGTTACTTCTGTAGAGGTGCCTACCACCCTTACCATTTTTCCTGAAGTAAACCTTTCTGTGTACCTTCTTATTACAGTGTATTTACTCCTTAATACTTGTTTTGTTTTTTAAATGTGCTTTTCTTTCCTGCCTCCGTATTAGAAATGTAACCTTCAGGAGGACAGGGATTTTTTCTGCCTTGATCATTAAAAATATTCTAAGCATCTAGAACAGTACTTGGCATTGGACACTAATAAATATTTATCAAATGAATAAATGAACAAGAACACTAAAAAATGTTTTCTAGGTACACAAGTATGAACGAATAATTAAATGAGTAAGTCTCTTTCCACAGGAAGGCATTTATAATATTTTCTATACCATTTTATCTACACTGTAAAAAGCCCAATTGTGCCCCACATATCTTCAACAATTTATAGTCATTTCCCTAAGAAACAAACACTCATCATTTCTGCCAGAAGAAATATCAGTAATTACCTGCTACAGCAGAGAACTCATCTTTGACAATGGCACATCACTAATGCAGAACTATTAATGGCTTTTCAATATGGATAACTCTAAGAACTAGCATTTGCTTTAGTCTGTACAACACCAAGCATGCAGACTTTAATGTTTTAGAGGCCAAGTAAAATAGTTCAAGCTAAGGAACTGACAATAACGTCTTTATGATGTTATGACTAAGAAAACTGATATACCCAACTCTAGCCAGATTTCTTCAGCTGTGACTTATAAGAAAAACTTAGTGACAAAATGCTTATTTCCTAGGAAGTTAATGATGCTTTCTAAAAGCTGAATATAAAAAAATATGTTCAATAAATATTCATTGAATATTCAATATTCTTTAATGTTTAAATCATTCATTCATATTGAATGGATGAATCACCTCCCCGCTCCGCCCAAAAAAAAAACCCCAATATCCTTGACTTAGATTACTTACTTTCATGGGCTATATTTACTTAAAATATAAGCCATAAAAGTAAATTAGGTTTCAAACAATTATTCTAGGTGAGTTGGAAAAATATTGAAATTTCAAGTAAGTTCATTCAGCTTGGCCGATTTAGTAACAGTATCATTGCTGCTAAACACAAAATAAGCAAACTATTAAGCTATTAAGTTAAGTTTTAAGGGATGAAGTACTTTGTTCATATAATGCTTATGGCAACCTTATGAAATGGGTTAGCATGGTTATCCCCATTTCATTTAAGGTTAAATGATGTCCATGGGGTCTCATTGCCAGCCAGTACAAAGCCAGGATTCAAAGCCAGGCAGTCTGGTTCCTGGGTGTGTACGATTAATCAGTAATCTATCCAGTGCTATTCCAAGGTACTTGCCTGAAAGCAGACTGCTACCAGTCCATGATGAGGTAAGTACCAAAACTGAGAATAAATATTCAGAAACTTACACAGCAATTTGACACTGTTGTGACATCTAAGTACATGATCACTGGACCCATCTTGTTGGACAGGGTACAGACTAGTTTAGGAGTTGTCAAAGGCACATGAGTAGCACGTGGCCCTAACTAGGCGGTGGTACTATGTACGGTCAGTAGAATATCATATTGGTCTAAGACAAACAGGAAATCAAAATTAAAAAAAAAAAAGAAAAAAAAAACACCTGGTACTTCAAATAGTTTGAGAAATCCTGATCCCTAATATCATCTGAAGTCTCAGATTTTCCATTCTCAGATGGCAAAAAACACTGGAGGTATTGTCACTTTTTGCCTGCCCTCACCAGATAATAAATATAGAAAAAAATTTTAAGTTTATATTTATAAATTTAGTATATATTTTAATAATGATGATATGTAAAAGCATTTCAAAATGAAATATATAATTTGTTTTCTTTACTGCATGAAAATACAATGCTTAGTCATTTAAGGTATGTACAAAATGCTTAGATGAACATCTGTCTAGAACTTTAAGTTTTTAGTTCTACCCCCAAAAAGAAAGCCTTTTTACAGAAGTCTAAATGCAGTGAAAAAATATTTAATTTACATTTTTATTTTGTAAAACATTCACCCCCTACCCCTCAAATAATCAGTTTTCCAGAATCTAACCCCTTGTTTTAGCTTTAAGATGATCTGGAAAGTGGTTTAAATCAGATCAGAAACCATAAGGAAGGAAATTTGGTGGAGTAATTTTCCATTTGATTGAGGAAATCAAAATATTTCTAAGTAATACTGAATGTGTCTACCATCATGAAAGAAAAAATAAGATAGTCCATTATAGATTGATTTTCAACATAAATGATGTGTTTCCCTTTAAAGATATCTTAAAAAATGAAACTTCATAAAATGCAGCACAAATTTCTTTGTAAAAAGGCATTCTAGACATGACTCAGAAAACTTTTGCTAAGGCCTGCAAACTCTGAAACAGAGCCCAGTATAGTGTGATTAATGGAACTATAGAAAGCTGTTTACTCTCAATTCTGGCCTGAGAATACTGCAGGACTTCTGGGATCTCTTTTCCAGTTACATTCATGGTGAATTTCTAAGGAGGCAGTTGCACCTTCCTCTATCATCCTTTTTATCTTCCCTTTTAAAAAAATCTGTTTCCCTAGGTAACTACAGAGAGGGAAGAACTACAGGAAGAAATACAGAGAAAAAAACACACATATACATACATGTGCATGTAAACATGCACACCAGCTTTAAAACACTAAGTTTACTTTACACATAATTCCAAGTCAATGTTTTCTGCCTTTTCTTAAAACATGCAGTGCTCTCCTGGCTCACAGGCCTTTTTCTGCCTGCTTCTGAGATTCATTACAGATGGCTGAGGCTGAAGTATAATGGCTGCTGGATAAGTGAGGCATTACTTGATCTTCTATCATTCTGATAAGAATTCTATGAGGCAAAGAAAAAGCATATGCCATTATCTTCTTCTTCTTTTTTTTAATGGAGAAACTGTAGCACACAAAGTAAAGTAACTTGCCCAAGGCACCAAGCAAATTAGTGTCAGAGAATTCAGGTCTTTAAAACTTCTGTTCCTCTCATCTGATAAAAATATTGCCTTCCTTCCTTCTTCTCCAGTCTTTCTCATGCATATTTTATTCAAGTATGATATATATCTAAATTGTACTTTATGTGTATGCATTTCCAGACACCTCAACCAAATCATCAAATCATAATTTTCTATTGTTTTTTTGAAATGATACCCATAAATATTTCAACTATGAAATTAGTAGAAAGAGGAGAGAATGATTGGAAGCAAAAAATATGAACAGTTTCAATGACTATTTGGGTAAAGAACAAAAAGATAAAAAAAAAATTCTAGAGTTGGGTCAGTGGGTTCTTTTTAACTGCATGTTTTGCCTCTTTGCCTCTTTATGCAGTAGGTGGAGCTATAGTACTATTCCTTAGGGTTACAGGAAGGTTTATCAGTGAAAAATAATCCAATTCATTCCTATGGTATCCATTTTCTTTTGCATTTTCAAACAGCCCTTTTCTGTTTTTGAAACGTTTTCCCTCCATGCCCTGAGAATCTTCAAGCTGCAATACCACATCTCTTTTTTCTGGAATGACAGAGGGTTACCATTTTCATTACACAGCCTTACAATGCCATTTTGAGGAGGATGTTAGGAGATAGAGTTGCACAAAGCAGACTGCCCCATCATTCAAAAATTTCCTCTACAATCTATCAAATCTATTTTTGAGCTCGGAAAGAGGATTCTCCTGCAACTGAAAAATTCCCAGAACCACTGGCATATTTCTACATTTTCAGTTATAATGTAGCCAGAAGTGATTGTTAAGGACCTCTGATTAAATTAAACTATTTTTAGAAACTAAAAAAGAACAAAACAAAATTTATTCAAAAATGAGGAATTAATTTGGAATAGGAAAAAAAAGAATCATCCTTAAGAGTACATAGGAGGGCCGGCCAAGATGGTGTAGAAGTGAGATGCTGTGCATGCCTTCTCTTGCACCATACCAAACTTACAACAACAGAACTACCATCACTGGGAGTCGCCCGAGGCCTGGCAGAAGAGAAGTCCTAAAACTCAAGATATACATCAGAGGGCACTTCAAGGCCTCATAGAAGGGGCAGAGACATGAAATGGTCAAGATCCACAAGAGCATGAGGCAGTGGAGAATCAGGAGGGTTATCTTGGCTGCAGAGCCCCCCACCAGCTAAAGAGCAAGGAATCCTGCCCCCACACTGGGCTCTCCAGCTCAGGATTCCAGTGCTGGAAAGAGAAGATCCCACAACCTCTGGCTGTGAAAAACCAGCAGAGATTGTGCCTGAGTGAAATGGAGGGTTGTGGGAGTCACAGACATTCCTCTTAAAGGGCCTGCACCTGGACTTACTTGGTGATGGACTCACTCGCTCTGAGCTCCAGTGTTAGGAAAACTTCTTGAGGAGTGTCAGGGACATATGGGGAGACACTTAGTTGTTGGGCTTCAAGGCAAGGGATGGAGAAGAGGCTTTCTCCTGGGAAGAAGTACTGGTAGTATCCATTGTTCCTTGGTTGAGCCCTCACTGATCCTAGCATGTGGAAACAGACGGTTACCATATCTGAGTCTCCATCAACCTGGATAACACAGGTCGCTCTGCCCAGGAGATTCCTTGAGATTACACCTCTCCCAACTTGAGGGCCCACCCACGCTGCCTCCAGTGGTTTATTCCATACAAATGGCCTGGTCCTGGCTCATGCAGCAGACTTTCCTAAAATCTCTCCAATGCTCACAAAACCCAAGAAGCAGTCTATGGCCTGGGTATGCCCCATATCTCTTACTGAGCAGCCCTAAGTCCTGCATTAGTGGCAGCTAGCCTCAGGTCCAGGCTTAGCTTCTTGAGGCACCTATAAGCCCAGCATGGGTGGCAGCCATCTACAGATTGCTTGGTGATTCCTACCAGGTGGCCCTGAAAGTGCACAAGCTGTGGATAAACTTGGTGTACAGCTGGGCTTCTCCTAGGAGACCCTTGGGCAGGCACACCCAGTAGCCTGCTTCGACTGGTGACTGAACTGGAGCAACACAGGCTGCATCTGCAGAGGAACAACTAAAAGGGAGACTGAAAAGTCACCAGAGCCCTGCTAAGTGAATTCTGCTCCATAGGGTCAGCCCCTCACAGGCCAAGCCTCATAACCAATCAGCCCAAAGGTCAATCCTTCTCATAGAAGTGAAAACAGCAACCAAGGCTCAACTACATCCGGAGAGCACACACAACCTACACAAAGGACAGACCTTGAGCACCTCACTCAGGTGACCAGGGAGGACAGTGCCACTGGAACCCACAGGACACCTACTACATAAAGCCACTACACTAAAACCGGGAAACTTAGGAGCCATACTTAATACATAAGTATGTATTAAGGGAGGCAACCGATATGGGGAGACAAAGAAACATGTCCCACATGAAAGACCAGAACAAATCTCCAGAAAAAGAACTCAACAAAATGGAGACAAGCAATATACCAGATGCAGAGTTCAAAACATTGGTGATAAGGATGCTCAATGAACTTAAGGGAAGAGAAGATGAACTCAGGGAGAACTTTAACACAGAGAAAACAAAAATGGAGATGGAAAACATAAAAGAAAACCAGTCAGAAATGAAGACTACAATCTATGAGATGAAGAGAACAGAGGGAATCAACAGAGTGGATGTAGTGGAGGATCAAATCAGCAACTTAGAGGATGGGGTACTGGAGGATACCCAATTGGAACCGCGACAAAAAAAAAAAGAATAAAAAAAATGAGAATAGTTTAAGGGGCCTCTGGGACAATATCAAGTGCAACAACATTCACATCGTAGGAGTACCAGAAGGAGAAGAGAGAGCGCAACGAATCGAAAACCTATTTTAATGACTGAAAACTTCCCTAACATGGTGAAAGAAATAGACATAAAAGTTGAGGAAGTGCAGAGAATCACAAACAAGATGAACCCAAAAAAGCCCACACCAAGACACATCATAATTAAAATACCAAAGTTTAATTACAAAGAGAGAATCTTAAAAGCAGCAAGTGAAAAGCAGTTAGTTACCTACAAAATTGCTTCCTAAGATTGTCAATTTCTCAACAGAAACTTTGTGGGTCAGAAGGGACTGGCACTACATATTTAAAGTGATGAAAAACAAGGAACTACGACCAAGATTACTTTACTCAGCAAAATTATCATTTAGAATTGAAGGACAGATAAAGAGCTTCCCCATAAGAAAAAGCTAAAGGAGTTCATCACCACCAAGCCAGTATTATAGGAAATGTTTGAGGGACTTAAGAAGAAGTAAACAAAATACGTATTAAAAATATGAATAAAGAATGGCGATAACTACATATCTATCAACAAGTACTTTAAATGAAAAAGAATTAAATGCTCCCATCAAAAGATAAGGTCGCTGAATGGATAAGAAAATAAGACCCTTACATAAGCTGCCTACAAGATTTACTTCAGATTAAAAGACACAAATGGATCAAAAGTAAAGAAATAGAAAAAGATATTTCATAATGGACCTAGAAGGTAAATCAGATAGAGAAAGACAAATGCCATATGATTTTACATCCATGTAGAATCTAAAGAACAAAATAAAGAAAAAGAAAAGAAACAGAAACAGATAACATTTTGAGGGTTACCAGATAGAAGGGGGTTTAGAGGGGTGGTGAGAAAGGGGGAAGGAATTAAGAAGTACAAAATAGTAGTTACAACATAGTCATGGAGATATAAAGTAAGCATAAGGAACATAGTCAACAATATTTTAACTATATAAAGTGTCAGATGGGTCCTAGATTTATTGGGGTGATTACTTCGTGAGTTATATAGATTTCTAATCATTATGTTGTACACCTGAAATTAATATAATATTGTATGTCAACTATAATTTAAAAATGTTAAAAATATTTTAAAAATGCAAAAAAAGTATATAGGAATCAAAGAAGTTTACCTTTACATAGAGGGCACTGTGTCTAATATTACTGTAATGGTTTATTTTATGTGTCAATCTGACTGGGCCAATGGGTGCCCAGATATTTGGTTAAACATTATTCTGGGCATTTGTGAAGGTGTTTTTGAGTAAGATTTGAATCTATAAACTAAGTAAAGCAGATTGCCCTTCCCAATGTAGACGACTTCCTCCAAACTGTTGGAGGCCTAAATAGTACTAAAAGGCAGAGGAAGGAAGAATGCAATCTCTTTGACTGTCTTTAAGCTGGGACATTGGTCTCCTGTGTTTGGACTCAGACTCGGACTTGGACTATGACTGGTGTTTACACCATCTCCTGGTTATTAGGCCTTTGGAGACAAACTGAACCAATACCATGGGCTCTCCTGGGTCTATAGTGTGCTTACTGCAGATGGTGGGACTACTCAGCCTCCAAAGCCATATGAGCCAATTCTTTATAATACATCTATTTATATATGTATATAAAATATTTTATATTATATATTATAACATAATTATAGTACTTCATATTCTATTTAACATACATAGAATATATATTATAAATGAGTGCTGATTTACATCATGGCACAAGTTCCTTATCTCACTACAGATGGCCACATCGCATAGCATTGTTCTAGGCAATTTTAAGTGCTTTCATATATGATACTTGTCATCTATAACAGTAAACATTTATTGAATTCTTATATATTATATATAATTATGCAAAATATAGAATATAAACTATTATATTATATATTATTGGTTCTGTTTCTCTGTAGAACCTAGACTAACACAATTATAGATTTTATGTTAAATTGCTTTAGTATAAATGAAGCATAAAAAATGTAGTGACATATTAATTCCTTTCTAAGTAATGACACTATACTTGAATTTTTTGGCAAACAATAGGCATAGTTTCCAGACTTATTTACATAAATAAATCTCACCTGTAAAGCTGTGCTTAGTTTTTTATATTTGATTATATAAAGAGATGTTAACAACAACAAAAGAAAATGAGGACATCACCTGTATGTCTCCCTGCTATCTGGAAAAACCTATTTAAACTTCACATGAAGACCTATATGGCTACCTTTACCTATGCACTACTAGAAAAACAATCACAGCTTTTACCCCCAAAAATGGCTATGATTTACCCTATTTGTAACTTTGAAGATACAGAAAGACTATAAATATAATATAGCTTTATAATGTGTGATACACAGGGAACTTCAACTCTACAACATTCATTAGATAGGAAATTTATTTAACTTAACAAGACATCTTAGGAGACTTTTTTCAGGCTAGAATATAAAATTAAACAAATTTACTGACTACCTGCTATGTCCTAGGCCAGGGAACCAAAAGGTGTAGTCTGTGAACTGTTTGTTACTGTCAACAATGAAGATAAACAGCTAGAGCCAATTGAATGTAAACCTGCTTTATACCCAACCATCCTTTTTTTTTTTCCTAACAAGTATTTTTCAAAGAAGTCAGGGTGTTGATTTACATCACAGCACAAGTTCCTTATCTCACTGAAGATGGCCACTTTGAACAGCATTGTTCTAGGCAATTCCAAGTGCTTTTATATGTAATATTTGTAATTTATAAGAGCTAACATTTATTGAATTCTTATTATAGGCCTAACACTTGTACAAACATTTAATCCTCACAATAACCCTGTGAAATAAGTACTATTATCCCCACCCTATAGATGAGAAAACTGAAGCTCCAAGTTCATGGACAGTAAGTACTGAGTGGGATACTAGGCAATCTGGCTCTAGAGCATGCTCTTACCACTCTACTGTACTGCCCTGTCCTTAAATTTGAATCTTCAACTCAGTGATGCAAATATAACTATTTTCATTGTAGAACTGAGAGACAATGCTTCTAGACAGTATGCAGCCTCTAATGATGTCCTCAAGCTCATAGGCACTGTGGAGAAATGTATGGGTCATGAAACATGGTATTTATCCTCATGAAACTTATACCACCATGAAAGAAATATAGCCAATAAGTGAACCAACTACAAGGTAGAAGGGCTGCCCTGCCCTGGGCTTGGAAGACTGAACATGAGGGCCAATAAATTCTAAGGATATACTCCAACCTTAAAGGTAGACACCACGAACCCCAAAGGATTGCAAATGCCCACATACCTTATTCTACCTTTTGCCCATTAATGAGATACAGAAAGGAAGACTAATAGGTAACTTTCTCAATAACAATATCTAGTGGACTCCCTGTGAAGTCTGGCTTCTGCCTTGGGGAGAGGGCATGGGGCCCCAGCAAGGAATTAGACAAGTAGGATCACAGAGAAAGCAAGGTCAGGGAAGGTATATACATTCAGCTCTCTAAACATAGGATTGAAAGCTTCAGAGTCCACTCAGTTGGCTTTCCATAGGATCAATCTCTATGTTGCTTGAATGAAGTAATCAGTGACACTAAACTAAATATGAAGGTTATTAGAATAGAAGCCCTGGGACTTTGGTAGCTGTGTTTCTTTGGGTGGGCAGCTGCCTAAAAATAAGTCCTTCAAAGTCACAGCAGAGTTTGGAAGGGTGGTAGACTACAGTGGCAGTAGCAAAATAGGCTAATAAAGTTTAGAGAGAATCTTCTCAATACATGTTTACTGGAATAGAAAAGGCTAGCAGCAAGTATTGCAGTATCACAGGCATGTTTAAATGCCCATTCTATTCCTTGCAAACAGTATAACTGTGGACAATTTACTCATTCTCTTTAAGCCTCAGTCTACTCATTTGTAAAATGAAGTTAATAATATCAACCTTGAGGAATAAACTATAAGATACATGTAAAGTACTTATTAGTACAAATACGGAAACTGGCACAAGACTCAACAATAAAAATAACAACTGATAACTTACTGTCCTTATTGTATGCCAGGCACTCTTTTAAGATCTCCCACCTATTAACTCATTTGTTCTTTGCAATAACTCCATGAGGCAGCATTGTGGACTACATTAGTATGGATGAATGTTCCCTTCTCCTCTTTTTATGAGAGGACAACTACATCCTTATCCCAATGTCTCTCAACCATGTGACAGACTCTGCCAATGAAACTGAGCAGATGTGACCCATTCCAGCAGAAGTTCTAAGAGGTACCCAGAGAGGTTCCATCACAATGCTGACTCTGATGATGGCATCTCAACCTGTACACTAGATGAAAAGAACAGTTAGAGTAGAATTGAGGCTTACCCATAGCTTACATGTACCAAGAACAAGAAATAAATGCTTGGTGTCATAAACCATTTGGGGATCATTTGGCACTCTTAATATCTTCATTTTCAGCTAAGAAAATTGATACACAAAGTGAGTAAGTAATTTGTCCAAAGTCACACAGTAGGTGGGCAGTCTGACTCTAAACCACTGCACATGGCCTCTGTTAGTGCTTGTTACCATCATCATCACTGATGAGAACTCAGACACCAAGGAAGTTTATTGGCAGCCAGATCCAAGAGGGAGATTCAAAAATGGTTAGAGACAGAGAAGAAAGCAGGACAGGAGTGCTAGTGTGTGTCTGACAGAGAGAAGCAGGATCTGTGCATGTGATAAGAGTGGATGCTTGTGTGAACAGATTATGAAAGGTTTGAATAAGGTCAGTGGAACTTATACTTTATGTGGTAGAAAATTAGAAGCCACTACAGTTTAGGGGCTGGCCAGAGAAGAAGCCATAAGACTAACAGGCAGCCAAATAGTCTTGAAAAACATAAACTGGAGAGTGATTAAGGAGGCTGCTTCAGGTTTGAGACAGGGACATAGAATAGGGTGGGAGCATCAGCAGTGTCAACAAAGAGACAAAACAGAAGGCATTAGTGGCTATCTGTATGTACAAGATTATATCCATCCAGGCTTGTTAAATGAAAGGGGAGAGACAGACAAAGGAATTATAAAGTATCAAGCCTAGAGTAACTGAAATAATGATGGTATTCAGGCTGGGAGATATAGATCGTGCACATTTAAATGGACCCTTGGTCCTCTCTGATTTTTCTTATTGGGCTATTTCCAGAAAAGAACCACACTGTGGTTAGTCACTGGAGCTAAATGAGAAAGGTTTAAATAGGTCTTATAGGGCTCTACAGTTTCTACCTAATGGTATTTGGTATATGAAACACCAGAAAATCCAGTTTCAACTCTATAATTTACTATAGAAATTCCACACCCCAATTTTTCTTCTTTGCCCTTTTGTACCATATGCTTCTTATTGCTGTACTATTCTTCATTTCTATGAGTTCCCTGCAATGACCAGGAATGAGATGTGGATAAATCTTGGATAGAGGTGTGGAGGTGAAGAAGAGATGTTTCAGCTTCAAAATGCCAGTTGAAATTTTGAGCAGTCTAACTTGAGCCATGATAATGGTAAAGATACAAGTACTTGTGTTAATTTTTTCCAGTAGAAGAGTCCTGATGACAAGATTTGGAAAGAAATCTTTATTAAGGTGGACAAGGAGGGACTGTGATCCTTGCCAGATTTGAGAACATTAGGTGTCAATGGAAACTGGAAACGTATCAGGGCCTGTCAGTTCATGAGGCAGCAGGGACTCAAGAAGAATCCAGGAAGATTTTAAGTGCTGAGGAATTTAGACAAACAGAAATGGAGGTGAAAGAGCAGGTGGCAAATTGGAAGGTATGTGGGACGTGAGAAACAATGTTGGAAGTTCTCGTCCAGGGAACGGGGCAGAGTGCTATGTTCCTCCAAAAAGAAAGACCCGTTTGAGTGTTCCTCAGGCAGAGTTCAAGAGGCATAAACTGAGTTGGAACTTAGATGAAATGTAATATATGGAAAATAGGCCCATTTTGAACTAAAACTGAGAGCACTGACTAGAAACTCAGCCATAAAAGGATATCATCCACTGAGAGAGTTAAATGGGGGTAACATAAAGTTGATGGGGGAAAATAGAGAAAACTGGATTTAAAAGATGAAAAGTAAGAATTTTCCCAATTATAACAGGCTTTAAAAAAACATTAAATGTTACTAACACTAAGATGTGAATTAGAATTAAAGAAGAGTTAGAAAAAAGAGTAAATTCAAAGAGCTGAAGCCTGCTTAGTGTAAACAGAAAGAGGAGACCCAGAAGATGTAAATCACTGTTAAAAGCATTAACACAGCACTGTACATTTTAATTTATGTCCTTAATTTCAATGCTTTATACTCGAACATTTTTGATATCACTGTAAAAACACAGGGCCCAGTATACTGCCCCTATATGACAATATGGAACTGTATACCATAAGAAAAAAAGCAGTAGTGACCCTGATGCTTTAGAGGAAGGACAAAAAAGTGACCCATGCTAAAGAAAGGATTCCAAAGCTGAGAATGTTCTAAATAGAAAAAAGCTAACTACTGAACAAAACTATAACTTTTTGGCATTTAAAAATACCCATAGCATACTAAAATGTCATGTGATTGACCTCCATCTTAACCATTTGTTTAGGAGGGAGAATACAAGGTTAAAAATGCATGGATTGTCAGAACCTGACAGAACTCAGTTGGAGTCCTAATTCTGTTAACCCACTGAGAAGCCTTGAGAAAGATATTCTTAGATCCTCAGTTTTCTCATCTACAAAAGGAAACTAATAAATACCTCCTTATTCCTGAGTGGTTGAGAATGTGCTAACATGAGTGCTTGTCACAAATATGTGCTGAATAAATATTAGCTTCCCAACCCTAGGTGTTACACCCTGATTTCCATATAAAAGTTACTGTGAAAAATTAATGTTTCTTAATAATGTACTTTACATTCAGCATAACTAAGATGGCTTTAAGCAAGAAAAGCTGGTAGAAGTATTTTTAAACATGAAATCATTCAATAAATTTTATTGAGCAACTATAACGTGTAAGGCATTGTTTAGTTAACTGGACTCTCATTCTAAATTCTAAAAAAAAAAATTAGTAATCTATGTATTAAGAACTATCATTTGATGATACTATAATTTTGAGTATAAGAAATACTGATGTGCATTCTGGACATCACCAAAAGTAAAGAAACTATACAAGTTATTCACAAATTAACACCATAGAGGGAAATACTGAATTTTACATTCTATTATTTCTACTCTCAACCACAAATCTGGTAGGCTTGGTGTGATCAGGTGCAGTGAGGGAAGCCAAATCAATGTTCTTGGGTTTATCAGTTAGAATTGGTTCTATTTTTCTTCACCTTTCTCCCTTATCCAAGGAGCTGTTACTTAAAGTTTACATGAAAGAGAGAGTATTTATGACCTTCTTATAAAAATAACTAACATTTGTATAGCTTAAAAAGTATTTTCTTCTTATCGTCAAACTTAATCCTCACATTAAGTAGGCATTTTCTCCTTTTACATATAAAGAAACTGGGCTTACTAGGAAATAAAATCACTTGTCCAAGGTCTTGGTTAATGACAAAGCTATAAGTAATTCTGACTGAAAGTCCTATGTTCTTTTCTGTGGTTATATGATGAATCAAAAGACCTATTATATAAGCATTTTAAGAGTTGCCAGAGTTTGGATGAGGTGGAAAATGCACTAATTATTCACACTAAAAATGTAGCACAGAAGGGAGGCTTTAAGAATTATGAAACACTGTAGATTCTCACTCATCTGAAGGCAGATATTCATTTTAAGAATCATCTTAGTTTCTTTTCTCTTTTTCCCCTCTTTCTAAGACAACCGATAGAATGTACAGACATAGGCAAGCAGGTGTCACAGTTCTACAGAAGTTCTAAATAGAAGAGAAGGAAATGAAGATTTGCTGCACAGATTTATTATCAGAAACTTGTTGGTTTTTATAGATGTTATATAACTTAATCTATTTAAGAGATTAAGATACAGAGTTAATACTTGGAAAGTTAAATGTCTTTCAGAATAGCAAACTATAGGTTGCTTTTATAGTTGGGTTATATTTATAGTACTATTCTTTACCTTCTAAATCATCATATATATGCCAAAACAATTCATAGGTATCCCCATAAAAGATACAAGTTAAGAATATCAAAGACACAGCATTGGTGATGGTAACAAGTCTAATAAATCTCACTTTATTGCAGCAAAAGTCTGAAAACATCTGTTTCTATTTTCCAGATATATGAAAATGGAGCAATAAATGTATGTAAGTGATAGACTATGCCTGATGATGATAACATTGGTCAATCCTAATTTTATCACTGTACAGAATTATGAGAAATGTGTGAAAATAACTCGCAGGAAGAAAGCAGAAGAGCCTATAATTAAAACAAAATACAGTATATACAATGAAGGTTTTCTAATTTCACTTTCATTGCCCCCAATTACTAAGAGCTCTTTTGAAAACTGCTCATGCTTACTCTAAAACATAAGTTGCTACCTTATCAGACCCATTGTATTAACTGACATTCTTCTTTCTCTTTGTGAAACATTCCTGTTGAGAAAGGCAAACTCATATCTATAGTATTTCAACCACTTCTTGGCTGCAGAAGAATGGGCTTTGGGCCTGAAACACTCCCTTACCAAGAAATAACAAGAGTCCTCACAGCCTGTTGCTGGACTTGTCACCTTATGTGGGAATATCTTTCCCGGTATCAAGACTCAGTGCGTGCTCTTCTTTGTTCAGTTAAGCATGTGTGTCATATGGCACTTGGCCAATCACACTACTGTATCTGTCTCCTGCAGGAAGAGGGCAGGGTACTTCTGCTGCAGCATAAGAGGGATGTGTGCAGGCCAACTGCCCTGTATGGTTTCAAGCAAGCCCAGCCAAGATCAGCCAACTCCAACCCTTCCCACAGATACATGAGAAATAACATATAATACTTTTAAGCCATTTGGAGTGGTTTGTTGTGCAAAAAAGCTTACTAATATAAAGCCATTTCATACAACACCATGTTCTGTGATAAATATCACTCTATTGAGAGACTATAATAAACTTAAAATGTATCTTGTATGATACATGATACAAATTATATGTATCATGTAATCTGTATATGAATTAAACTTCATGTTTGTATTCAGTCAATTTAGCCACTGCAGATAAACTCAACTGATATGAAATAATACTGATAAAATCATGTTTAATATCCTACCACTCTATTTCTAGGTAGGAAATAACTGTCATAGAATCATCGTTAGCTCTTATTTCAGTATAATTATTGTAACTGAATGCTTTCATAATCTGATTCTTAATCTTTGTGGCTGATAGAGACTACATTATTTGTGAACTAATCAAATTTAAGCATTGATTATCCTCATTTGGAGGTTTGATGAAGACTAAAGCACAGTATGAACTAGTAAATCCTCATTTGCAAAATATCCTAGACTCACAAAAATAAGTAAAATAAATGTGTTTTCAGTAAAAAGAATCATATTTCCTGAGGAAAGCTGAAACAGATACAATAATAAGAAAATACCTTTTGATAATTTGGGGTGGAGTACAGAAAGAGAAATTATATCCAAAATAATAGTGTTATTCATCAATGAAAAGTATTTTAAAATATCCCTACATCTTATACACATACACAAACACACACACACACACACACACACACACACACACACACACACATACACACACACACAAGCATAAATGAATGGATGGATGGAAGGGGAGACAGGGAGAAGAGGGTTAGGATGTGAAAAGTGGCAAAAAACTGTCACTCTCACCCCAACTACCAAAACAAGCCTGATAAACTACAAAATCTTAGTTTAAAAAGCTTGAAGAGCTTAGGATGCAAAAATATCTAAATAAACTGAATTCCAGAAGTGAACATCCTTCATAGTGAAGAAGAGACACATGGCTGTTCTTATTCCTACCAGGCAAAAGGAAGACAAAGAATGAACCATGGAGAGGGGTTAAAAGATTGTAGTCTAAGTTTTAATAGTAGTATGTAGGCAGGGTGATGAATTAGAATTCTGAGAGACAACCCCCCAAAAAAGCCTCAACCTGTCTGCCAACTTTGTCCCAAGGGTCTTTACTAAGTGCTGACGGTAGTAAGTATACTGAATGTAGAATGTGGAACTGGATAGTGGAGAGAAATTCATCTAAGGCACTCTGAGATTTCAGTTACTGGAGGCTAGGGGTGACCAGTAGAGCTGAGAGAGACATTTTCAAAGAATTCTAGGCCTTCACAGAGTGTCGGAGAGTCTTCCTCATAGCCTAGGGTCAGGCAGCAGGGAAAAAAAAAAAATCTCCTAAGGCACAAAAAGCCGGGGGGGGGCAGGACTGAGAACAAAAAGAACTGTCTAGTGACCCAAAGACCTGGCACCTAGTCTAAAACAGAGAGAAGTCTCTCTCAGTTTGGAAAGCCATGTGTCTGTAAACCTGCTAAATCTTGCCAAAAATTAAAGATGCACAAAGAAAGCAAGAAAGTCAGTCTAGATGCAGAGATGACCCAGATAGACAATTATTTAATTGATGAATATTATTAATCACTGGCGGAACTTCCTTTACAGGGATACATTTAATAAACAAGTAAATAATTCTAGTACTCAATGAATGGTGCAGAAGGCTTACATGTTTTATTTTCTTGTTATAAAAACACATGAAATTCTTGAGTACTTACTCCATTCCAGATACTGACTTAGGTACCCAAGTTGCAAAATAAAGCATAGCGCATCTCTTCATGGAACTTAGAATCTCCTAGGAAAGACAGACCTGTAAACTAACCAGACTAAAAATCAACGCAATAACTGCTACTGGAGAACCATAAAAAGAATGTTATGGAAAGAACAGATGTTGGAAGAGTCAGGGAAAGCTTCAGAGAGAAAGACATTTGAACTCAGTTTCTTAGAATGAGTAGGATTTCAAAGACAGAGATGAGAGGGCACAGAAGAAAAAGGACATGGAAGGATATGAAAGAATAAAAGTATGTTATTGTTTTAGGATCCTATCAATAGTCCATTGTTTTTTGTATAACAAAGGGCTGAGAGAATATGTTGGGAGAAGAGAAAGAGAAGGAGGATGGAGATATGATCGGACAAGACAACTGGAGCCAGAATAAACAGCCTTTAATTTCATATCAAAGATTATGGAAAGCTTTTAAGCAGGGAAATAATAAAATCAGATTTACATTTGTGACAAATATTTCTAGGACTTAAAACATTATATTATCATTGTTTATAAATTAGTTTCCACCTGACTAACTAGGAACACTTGAAGAATAAGAAAAGATGATAGGAACTGATCAAAGACGAAGGAAAACAAGATTTAGGAGATGAAGTTAAGAAAATTCCCTGAGCTTTTCCCTGTACTTGTAATCTTTATTACTAAAATGATTCATCAATACCACTTTTACATTTACCAATAATGAGGTTTATTAATATGGCAATCTGGTTCAATTTATTTCCACATAAGGACATAAGTAAAAGCTTACCTTTTTAATTCCAAAATAGGCTATATTTACAAAAAAACACAATATATAATTCTATGAAGACTTAGATAATTCAGAAAGAGAAGTATGTCAGTTAGGAATGTGTTACGTTACAGGTACCCCTGAAAAATAGTGGTTTAAACAAGAATGAAGTTTATGTATATTCATTCAAATCTAAGGACTGGCAGTTCAAGACAGGTTAGTGGCTCAATAAAGGTATCAGGCACCCAGATTTTTTTCCACCATTTTTCCACTGTGCCATCCTTAGTTTATAGCTTTTGCATTCATGCTCTCAAGAAGGCTGCTATAGCTCCATGTATTATATTCACATTTTAGGCAGAAAACAAAGAAAGAACAAATGACAAAGGACCTAGGGCTAAAGGACTTAGCCCTATAAGTTTCTCCCCCTTAAAAAGCTTTTTTAGGAGTACTGCCAGGAGAATTCTACTTGCCTTTCATTGGCCAGAACTAGGACTTGTGGCCCTCTCCGGCAATAAGGGAGACTAGGAAGGTACATCTATTAGCTGGGCTCACTGTTATCCTGACCAAAATTCTGCTAAAGAAAAGAAAAATGGATATGGGTAAGCAATGAGCAGTGTTTGGTACAGAAAGTAACATAAAATGTTGTCCAATTTTTCTGTTAGGTTGCACTCCAACTACTAAGAGACACATGCTACAAAACACCTTGTATACCTGTAAGGGAGACAATTCTCTCTTTGGTAAGGAGTTCATGTATGCTATTAATGCAGGCTTAGATACTTTTCTCCTTCTTGAAAGGATGTTCCCAGCATAATATAATTTGAAGAATAAACTTAAAACACAGATAGCAATTTTGGAACTTCACCTAAATTCATTATATACCAAATGGCTCCTAGGAGTGACTACAAATGGTTGGCATTTTATATTGTATATATCATCAGTGAAAGTATGCACACTTGTTACAACTCCAAGTAGCAGAAGAACAAACACCTGCACATGTTCAATATTCTAGTTGCTTACCAGGAATGGTAGGATAAACCAGTTGCTACAGTCTTTCTGACCAAATATTTTCCAAATATTAAGCTATTCTGTTATTGAAAAGAGGTAAATTCACAGAACTAAGCATTTAACAATTGGCTAGTATATTTATGACAGATGGCTACATTTACAATTACTAACAGTCTTGCTACTGTTTGAATATAAAAACCAAAAAAGCTACATAAATTACATGCTCGGTTGCTTTACTTCAAACTATTTTAAATATTTGCCAACAGGATGAATTTAATGACGTATAAAAGGATAATACTAAATTCATTGTCTTTTACTTCTTGCACTAAACAATATATCAGCTTGCTTTTCTACTAAAATTGCATAAAATAGACAGGACAGTTAATTTAAACAGTTTTTTGCACATTCAATATTTATAACCTGAATCTTGCATGACTGACTGGAAGCAGTGCATTAGAAGGTTTAGCTTAGCTGCTGCCTGGAGTGATGGATGGCCTCGAAGAATTTCTTGTTCAGTGACCAGATCAATCACATAGCAGAATAAAATAAATAAATAAATAAGATCAGCCTTAACCTAGATTCCCAACATTTCCATCTGTATGCAAAACTGTTGCAGGAAGAAATGTATCATAAAACATAATGTGAAGTTATTTAAAAATAAAAACCCACCAGAGATGCTACAGAATGCAAATAAAAAAGATAGGGTGACTGAATGATATCCTACATTTTAACTGAGTATTAACCGGAATTTTATTATATCTATAATCCAAAAGTGTTGTCAATATATAATGATATTTTAATCGAACTCAGACTCACAAGTAAAGGGTTTTCAAATCATTGAAAGGGCTGCAATATTTTTTGGCAGTATCTGTGGTTGAATTTTCTTTAGTCAAACTAAAAGGAAGCAATGTGGCAATTATATACTGCTGTTTTTAATTATTCCAATGACTATCTTAAAAAAATAATTTTGTTAAGAAAAAAAATCTTACATATCAAATTACAGTAATTCATACATTAGTGGTTAACCCCAAAACATCTGCATCTACGACAGCAGTCCTGAAAATGGACCACAGCTGGTGAGGCCCTCCTTAGTGTATGCTAGAACAGGTCTGACAGGTTTGTGAGAGTTCATTGTGAGCATCTCTTCCCAGCTCTTCATTCAGTGATACCAGGCTGGTAGCTTGAAAATGGCCATGGTGGGAATAGTTAGTTACACTACAGAAATTGGCAAAAGCTAAACATCAGGGCTACTCAATACCCTGCCCTCCACCCCAGAGCTAATTGGTAAACATTTACCAACACACAACAGTGACATTCCTAGGTTTGGGGTGGGAGTGGGCTAGGAGGCTGAAAGGACCAAGAGCTGAAGACCATAAGGTTGAGGACTTGCTGAACAAGTGCAGGAGAAGGCAGGCTCATACTCTGGGTTAGGTGCCTTGGGTATCTAAGGATGTGCGTGGATAGCAATCAGAGCTATGGTGATGGCATTTACCACTTCCTATGTCCCTTAGGCATTCACTTTCTCTTCTTAAGTTTATCCCCACTAGGAGTAGAAGTGAAAGCAGGAAGAGGGGGAACTGGTAGAGAATTATAAGAAATGAGGGGGAAAAAAAGAAGGAAAAAGAAAATGAGAAAGAAAAAAGTAGAAGGCAAAGGGCAACAATAAAAGGGAGAGAAAAGAGAAAGCAAAAAGAAAAAAGGGAAAAAGAATGAGGAAGGAGAAAAGAAACAAGATGGAGGGAAAGGGAAGAGAAAAAGAATGAGAAGAGAAGGCAAGAAGAAGAAAGAATAGAGTGATGGCTAAGGAAAGGAGATATTCAGACTTCTGCATATAGGCAGAAAAATGTCCAATAAATGCTAGATGCATGGTGGTCTTTTGGGACTTAACTGAAGAGATGGAGGCTCTAGAGCTGGAGGCAGCAAACGAGAGACTTTAACAGTTTTCTTGACTCTTTAGAGGTCAGAGGTTAGGCTTCTCTTGTGAAGCAATGGGTGAGGCAACTTGGCCTAAATCAAGCAGTACTAGTGCGTCCAGCTGGGAACAGATGGTGGCAAGAAGATCCCAGGTTCTGGCCACCTTGTAGATTTTCACAAATTCTCCATGGCAATGGTTTTCAAACTTCAGGGGTATCAGTATCACCTGGAGGTCTTGTTAAAACGTGAATTGCTGAGCCCTGTTCCCAAGAATGTGTGGTTCTAATGATTCCCAAGTTGTTGAAGCTGCTGGTGTAAAACACTGTCTTAGTAAAAGAAGAAATCTCCTAGAAATGATTACAACCTAAACTCAAAGATCTTACCAGTGAATACCTTAGCAAGAATTCAAATGAGAGAAATTCATGCTAATAATGTGGAGCAGGAGTCCCGGAAGAGAAGAACGGTATCACAGACCAATTTTTCCTGCTAATACTTACTCCCTCAGTTGGCTTTGGCATCCATAAACATTTCTGTAGTATCTAACTCTGGAGTCTCTCTCTGAATAATCCCCTGAAATCGCTATACATTCAGGGCTAGGTCTTCTAAAGCCATTTTTATACTAATGAGCATAACTGAACTAAACAGGAATGAATGCTGACCCAAACTTAATCATATTTTCTTTCTATATACTTTAAAATTGCCTGGTAGGAATGGAAATAAAGTAGAAACACAGAAAATGCTGAAAGACTGTGTGCTTAAAGTTTTCTAGAGCTGGCTTCCACACCCAGCTGGGTTACTGTTCTTGAGTTTCACATGATACCCCAATATACTCAGGTTGATGCCCACACTGTTTTAATTCACTCAGGCTGATTTGGTTAACTAAAATGAGACCAAATAAATTGCTCCTCTCCACAATTTTACTACTGAAAATGAACTCATATACCTTTTGGCACATAGGATATGCATTGCCAATTCTTTAACTTTCCTTAGTAGCCCATGCCAGGATGCCATCACCAAGCTGATGAAAAAAACAGGCAAAAAAACCCTTATATCCATTTCAATACCCATGGGTGCTGAAAAAATTTTATTCATATACCATTCTTACCATTTTTAAAATATCAGGTAAAACAGTTATTAGTATTCATTTGTTATCAGAAATATCAGTTAGGACTCTCTATGTCTAAAGTTAACAGAAAGCCCAACTCAAGCTAGGTCACTTAATAAATGGAATTTATTAGCTCACATTGGGAGCCATAGGAGGTAGGACAGTCTTTAGAGTCGACTGACTTAACAGCTCAAAACAGTCATCAATGACTCAGTTTCTTTCTATTTTTCCCCTTCTGCCACCTGGGTCAGCTTTACCCGCACGGTCACAGGATGGGTGCCAGACGGAAACAATGCTCCTAGTGCAGCATCCTAAATAAGAGCCCTAAAATTCATTCTGATTGGGCCAGAGTAGCTCAGATTCCCACTCTTAAAAGAATAAAGGTGGCTATGTAGATGCAATGTGCTAACTAACCTTAATCAAAGCCCACACCAGGGGCTAAGTTGTGATAGGTTTTACTAGAAGTACATAGGCTGCCAATAGGCAGGAGGAGATACTCAGATAATTTTGGGAGAAAAATGTGGCAAAATAAGCTAGGCAGTGAACCAACAAATGTCTACCGTACTTGTTTCTTCTATGTGTAATTAGTAAATAACTTAAAAATTCACTTTATTTTGCAGTCATTATAGTAAAAATTGGTTTAGGCAAGAATCATACTAAACTAGTAAATAAAAGCTTGATGAAGACCAAGATATTTACACTATCAAAGTATGTCCACATAAATGATTTGTTAATTTTAAAGAGAAAAACAGTAACTTTACCATAAGGAAACCTGAAAGATATTATTTTAACCATGTGACCATAGTTAACATAAAGGAATATACTGACAGCATATGCCTCCTGATAAAATGCGCTGAGGAGGACACAACATCTCCTTTGTATTTTTTCTGCCAAAATGTATAACCTGAATCTAATAAGGAAAACATCAAACAAACTCAATTAAGGGGCATTCTACAAAATAACTAGCCTGTGCTTTTCAGAAATGTCATTGATGTGAAAGACACAGAAATGATTCCAAATGAATTCCAAATGAATGGAGACTAAAGGCACATGAAAACTTAATGCATGTTGTAATCCTAGACCAAAAACATAATTGCTACAAAGAACAGTAGGTCTCTACCACAGATAACAGTATTGCATCAATACTGTATGTCTTGAATTTGAAAACTGTATTATGGCTATGTAAGGGTGTCTCTTTGTTCTTCGTAGATACTCACTTAAATATTTAGTAAAAGGGTATGAAGTCTGCAACAAATTCTCATAGTTTGGGGGGGGAAATGTGTATGTACACGCAAAAACATGTATATGAACAGAGAAAAAAAATCAAAGCAAATGTGGCAAAATGTTAACTCGTAAATCTGGGTAAAAGGCTTAAGATAGTTCTTTGTGCTATTTTTGCACATTTTAAGTTTAAAATTATTTCAAAATAAAAAGTAAAAAATATTTAAGAATTAATTTTAGATTACATGTCCCTACAGCTTTTCTCAAAGCATGAGGTATCACTGTTTTACACTGTGTACCACTTAAGTTTCAAAAGGGCAAAAAAGCTGACAACAAATCATAAAAGTTTTAACTTATTTATTTAAAACTTAGTTGATTATTCTGGTAGAAGATGGTATGTCCTGGACAAACTCTGTTGTTTCCTTTTTTTCTGGACACACATCAAAACTACATTTCCCGGCCTCCAGTGCTGTTATGGATGGTGTATGAGTCCTGGCCAGAAGACTGTGACTTCAATTATCTTCTCATGCAATTCTCCAAGCTCTCTCCTCCTTTGTCTGCTGAACCAATACATAGGATCCAGCAGAGGACTCCAGGCTTAGATGGAGGATAGAAAGGAGCGTAGGTCCCTAAATGACTATGGAGGACAGAGCCCCTACAACTGACCTATAATGGATTGTGATATGCACAAGAAAGAAACCTTTACTGTGTGAAGCCACTGAGATTTGAGGATTATCTCATGCAGCAAGTTAGCCTACCTAACTAATAAAGTTACTTAACTGATAAAACAGATTAACAGAAAAGTGACACTCCAGGAAAATGTACTAAGTAGGATGTCATGTATTTGCTTTCAGAATATACTTTACAATAGCAGTTCTCAAAGTGTGGTTAAGGGACCTTTAGTTTTCAAAGGGTGGTTTGGGACCTTTGAGGGTCTCCAAGTCCCTATCAGGGGCTCTGTGAAGTTGAAACTATTTTCAGAAAAATATTAAGATGTTATTTATCTTTTTAACTCACATTCTCTCACAAGTATGTAGTGGAATTTTCCAGCGGTGACATATGTCACAGACCAAATATAGAAGCAGATATGAGACTACACCTACACCTGTCTTCTATTTAGTCAGATACTAAAGAGATCTGCAACAGTGTAAAACAATGGCACTCTTCACTAAATTTTTTTTGCTTTGAAAAATACAGATTTATTTTATGCTACATTTAAAGTTATTTATGCTAACATGTAATGGGTTATTATTTCTACATAATAAATATCTTTTTTATATTACTCATTTTAATTTCTAATATGGTTAACTACTGACAGATACAATCCACATAAACTAAAGCTTTCTGGAGTCTTCAATAAATTTTAAGAATGTAAAGGAGTCCTGAGACCAAAGAATTTGAGAACTATAACAAGAAAGCATGAGTATACCTAAGAGTCATAAAATTTTAAATAAAATAAACTCATATTGTCAAAATATATGAGCTATGATAGTGAGGGTCCCTACTTGACCCTTATTAATTCAAGAGCACAGTGTCTAGGACATGATAGGTACATAATATATAATTTTTAAATTAATAAATTGTATGATGATGATGATATCCACATTTAAGGGTGTTGTGATAACTGAGATAATGCATGTATGTTTTTGTATATTATCAGTGTTCACAATTATTCACTAACCTCATTCCTCCTATGTAGGAGGTTTACACATCCCTGCCCTATTGACTGCAAGCTTGGCCATAAAACTTGTGTTGGCCAATGAATATAAGTAGAATGACATATGGCCACACATATCTGAAGAGAAGCTTTAAAAATTCGGTTGAGTGGTTCTGCTCATACTCTTACTCTCTATGCCCTTGTCTCATGAACAGAATGTCCCAGATAAGGAGTATCTGTTAATGAGATGACACAGAATCAACATATATTCGATCAATAGTTAAAGTAGAGCTACATTTCACCTGTAGCTCTCAGGTAATATGAGATTAAAAAAAAATAGGTGAAATTGTTCTATGCCACTTTAGCAAAACTGGAGTACAGCATGGAATGAGCCTAACATACTGTGTATGTTCAATAAACCTGTTATTATTTAGCTACAAAAGCACTAAAGAACTGTGGCTTGGTCCTTGAGAGACTACACAAAGCAGAGCCTACCTTGATTAACTAAGCAAGTTATAAAGTACCATTGAGATAACATTAGGATTTCAGAAAAATAAAGTATATGAACTAAGACAAGAGTGGCACCAAAGCAGATCTGACTTTAATAAAAAATTTTGTCTACTATTTATTCCTGAATGCCACTAGAGGGGCTCAGGAATATATGTACAGGTTATTGGCAAGTGTCAATTACCCACACTCAAACTGCAGTGCAGTGAGTGTATCAGTTCATTTGCCTGCTCTACCCATACTTCTCAGGGAATCTGTTCCAGCTTACACCTCTGAAGATGAAACCAAAGATGGAGTAAATCAGCTCAAAGGTAATGCTAAGCCAAAGACAAATCCTAATTACTCTTTTAAATCTTCAAACTGAAAGATACACAGAATGAACCTGGTAAAATAGTGGGGGTATTGGAGTTATAGTGTCATGGAGGGATGTACCGGCAGCCATAATTGCCCACATGCACAATGACAAGCAATCAGAGAAAGCAGATCTGTAGGAAGAAACAGAGAACAAAGCAGACTTACACAGAATGAGAGACAGGAGAGTAACTGCCAGAAAAGAGAAGCTGCTGACAACTGTCAGCTCTCTAGAATCCTGTAACAACTTCTGCAGTTGATTTCTATAAGATCTCTTTATATTCTTCTAATAGTTATCTTTTTACTTGACATATTTTAAATAGAGTTTGGTCCCTATCAACCAAACAATCCTTAAAAGAAGCAGTTGTTTTGTTTTACCACATTAATCTTTATCCAAAGGATTTAACTTATTTCTGGTAATTGTTATAGGACAGGGGTGATGGTGGGGAGTAGAAATCTGGAATATGGTAACAGAATTAACTTTCTGCAACTGAGAGTCCAAAGCACTTGCAGAAATAATTTCACTTTGAAAGTGTCAGAAACCATGATCACAAATCATGCTACATTTTTGCCTATTTCCAGCTCAAGCACTAAAAGTCAACAAAGATATCAAGAAAAGAGTCCCAGATTTTAGTCTTGGCTTTGCCTGTAAGAAACTGTTTCCTAAGAAATGTCATTTTCCTTTACTGGGTCTCAGAATTTTTTCCTACAAAAATAGAGAATTGGATAAGATATGTAAATTCCCTATAATAATATGAGCATTGAGCTGCTAAAACTTTTTAAAATTTATTCTAATACATCAATTTATAAAATATAGTGAATTTGTACTTTTATTATAAATCACTGTTTATGACATATCAATAATCACATATGGTTTTAAATAATGCTGAAATATTTTATACTCCAAGTTACAAATCAATGGCATTTAACCTTAAAGAATGGTAATAACTATGTATAAAAACAGAACAGCTGTTCCTACTTACTGCTAACAAATGCAACCAACCTCCAACTATACTGAGAATTTCAGATCACTGTCATTGTTTCAACAAATTTGTTGTAACAACTTTTAAAGTATAAAATGTAAATCACTAATGTAAATCACAATAAAAAAGGGGAGGCCACTTGGTTTTAATTTAAGTTCTTTGGGAGTTCTATTATGGGCTTATAATCGGTTTTGATCTGAGAGTCAAGTGCAGTGTTCCTTAGATTTAGTCCAGTCTCCCCCTCTCCCTCCTTCCCTTCCTTTTATTATGGTAACATTGGTTAATGAAATCCACTAAGTTTCAAGTATCAATTCAACAGTAAGGCATATATATATATATATATATATATATATATATATATATATATGTACACACACATATGTATATATACATATATATATACACATACACAACGCAGTATATATATATACAGTTAGATTTCTTTGTTACTACGTATTTAACTCCTTTTACCCCATCTACCTCCCCTACCCTTTGGTAACTAGTGGTTACCCTTTGGTATCCACTAGTCTATTGTCCGTGTCTGTTTGTCATTTCTGTTGCTTTTAGGTTTTTATCCCACGTATAAGTGACATCATGTGGTTTTCAACGTTTTCTGTCTGGCTTATTTCAGTTAGAATAATTATCTCAAGGTCCATCCATCTATGTTGTTGCAAACTGCAGTATTTCAACTCTTCTTATGGCTGAGTAATATTCCATTGTACATACGTACCACAGCTTCTTTATCCAATCATCCATCCAATCATCTATTGTAGGGCAGTCTAGTTGCTTCCATGTCCTGGCCACCATGAATAATACTGCTATGAATACTGGTGTACAAATGTCTTTCAGATATATATTTTCAGGTTTTGGGGGTAAATAGTAGAAGAATTGCTAGAGCATATTTTAGATCGATTCTTAGTTTTTTGAGGAATCTCCATACGGTTTTCCATAGTGACTGTACCAATCTGCAGTCCCACCAGCAGTGTATGAGAGTTCCTTTTTCTCCGTATCCTCTCCAACACTTGTTATTACTTGTCCTGTTGATAACAGCTATTCTAACAGGTGTGAGATGGTATCTCATTGTGATTTTATTTGCATTTCCCTAATAGCTGAATATTGAGCATCCTTTCATATAGTGTTGGCCATTTGTATGTCTTCTTGGGAGATGTGTCTATTCAGGTCCTCTGCCCATTTTTTAATTGATTTTTTTTTTTTTTGGTTATTAAGTTGTATGAGTTCTTTGTATATTTTGGATATTAGGTGCTTATCGGAGGCATTGCTTGTAAATATATTTCCCCATTTGGATGGTTATCTCTTTACATTATTGACGGTTTCTTCTGCTGTGCAGAAGCTTTTTAGTTTGATGTAGTCCCATAGATTTTAGCTTTTACTTCTCTTGCTTTTGAGGTCAAACTCATAAAATCCTCTTTAAGTCCAAGATCCCTGAGTTTAGTCCGTATGTTTTCTTCTATGCATTTTATTGTTTTGAGTCTTATATTCAGGACCTTAATTCATTTTGAGTTAATTATGGTGTGTGGTGATAGACATCAGTCTAGTTTCATTCTTTTGCACGTGGTTTTCCAGTTTTCCCAGCACCATATATTGAAGAGGCTTTCCTTTCTCCATTGAATGTTTTTGGCTCTTTTTGAAAACTATTTGCACACGTGACCATGAGTTTACTTCTAGACTTTTGATTCTGTTCCATTTGTTTGTGTGTCTGTTTTTCTGCCAACACCATGCCGTTTTAATTACTGTCACTTTGTAGTATAATTTGAAGTTGGGCAGAGTGATGCCTCCAGCCTATTTCTTTTTTCTCAAGATGGCTTTGGCAATTTGGCATCTTTTGTGCTTCCATACACATCTGATGATTTTTTTGTTCTATTTTTATTAAAAAATGTCGAGATTTTGATGGGGATTGCATTAAATCTGTATAATGCTTTAGGTAATATTGTCATGTTAACTATGTTGATTCTTCCAATCCAAGAACACAAAATATCTTTCCATTTCTTTGTATATTCTTTGATTTCTTTTAATAGGGTCTTGTAGTTTTCATTCTATAGGTCCTTCACATGTTTCATTAGGTTTATTCCTAGGTATTTTATTCTTTTTACTTCAATTGCAAAAGGAATTATTTTTTTCCACTTTTTTCTGACACTTCATTATTAGAGTATAAGAATGCTATGAATTTTCGAATGTTGATTTTGTATCCAGAAACTTTACTGTATTTGCTTATGGTTTCTAGTAGTGTTCTTGTAGAATCTTTAGGGTTTTCAATATAATCATGTCATCTGCAAATAGTGACAGTTTGACTTTTTTCTTTCCTATTTGGATGTCTTGCCTGATTGCACTTGCTAGGACCTCCTATGTTATATTGAATAGCAGTGGCAATAGTGGACAGCCTTGCCTTGTTCCTGATCTTCAAGGGAAGGTTTTCAGTTTTTCACCATTAAGTATCATGTTGGCTGAGGGTTTGTCATATATGGATTTTAAGGTACTTTCCTTCTATACTGATTTTGTTAAGTGTTTTGATCATAAATGGGTGTTGTATCTTGTCGAAGGCTTTTTCTGCATCTATTGAAATGATCATATGATTTTCATTTTTTAATTTATGTGTTGTATCACATTAATTGATTTGTGTATGTTGAAACAGCCTTGTACCCTTGAGATGAAGCCCACTTGACCATGGTGGATAATCCTTTTAATACGCTGCTGTGTTCAGTTTGCTAGTTATCTTATTTAGGATTTTTGCATCTACATTTCAGATCAAGGTGATAATGGCCTTATAAAATGAGTTAGAAAGTATTATCTCCTCTTTGATTTTTTTGGAAGAGTTTGAGAAAAATAGGTATTAAATCTTTGAATAGTAGAATTCACTGGTGAAGCCATCTGATCCTGGACTTTTACTTTTGGTAGGTTTTTTATTCAATTTCCATACTGCTGATTGGTCTATTTAGATTTTTCAGTTCTTGATTCAGTCTAGTACTGGTCCATTTCTTCTAGCTGATTAAATTTGGTATTATATACTTTTTCATAGTATTCTTGTATGATGCTTTGTATTTCTGCATGGTGTCTTCCATTTGTGATTTTGTGTCCTTTCTCTTTTTTCTTGAGTGAGTCTAGCAAGTGGTTTGTCAATTTTATTAACCTTCGCAAAGAACCAGCTCTTAGTTGCATCTATTTTTTCTATTATTTTTGTTTTCAGTTTCATTTAATTCTGCTCTAATTTTGATTCTTTCTTTTCTTCTGCTGCCTTTAGGCTTCATTTGTTCTTCCTTTTCTAGTTTTTTAAGATGAAGCATTAGGTTGTTTATTTGAGCTCATTCTTGTTTTTTGAGATAGATTTTTCTCTTATGACCACTTTTGTCATGCACCAAAGTTTTAATATGTTGTACTATCATTATCATTCGTTTTGATGTATCTCTTGATCTTTTTCTCTTTACTGACCCAGTCATTCTTTAGTAGCATGTTGTTTAATCTCCATGTATTTGTGGTTCCTCAGTACCTTTTTTATTTTAAAGTCTATTTTATCTGATATTAGTACCACTACTCCCACTTTTCTCTGAATGGCATTTGCTTGAAATATTATCTTACACCTTTTCACTCTGAGTCTATATTTCACTCTGAGTCTTTGAGCTGAGATGTATCTCCTGGAGGTAGCATGTGGTTGGGTTTTGTTTTTTGATCCAATATGCAACTCTGTGCCTTTATATTGGTGAGTTGTCCATTTACATTTAGGGTGATTACTGAAATATGAAGTTTTCCTATAGCCATTTTATCTTTTGCTTTCTGGCAGCTCAGTGTTTCCAATGCTTACTTGTCCTTGTGTTTCTTTTTTTTTTAATTTCAGTTCAGTTTTGTGGATTTTCCCTCTAGTCCTTCTTGTTTTATGTTATATATTTCAGTTCTGAATCTTTGGCGTATGGTGAATATGAATTATGAATATGTAGAGGATATTTGTGTGTATACATACATACATACATACACATGTAAATATACATATATGTATATAATGGTCCATTCTCTTTTGCATGTGTCTTATCTCCATTTCTCTTTGCGAATTTGGATCTTTGAATCTTCCCCTTTTCTGTTATTGTTGTCTCAATTTGTACCTATGTATGCTGAATGTTTATTACTACCTTGCAATAGCAAATCTCTTCTTATTGTTTAAGCTTATAATGCCCTGTCCTTAATAAGGGTTGTACTATTCTGCTTCTGTCTTCCTGCTAGTCAGTCGCCTTACTCATAGATATGTATTTTTGTCATTTTATTTTAGGTGAGCTGACCCCTTTCAGTATTTCCTGTAGTGTAGGCCTCATAGTGAAGAATTCCCTCAATTTTTGTATGTCTGGAAAAGTCTTTATTTCTCCTTCATATCTAAAAAAGAGCTTAGCTGGATACATTAATCTTGGATGGTAGTTCCTTTCATTTAATAGTTTGAGTATTTGGTTCCACTCCTTTCTTGCTTGTAAGGTTTTTGCTGAGATGTCTGATGATAATCTAATGTGTTTCCTTTATAGGTTACCATCTTATTTTCCCTGGCTGCCCTGATAATTCTTTCTTTGTTATTGATTTTTGATCATTTTAATGTAATGTGGCTTGGAGAAAGCATTTTGGGGTTAAGATAATTGAGTGTTCTGTTGACTTCTTGAATTCCAAGCTCCAATTCATTCCTTAGATTTGGAAATGTCTTGTGAACTATTTGCCTGAAAATGCTTTCTAATCCCTGTTCCTTTTCTTCCCCTTTGAGAATGTCCATTTTTTTCTTATGTTTCCATTCCTTATGGATGGTGTCAGGTAGCTCTTATATTTCTACTTTATTATTTTTCAAACTTTGATTTCTTGCTTCCTCCTTCTGATTTATTTCTAGATTTCTGTTTCTGATCTTACTGATCCTTTCCTCCATTTAGTTGACTCTATTTCCCAAGCTTGCTATTTCATTCTTCATCTCTTTTAGTGTGTTCTTCATCTCCAGTTCTATTTGGTTCTTAAGGGTTTTGTTCTCCTTGCTAAAATATTCTGCTCACCTAGTTGTTTTTTCAATTCCTAGAATTGTTGGTATGAATTATTTTTTATCTTGCTGAGTTTTTTCAGAAGTATCATCCTGAATTCTCTATCATTTAAGTTGCATATTTCTATGTCTTTAAGCTTATTTTCTGGAGATTTTTCTGTTTCTGAGATGCCTTGTCACCTTGGTTGTTCATGGTGTTTAATGGGTTATTTCTACACCTGGGCATTCATGGAAGTGTATTCTGCTTTTTAAATTTTTTCCAGAAAGAGTTATATGAAGATTCTATGAAAGTCTCTTTTTAACTTGTTGCTAAAGAGGCATTTTTCTTTTGTTTTCCAGTCAGTGGCATCTAAGCCTCTTGGATCCCTGCTTTATAGAAAGTCTTAACAATGCATTTTTTTTTCTTATAAATATTGAACATGTTCACTATCCTCAGTCTCAGCCCTTCTCAGAGTTAGTAGCAGTTTCAGTAGCATATGCTCAGATTCCTTTGGGGCTCCATGGTGTTAGGTCTTGGAGGATATGAGGGGAGGTGTCCTCTGGATTAGAGGATGGGGGTTGCGGTTCAGCCTTGCCTTTTGCAACCACGACTGGTAATAATCAACTGTTGTTTCTCTGCCATCCCCACTTCTCTGCTTTCTGTCCTGATCCCTGGGCACTGCCACTGCATGGAGCTCACAGCTCTCAGGGAGGACTGTTCATGGAACTTGCCGCACCTTCTCCCCTCCCCCTCCTCCTGCAGGGAGCTCCGACTGCAAGAGGCAGCTCTATATTTTTCTCCTAGTGTACCGCCTGACTTCTACGGTTCTGACCTGTTGTAGTTCTTATTCTCAGGTCCTTTACTCAGACCTTCTTAAGTGCAGGTTGGGTGTTTTTTGTTGAGTTTTGGAAGTTCAACTTAGTATTGTTCCAAGGGGAGAAGATCCTGGGACATCGCTTATCCTGCCATGCTTCTGACGTCACTCCTTGTCCAGTCTTGAAAACATTTACTTGCATATATTCCTTTCCACATACTCTATTTGAGAAAATTAAAGAGAATTTATTTTTCCTTACCTAATTCTCCTGCCTTTCCTCAGTTTTTGAAATAGTTACCATTCTGTCAGTAAAGTACAAGAGAAGTGTACTTTATACTTAGCAGGGCAAATAAAAGTTTAAATAAAGCCCCAGTCACTAGTTTTCTAGGAAATAATGGTTGAGAAAAGAAAGTCTAAAAATTTCCATAATCCCATTCACCTGCTTCTTAGTCTTGTTTCTTGTCCTATCTTTTGAAATCGAAGAACCACTCTGATAGTATATCAACATATTTTAGGACAATACAATATAACAAGTTTTTCTGAGGGGTCACCATGCACATGGAACTCTTCTAAATGCTCTGGGATCACAATGATGAACAATACATACTTCGCCAAGTAATCATGTACATAATAAGTATGAGAGTCTTATTGCAACTGGAGGACATAAGGAGAATTCATGAGGATATGTAGTTGAGTTTGACCTTAAAGAATGATTAATGTTTCAAAAGACAGAGAGATGGGATTAGGTTGAAACCTTAAGCCAAATGCTTAAGAGTTTGTAAGGTGTTGAGCTACCAGGATGTCTATGGCCGAGGAGTGGTATGAGAATCATAGAGGGAGAGGTGTCTGCGATCCCATCCAGAAAAGCTCATGGTGCCTAGTGACCACCAATTTTGTGGAACATTTAGATGAAGATGCTTGGGCTGCAGCAAATCTGATGGTTTTCCCCACTAGCCTAGGCTGCCTAAGACCAAAATATAAAGCTTAAAATTAAAATATTGATTGTTTCACAAGTAAAAGCAGATGTTAGCATTCCTGGCAACAGAAGTTAAATAGTTAAAATCTTCAATGCCGGCTTTATTCAACTACACATTACCACCCAGTTTTAAAAAGAGGGTTGAATCACATCAGTTCATTTCATCTTTTTGAGGGAGCAGCACCCCCTTTCATATAAAACATATAAACATTTTTATCTCAAATGCATATAAAATGGAAAAAATGCAGGATGAACTGTTCTGTTTGAAGTACAAAACGTAACGTCACTCAGGACTGTATAAAAACCAATGGATTAGATAATTCTAAATGTTCTTTCCAGCTAACTCCAAAACTCCATTTCTATGAACAGAAATTCTAAATATATCACCATGTTACCAATTTAAAATCACCCATAACTTCACTTCTTCTCATGAAAGAAACCACACAACAAACTGAAAACAACTTAAAGGAGTCTATAATGCAAAGAATTAGAAATTGCTGAAAGGAGGAAATGAACATTTACTGATAATATGCCATGTGCCAGCTACTATGTTAGGTCCCCGTGAAAATCTAAATTCCACTTAACTCTGCTGCTGCCTACTGCAGCATATGGGAAATGTCTTTTACAAATGGTGCTTAGAAATTCAAAAGTCAATGATACCTCATTGGGATCCAAATGCACTGGCTCCTGGAAATCTCATGGCTTAGTGAGGGTAAAGAGTTGGTTGTGGAGATAAACAATAAACCCATTATGTGATAAATGTCATAAAAGAGTTATGGATAAGTACTATTATAAGATATAATTGTGATTTACTACATAGATTTCATCCCACCGAAGTCATTTCTGTGAGTTCAAATATATAATTTAAAATATCTGTACACCTAAATAAGAACTCTGACAATTTATGGGGAAAAATTACAAATTTCAGGAATGCTAGAGATACCAGAGAGCTTCCTCTTGTATTTATTACTGGACAACTTAAATGACTGCATAAAGTTCCATGATATATTTTAATTGCCAACTATGAATTTTTCCTTCATATTAAATAGTCCTATAGTGCTCCATTAATGAAAATGTCCTAATTATAAATTTTATAATGTGGACTATATAGGTCCTATAACATACATACTATATTCTATTTTTATATGTTTAAAATTATTTTTATTTTGAATAATTAAATTAACTGCCAGAATAAAAACAAAATACAGTGAGAGGGAAGAAAATCTAAACTCAAGGAAACATTTCTTCTGACAATAAAAAGTGAGTTACATTTAATGGCATAAAAAAAAACCCAAACAAACAAACAAACAAACAAATAAACAACCACAAATCCTCTCAACCTTGCCATAGCAAAGGAGGAGGAGCATTTGGAAGATCTGTGATTTTTTGTGAGTCATCTTCAATCATCCCTGTTAGGAAAAATGGACAGTGGAAAACAACAAAGTCCTGTTTCTTAAACTCTAAATCACTGGAAGTCTACCTGCTTTATTTATTTTTACCAGGTCTTGTTTTTTTCAGTACAATTAGCCTGGTCACCTTTCACTACTGAGGCTCTGATGCCCACAGTTCCTACAGTTGTCTTTTAAATAAATTGCCAGCATCCATATACAAATGATTATTTCCTTCCAGATACAGAACCTGCAGGAGTCAAAAGTCAAGCAAGCTCCCATGGAAAAGCTACATTTCCACCTCTCTTCAGGGAGAAGTGCCATGAACATTTCACAAGGAAAAGAGACAAACTCAACTTGTCTCAAAATGTTCAGAAGAACAATTTAAAAATTAAATATCCCTGCAATCTTATCTATATTTAGTGATGTAAAAATTACAAATTAATATTTACCATATAGTTATTTTGCTTTACATAATTTAATCCTCATTATCACCAAATAGGTATAAATATCATCCCCACTGTACAGATGAGGTTGTGATACACAAAGAGTTCTACAACTTTCCCTGGGTCATCAAGCTAACATGTAGCAGAGCCAGCGACTCCCAGGACTATATCATCACAGGACCTTGACTTGTGCCCTGATGATGAATATGGCAATTATTTAACTGAACAGTGCTTTAAAAATTTATGGCCTTTTATTATAATTTTACAGAGTAAGAACACTTCCAAATATTTCCATATGTGCCATTTTTTTGTTAGTATTTTATTATAGCTTTCAGCATGTATCTAGGTTATCTAAAGAGTATTTTAAAAATCATTTAGAAAAGAAAATAAACCAAACTAAGAACAAGGAAGAAAAGATTTCTCCAAAAACATTTATTTAGTAGACAAAGAATATGGCATCTGATTTATATACCTACCACATGTTAACTAAAACTTCCACAGAAACCTATTTTAAGGCATGCAAATTTAATATATTATGAAAGTCAGTATGCAAAGCATTTTAAAGTGCTTTTTACTAATGCATGTAACAAAATATACTGATTATGCAAGTACATTTAATTGGATATAATTAAAATAATGAGATTTAAATACTGATGATTTTAAAAAGAAAAAATAGAAGTTGGAATTAACCATGAGATGCATTCAAAATGCTAATGAAACCTACAATGTTGTTACCAGTTTAATATACAATACTTTTACTTTGAAAAAGTGCAACCACTGGCCACTTTGGCTTACTTCTAAACATATAATTTAGAGAGGTATTCACTCAGTGACATAAATGATTTCATTGGATAATACTTGCACATAGATAACATCTTTTTTACAAATAGCTTGAGAGCTACATAGCAACCACTATTTTCTCCAAAGGAAGGCATCAAAATGACTTAAAAGAAAGTAAATTTTCCACAGGAAGAACTGTGCTTGGTTATATGGACACAATCTCAAAAACTCATACCAATGTCATTTTGACCTGAAGATATCAAATTTAGGTATTCTCTCAACTCTGATAGCTTTAAAATGGCTGAAGGAAACAAATAACATGTGAAAGAACAAGTCTGCAGCTGTTCATATTCATTTTCCTTGATTTAAGATTTCAAAGGAGTTTATTGTCTCCAATGTCACTAAAGAAGAGGTCGTAGAAGCAAAATTCAATAGGATAGAAACCTGAAACTTCTATTTAATTTTTCTTCTGGCCTCTGTCTAGCTCGCTAGTAATAATACAGAATAGGTGATGTAATAACTTTCACTAAATTACCTTGACACTAAAGCTTAGTTTTGTAGAATGGGTATGTTTCAATTTTCCATTTTACATAAATATTAAAAAAAATAACAGCTCTGAGATCCACATGGACCTAAACCTCCTAAAATTTCTTAGAAAAATATCCAGTATGACCAATAACTCTGACAATCAAAATAAAAGAAAAAAGGTCACATTACCATTTACTACAGAGGCAACTGAGACAGAATTTAAGTGTCTGGCCCAAAGGTATACAACTAAGGACAGAGCAAAAGGATGAAATAAAAGCTATGAAACGAGCATCATAGATAGATTGAATTCTAGGTTAAAATCATTAAACTCTATTCATGCTTCAAATTCAGACTGTCACAAAGGATCAGTTAAAATATGCAAGGACTAGAGTGACTTTTAGGAGTCTTTTTTTAAGAATTCACCTTATTAGATTTCAAATGCAAGTAGTACTCCAAATAGTTAAGGGCTCAAAACGTGAAATCTTCTGGTAATAATATTTCATAGCCTCCGTAGGCTAAGAATCCGGATCTCTCCAAATAACACATGATGCCCACCACCAGCTTTCATAGTGTTTTCATCCCATATATTGAAAAAGCTCTGGTTGAGCTGAGTGAAAAGAGGAAAAATGTCAATTCTTTAAAGTCATTAACATTACAAAATCTCTTGCAGAATTCACACAGATAAGGACAAAATCAGAAAAAAGGAATTAATGCAAATTAACAATATTCAGTAACCTAATTACAATTCCTGTAAAAAATTGTAATAGTCCAAAGTTATCTAATGTGATTAGCAGCATCAGATATAGTGAAATGGATTTCTATTTCAAGATGCAGTTGGTTCTTTTCCAAGATCTCTGGTTCAGTTTCCTCTCGTGTACCAGATGTCTGCCCCCAGGCTCCGAAACACCTAACAACCTACACAGGGGAGCTGCTGGCTTCCCACGGCCATGATGATGCAGTATGGATAAGACCACAAAATGAAAGAATTCTTTAAAATCTGTTGTTTATCAAATCACTTAACCTGAGGTCAAACAATGAGACACAGGTATACAAAAATACTTTGGAAATGAAAATTGCAACTAATACTAAGACATAAGCAAGTCATAACACAGAGTTTATTTGTATAAAGCAAGAAAGGGGATTTTCTTTTGTGCGTTGACACTGTAATAAATATGAGAGAATTCCATTACTGTATTGTTAGAAATACTATATGTTAGTACAGTACACATTCCTTTTGCTCTACATGCAAATTGTAATGTGTCTGGATAATTGCCAGTCAGGTTATGAAGTTCTGAAGGCATCTTACCCACAGGTGCAGGATTTAGAATAATATAATTTTTAGATGTTAAAAAAAAGGCCTAGGTATAGACCAAAACAATAAATACAGAAGAAGTAAAGTTATTTCTTAAGATCTGATTTTTCAAAAAAAGTATGAGTGTTGTCACATTTGAGACGTAAAATACTAAAACAAAAAAGATTTAGGTAAAAGTCTTCCTGTAACTCTCAAACCTTTATCTCTCAAAAAGTTAAAGACAAAAACAGGAACAGACTTTTCCTTCATGGAACTATAATGATAATACTTTTGTGGGAAGCCCCTAAGAAAGGTGTAGAATGCTTAGCACTTTCATCTGTACCAAGATTCAAATAAAATATCCCCACTATATATGTATCTATGTATAGTTAGATAGAAAAATAACAATATTTACAAGCATGGCAGTATGGCATGGTGGTGCAGAGCACAGGTTCTAGATTTAGACCATAAGTTTGAATCCTGGCTCTAAGAGTTAGTAGGACTGTAATCACTGGCAAATTCCTTAACCTTTCTGGACTTCAGTTTCCTCAATGGTAAAAAAAAAAGTAGTAATTATGATTACCATACAGACTTGTTTCAAGGATTAACTGAGCTAAAACAAAGTGTTTAGATCAGTGTTTGGTATACAGTAAGTGCTTAGTAAATGTTAGTGTTATACTTTATGTTGATTTTTCTCATTGAATTCTTATGGCACACCTGTAAGACAGGTATTATCGTTCTCATCCCATATGTGAGGTGAGTTAGGTAATTTTTCCCTAAGTGCCACAGAGGTAAAAACAGAATCTGACACCGGATCTGTCCAGTTCCAAGCCAATACACTTACTTCTACCTTATACTCGACATGTTCCCCATAGGTCTTGCTCTTATGTCATCAAAACATTTATCAAAATGTATTTACTAATCTTTCGCTCCAGGGTAAATTATATGAGAACAGAGGTTGTGTCTTGTTTATTCATTTCAGTTCATTAGTCTACTTCTGCCCACTCACCCAGATCTCAGAGCTTTAGTGCCAGGCATTGTTAGGTGCTGGGATACTATGCTGGGTAGACAGAAAGGGTTCCTGTCCTCATGGAACTCAAAGTCTACCCCAAAAGACAGATGATCAAGTAAATATATAATTATAAACTGGTATCATTGTAATGAAGAAAAAAAGCACGTTATAAAAGAGCATCTGAAACTCATTTAGTTGAAGGAAATCAAAGAAAGCCTCTCTGAAGAAGGGACACATCTACAATGAGAAAGCTGAGTAGGAGTTGGTAAGGCAAAGAAATGGAGATATAAACCAATTGTGCATAGAAACCTGAGACCTTACCTGGTGTGTGAGGAAATGAAAGACAATGTGGCTGGAAAGGAGCCAGTGTGGCTGACAAATGGTGAGCACAGGGCAGAATGGTATGAAAAGAGATGGGAGAGGTGAGAGACCAGAGCACATAGAAGAATCAAGGATTTGAGAGTTTACCTTCGTTCAGTACAATGGGAATTACAGTTGCTTTTTTTAGAAAGGTCACTCTAGCTGCAATGTGGAGGCTAGATCAGAAAAGGACAAGAAAGAATCTGGTAAGTCCACTGGGAGGCTCTAACAGTAGATCAAGGAAAATGTGATGTTGGTGTGGTTTGGGACTAAGACAGCAGCAATGATAGTGAGGACAAGTGTGCAGATTCAAGGTATATTGACTCTCCCATCCTTAACTAACTGCATTATAATAATAGGAATTCAATAATTTGTTGACTTCCTGAATGAGTGATTCTTCAGTCAGTTGTTATTGGTTGTAAGGCACCCACTAACCCACAGATATATGATCTCCCTTTGAGCAGTATAACCATCCAATGGATATGAGAGACATAGGAAGATGTTGAAGAAAGTATTATTAAATTCATGAACCAGCTGGCAGACTACACTTAGGAAAACCTCTTGATGTGTGAACATATCTTTGGAAAATAAAATGCCTCTTCCACTCTGACAATGGAAAATCTTAGAAGCCAGGTATCTTTCTGTGTGACTTTTCAAGCTTGTAAGAGAAATGTAATATTTAAAATAGCCTGAAGTTATGCTGTTAGATATACAGTAAAACACTAAGAGTAGTGAAAGGAAGCCCTTTTATTTAAGAAAAAGGAAAAAGAGCCATAGTTAGAAAGACAATCTATATTTGTTATTCTTTCTTCCTTGTAAAAACATGGTCTCTATTATCACTTCCTAAAACAGCAAAATATTTTAATTATCTATTAGCAACAAATTCAAATGCCGAGTTAATATATTTTCTTATAATCTGATAAATTCACAATGTCAGGACAAAGAATGTCTTTTGTCTATAAAATATAATTTTGACCTTTCGTCTAAAGATATTTATCTTGCTAAAACTATAAAACCAAAACCATTTGGAAAATCCAAATGTTTGTCCACGTGGATATGAGAAAAAGAGAAGCTATGATTACAGTTAACTGAATTCAAAATCTAACCATTAATCCCATCACTCCTGAAAATACTTTCCCATCTTTAGATAGGCTAACAGCATCAATAGGAGGGTAACAAAGGGGTAGTCAGGCTTACTTATAACAGCTGCTCTCTTGCTAAGACAAGTTAAACCTAAGATACCTATCAATTGCTCAGTAATTAAAGCTTTAATTATCATTAAATTAGTTAAAACAGTATATTGCTTAGGCTAGAATGAAAAGCTCAAGTGTCTGGGTACACAAATAAAGCGTAATTTTGCATAGAAAAAGAATGCTCATCAACAAAAGGCTCAGCCAAGTGTCTTGCACAGCTGTGATCAAAAGGCAACCCACCAGCACCCTTACCACTGCTTCTGAAGAATCTCAAGGTATAAGTGGTAGAGATCAGGAGACTGAACTGGATTTCTATGTAAGGAACTTAACAAGCTTAAAAATAAAATATAATTCGCCTTGTTCCATTTGGTAGGAAACCATTTCCCTTATATTGAAAATAAAACTTTATATGGTACTCTCTGTACATTTAGACTGCCTTTAGAGTCTTGAAAATGCTCTTTCTGCAGCACCAGAAAAAGATACACAAGAGCATCAAGTAATATTTTGGTCTTATTACTATAAGGACTATTTTAAAGAATCTTGGTGACCAAGACTGCCAATAATAGGAAATCTTAGATTCGCTGAGGTTTAAAGTTGAACAAAACAAAGGTATAAATTGTTCCACTTATGCTTTATCACTCAAGAAAACAAGATAGTACATTATTAGTTAAAATTCATGTTTTACCGACATGTGTACAAAATGTTAATATTCTAATTCAAATACACAGATAAATGAATAAATTTAAATAATATAACAAATTTATGTTATTCCCATTTTATGAATGAAGCTCTTCCTTTCTTTTAGTTTATATCACTGTAACTAGTACAAAATTACTTTCATTGATAGAGAAGTCATTTATGTCAGCAGGGAAAATAAGAACACAAGCTTAACCCTGGACAGCTATTAATTACAAAGAAAAATTAGAAAATAGCATACCTTAATGTAATGTTGTAGCGAAAGTATATATATTTGTTAATTAAATCTTAAACAATATTCGATTCTATATGAGTGTAAAAACCAAATGTCTCCGTTCTCAAAATCATCTCAGATAACAAAAAGTATAACTGAGTAAAAGTTGTATATTCTCATTATTGCTAATCAATCTGTTCATTTAAAACAAATATATTCTAAGCCATCTATATAAACAGAAAGGACCAATATTTCTAAACTAAACAACATTAAAATGAGGTATTTCAACCAATATTAAACCAAATATAGTTTTGAATAGCAGACAGTACAAAACATAATATCACCCCTCATTTGAACCAATATCTTTAAGTTCTGGATTATTTATTTCTTCAAGTTATAGTCTCTTCACTGCAAAATACACTACCCTTTGAGATTTTCTTAAACAGATGAAATTTGCTTCCTTTAGACTACAGTGATATCTAAGAAATACGATTAAATTAGTTTACTTCATGTCAACTTGGTAAGTCATTGCTCTTTAATGCAAAAACTGCCACTTGTAATTAATAATGTTCATATTGCTTCAATTGATCAAACGTCTAATACACATAAACCATTGAAAGAAGTTCTATATATCTTACAGCAATTCAGTGGAGAAGTCTTGTCCCAGGGGTATGTAAATCTGAAGTACAAGAAACCTCTGGATCAGTCCAACTAGAATGAGAGGGGGAAAATATGCATTCATATGTCCAAACCATTTATATGTGAATATAAAAAAAGACAATCACATACCATTAACAAGCTTAAGCATTTCAAAAATATATAGAACTGTAATAGCACTACCATGAGTTACAACTTCGTTATAAAAGCAAAAAATTGATGAAAATCAAATCAAACTCTAACAATAAATGTTGCCTTTTAAAGTCCCATCTGTGGGCTTGGTGAAATTTTTATAAAAATTAAAAAAATATATTTATTTACTATTTTTATTAGGTTGTCAGAGAACGTACACATAGAACTGCATTCAATAGAGACACATAAAATTGAACTACTGATTCCCATCAAGGAGGCCATAAAAGCATGTGGCAATTCTTTTTATTCACTGACAGTTTTAACTATACTAAACAACTTAATAAAAAAACTCAATAGATCAAGAAACAATTCTAATTATAACAACTACAACTGAAGGTTTCATGAGCCATATCTAGTTTATATGGTTTTAAATACAGTGTCCACACTGAGACGGATGGAGGAACATATTTTCATTTATACTACTTTTTTGCTAATTTAACACACTTTCAATTAAGTTAATGCTCACATATTATGAACTAATAACTTTTATTCTCCATCACCAGTTTCATCTGGATTAAAAATATTTGGAGAAAAACCAATCCCTATGGCACTTTTGATAGGTGAAATCTACAAATGCTTCAAAAATAGATTTTGTATTACTTCTTCAGACCCAGTCACTTAATCCCTTTCCTCCTAGGTTTTAGAATTTTGCTTTATCTCTCAATTATGATGTTCTTAATAAATGTTTTAGTATCATTTCCTCCCAAAACATGCTTTTTTCAGAAACTTTTTTCCTGACATGGGACTTTGGGTAGGAAATGGAGATGTCTTGATTTATCTATGAACCTCTCCTATAAATACAATAGTACAAGCCAACACATGGATAAAAGAAAGCAACTGGTCTAAAATAAATGTTATTTTCTACTTATTTTAACTTAGTAGGTTTAACAAATTTAAGTATTTTAAAGTAATAATACATGTTTTAATAGTTTGGATGAAGATTTTCTGATTTATCATTTCTTTGGTAAACTTTCATAACATTCCTGAATGAGATAAACAGCTCCTATATTATACCTGAAATTTAGATTTTGAACAACAAACATATTTGATCAAATATGCTTAATATTTTTTAAATAAAACATACAAGAATAACTTTTGCTTGAAGCACTAAGCTTATAAACTGCTCCAGAGGACAATATAATGAAAATAGGGAATAACAGGCTCTGATCTTAGAAAAGTCTTTAGGAATCAGATTCTACCATATTTATGGAAGAAGCCAGTGAATCAACCAGGATTCTATGCTACAAAACCAAAGTAAGGTACCAAAATGAGGCCAACTTAAATAAATCATCTTTAATCTCTCTCTTGCATCTTTTATTAACTGGTCCCATAGTATTTTTCCATTACACAATGGCCTCTGTAAATAGAGCCAAGAGAGTACCAGTATACATAAAATCAGTTTACAAAAGGTCCCTAATTTTATGTCACAAATCTCACTGAATCAGTACTTTTCTGTTTGAACACAGAGAGCTACATATATAGGGCATTTTTGTATGAACATTTTTAGATATGAAAGACACTTGCCCTCAAAAAAGAAACCTTTATAATTCAACCTTCTCACATACAGAAGCCCTGGTTTCCAAAAGGCTTCATTTCTAAGATTAAAAGAAGTATGACAATACCATGTGGTGATAATCTGACAAAGAAAAAAGTACTTTAATAACTTTTAACATACACCGATCCTGTGTGTCAAAAATGCTAAATAAACTCTATAGAAATATTTTTCCAGTAGCCTAGCCAATTTAAACTGACTCTTCATGTCTACATTATATTTAAAATCACTGTAAGCATTGCTGAATGTGGAACTACTGTTAGTCAAAAAATGCCCATTGAATTCATAAAATTCATAAATGGTATTTTTACTGAAATATGCAGGTTTCTGCAGTTTTATAGTCTGGTTTCTGCCTGAGACAAACTACTTTTATTTTTAAAGGATCAGATCCTTTTTTCTTTTGAATATTTTAAAACACATTTAACTGGTAAAACACCATTAGATATTTAACCAGTAGTTTTACAGTTATTTCATTAGAGAAAATGATAGTTGTACACCCAACATACATTTTACAAGTGTTATATTTTCCGGAGTTGGAACTAGATCACAATATAGTCATCCTTTATAAGTGTCCTGATAAATCATGACAAGTTATTTCCTGGTTCTTATCGCAGCCCTGGCACAAACAGCACACTGCAGTTCACCTTTTCCACTTCAACACAGAAGACAGGAAATGGCTATGCCTTCATTATGGGTTATTCCAAATCCCTTGGGCAAATTAGAAAACCTGTTTGGGCCCTTCAACTTTTCATGTGTAAACTGGGTTCATAATTTAGATTTGCAACTCACAGGATTATTCATATGGATTAAAGTAAATCTATTAGTCAGTAAAGATTTACTGAGCATCTACTACATGCAAGATTCAGTGCTGAAGTTTTTATAGTAAATAAGACAGACATGGTCTCTGCTCTCCTGGACTTTATATTCTGGTTCCATGAAGATGGCAGCCAGGGTGCTATGAAAGCATATAATCTTACATTCTTGAAGGGAAGAGGATGATGAGTGAAGGTTTTCTTAAGAAAAAACATTGAGATTCAGCTGGTAAGAATAGACAGGGGTTGACTGAGCAAAGAAGATGTGGGTAGGAGAGAGGAACAAATTTTACAGGGAGAGGGAATATTCCATCTTGTGGAGAAGAAGGCCATAGCAGATTAGGTGAATTTAAAGGCCTAAAAGGCAGGTAGGAGAGATAGAAGGGGGAAAGCAGCAAGAGGTAAGTCTAGCAAATAGCTAGACACTCAAATCACCTGGGGCCTTAAAGGCCATGTAAAGACTATAGATTGTCCTAAAATCAATAGGAAGCCACTTATATATTCATTAATTTATTCAACAAAAATTTACTGGGTGTTGACTATGTTGCTGGGACTGTTCTATGTGAACAAAACAGACTAAATTTCTGTGGTAATGGAACTTACTTTCTGGTGATGGTGAGAAAAACAATTTAAAAAAACATACATAATGAGTAAATGGTGATATGAACTATTGGAAAAAGAAGAATATGGCAAAAGGGAATGAAAGTGTGGAAAGGATCTAAAGCACAGGTCACCATGGGCCCTCATTGAAAAGATGGCATTTTAGTAAAGGCTTGAAAGGGAGAATGTGAACCATGTAGCTGTTTGGGAAAAACAAGCTCTAAGTAGAGGGTATAGCTTGTGCACAGATGCTAAGATGATACAGTACCAGACTGTGTTTAAAAATAGCAAAAAGAGCTGTATGATTGCAGCAGAGTGAATAAGGGAAAGAGTAATAGAAGATAAGGTCAGAAAGTTAAGAGGGCACCAGATACTGCAGAGTCCTAGAGATCACTGGTTTTTACTCAGACAGCAATGCAGCATTTTCAGCAGAAGAGTGCCTTACATTGAAAAATACTGCTCTAGCCTCTAAATTGATAATGGGAGGCAAGTCCAAAACAGGGGAGCCAGTTAGAAGACTACTGCAACATTCCAAGCATGAGATATGGTGGCTTGGACCAGAGTGGTAGCAATGGAAATGGCAAGAAGTAGTAGTCAGACTCTGAATCTAATTTAAATATAGAACCAACAAGATTTTCTGATAGACAAAATAAAAAGAAAAATCAGACTGATTTAAGAGTTTTGGTTTGAGCAATGGCAGACAAATTGCTAACAACTGAGAAGGAGCTGTCTGCAAGAGGAGGAGGAATGTCTAGGCTAAAGCTGTCAAAGTTGAAATGTCAAGTAAGCAACTGAAAATATAAGTCTGGAGTTTGGGAGAGAAGTCTGAGTTAGACATATAAGCTAGAGTACTACAGAGATGGTATTTAAAGCCAAGAGACTAGAGCAGATAACCAAGGAAGTAAACATAGACAGAAGGTCAAGAACTAAGTTGAGTTGGGGAGAAGGGGAAGAACTATGAAAGGAAACTAAGAAAGATCAGTGAAGTAGAAAGAAAACTAGAAGTGTGAGCATTCTGGAAGATGAATAAAGAAATATCAAGGAGGAGGGTGTCAACTTTGTGAAATGCTGATATGTCAAGCAAGATGAGGGCGGAGAACTGGCCATTGAATTCAGGAATACAGAGATGAGACTAGTGACTTTGACAACAGCACTATCAGTAGAGTGGTGAGGTCGAAGCTGATGTGGGGGCAGGGGAAGACCTGGGGGTAACCTCATAAAGATGACCTCATTCTCCAGAGCAGCTGAAACTCAGAGCAACATTAGGCTTCAGGGATGCGGATCCTGAGAGACATATAATTGAATTCAGATATCACAGACAAAGAAAAAAATAGTTTCAAAGATAAGCCTCAAACAGAAAAGTCCTGAAGCATACCATCCAAACGATAGATGTTTACATGCAACAGAGCTGCTTTTCATACAAGCAACTATGGATATCATGTTCCAGGAATGGATTTATTTATTTATTTATGTGGCTAATGATTTACTGAAGTCTCACTATCAAGGCCAGCTGGTTATAATTATAAATTATAACCTAAATTATTGTAGTTTCTTAATGTGGCAAATTGAGCAAATTTATTAAACACCAACTATATACAATACACTAAGTCAGGAGTACAATAGATGATGCAAGATTCCTGCACTGGAGAAGTGCACAATCTAATAATCAATATCACTTTCCTTTATATGATATGAGTAAACAAACAAACAAAAAAAACCTTTGACATATTTAGAGATGCTCAAATGTAATTCAGAAATATTACTATTTAAAGTGAAAAAGTAAACATATTTAACTTCATTACTAAACTTTCTTCATAAGTATTTAATATATTAGGAAACACATACCGGGTACCTAATGTCAAGTTTGCATAAATAAAGTGGATGTTTATTCTTAAAATAGAAGTATAAAATGGGAATTGGACTCACTTTAGAAATGTTAATTGAAAGCCAATTCTCTATTCAAGACATGCTATTTAATTTAAATTTAACCATAACAACTTCACACAGGACATTTTATACAAGCAAAACTAACTATTAAATTCTGTTATCAAAAATTACAAATAATTAATCCTAAAGGCATTACTACCGGGTAGACTATATTAACCATTTCATTGTTACAGAGCTGCACATGCTACAGAAGAGCTAGATTAATTTTTAATTATGGGGCATTGTACAAGAAATACATTAAAGGATTATTCCGTTTCTTCCAATTAAAACCATCATCTTTCCATTTAAAAAGCAATTATAAGACATTAATTTTTTTTATTTCTAAAAAAAATCTTAGATGAAAGTAGAAAAGGGGAGCTTGTCTTTACTCAATGAGCCTTTGGTAGAGGAGAAATATTTTTCAGAGGGAATTGAGAAAGGTTACTAGAAGTGATTTAATTTTGTCAATGACATGATCATGTACATAGATGCTGAGGACATTACATGGACTTACAGACCAAGAAAAGAAAAAAACAAAAGACCACTAGTTTAGAAAATATCATGTCTGCAAATAAAATGTATCTATCTTACAAAGGCAATATCCTTAAAAAAGATGAACTATGTCTCCTGTAAGAAGAAAAACCTACAGTGTCAGGCATGTTTCCCTGGGTCATCTTTGTTCATCTCAAATGTACATTTTTGTGGAAATAAAAAAAAACTCTTCTATTAAAAAAAAAAAAACAACAACAACAGAAAAAAAAACAGGAACTATGAGAAAATCATGTTTTTAAAATTGTAGTAAATTAATAATTATTATTTTAACAACGATTATTCCTTTTCTTTGAGGTTCTGTTTCTCATTTTATTTTAGAAAAAAACACTGGCAAACCATTTTAAAATTAATTATCTTCCATCTATAATTTTTATGCTTGGTTTATATCTCAGAAATCTAAAATATCCATGTAGTAGCTTGAAATGGTAGATAAAGCTTAGACCCTTTGGAAGTTTAGGAAATTGAATTAAAATGAGAAAATCAGGTACCAAGAACAGGACTTTTTATAGTACCTGTTACACAGGTAGTATTCAATAACTGTTCTCAGTGAAGAAATAAGTATATAATGAATATAAAAAATAACTATTTATATTTGCTAAATTGCCTAAAATCTGTAGTTAAAGCATATAACAAAGTCGATAAAAATATGGTTAAAATTTTTGAAAAATTATATTTCTTAAATGATGTGGAATTACTCAAAGCCTTATTTGGTGGCAGAGCTTTATATTTAACCCCAGTTCTGCCAATAACTGGGCTTTTGATCCTAAATTTAGATGATTTCTCAGGTTCCTTTTGCTTTAAAATGGTGATCCTAATTGCTGAAGTAAATAAGAATTGAAATCTACTCTTTTGGCTTTTGGTAGAACACATATTAATATCTATATTTATTTATTAGATATTAATATTTCTAAAGGTATATATGCTGATATGTCACTGAATAATGCCTTCTTTAGTATTTTACATAATTTTTTTATCACTAATTAATTTCATATAATTTAGGAACTCCTGAGTTTAAAGCTTACTCTTAACTACCTTGATGGGGAAACAACCTCAGTATGCTCATTTATAAAAGAGCTCTTGTGAGGATTAAAGAGTTAATAAACGTGAAATTCTGAGAAAGTCTCAGGCACACAGGAAGTGCTCAATAAATACCATTACTATTATAATAGCTATTAAATAATCTTCTAAATCTTCGTTAAAATACTGTTAGATTTCTAGTAAACAGTAAAGCAGAATAAATTTTTTTAAAAACATGGCATAAAGTTCCTTTCTAAATTAAAAAAAAAATCCTATCACTTCGTGTCAATGGTAAAAAGTCAAACTAATGCCTATGTATGAGACTTAAAAGTATATTTTAAGTATCAAATGTTAAGATTCAATATTAAAAATCTTACTTACGGATTTGCTTATTCTCCTTTGGTAACTGAATTTTGTTTGTTTGGCTGCTGCCTTCCAAGACAAACACAAAACTTTTAACTTCTTTATCAAACTCCTATAGAACAATAATGAAAACAGTGGTAAGTGAAGCATATTTTATTTGTCTCCTATTATAAAATTAGAGCTGCAAACCCACAGGAAACAAGTCTCAGATTCAAATGACATAAAAGGAGACTCAGGCCTTGATGGTATTCTTAACCCTGAGACTTACTTGCTGGGAACTGGAATAAAGAACCCATGCTAAGGCACTTGGCAAATACTCTATAACGCCAAGACACGCTTCCTTCAAATGGTAAGAAGTTCTCCAAGTCTAGGGATTCCCAAGTTACTAATTTACAGTTTTTCAGAGTGTATTTACCCTTCCTCCCCTTTAATCTATGTATTTCTGTCTAATAGCATAGGCTGAACATCTCTCTCGACAGTACAATAAATCATCTAACTTAGGCTGTATCCGGTTTGGAAATTCCTTGGTTTCTGGCCATGGCTCATACAGAATTAATCATTGCCTTTTATTGAATAGTGCTCTAACTCGAAGCTCTATATCATTTACTTAAAAATAGTACAAATTAAAGTGTTACAATTAAGGTGACATAAAAAAAGGTCAGAAAAACAGAAACAAAACAAAATAAAGCAAACCTGAATATCCCTCTAACACAGGAGTCAATTTCCATAAGTCAAAAAGGTAATGCAAATGGTTGTTTTTGTTTTTATCTAAGAGCAAATTCTAAATCTTTGAGTATAAAGACCCTTTTTACCTTAAAATATTTCACAGATCCTCCCACTCTTACTTTTTGTATGTTGATAAATGTATTTAATGGCTGCTAAGAATTAAGTAGCATTTGAATTTATTATATTCATCACAATAGCATCTCTCACATAATTGAAATGAACATACACACACTGAGTGTTATTTATTCCATCTATACACAAATTAAAACCTTTCAACAGCTTACCAAAATCTTCAACATGGTCCATAAACTCCTGTGTAGTCCAGTCCCTACCCAGTTTTTCAAACCTCATCTCTTGCCTTGTACTCTCCCTTCTCTCTGAATCCTGGCCTTAGCCTTCTTGCAGTTTCTTAAAAATTCTAAGCTCTCTTCTGACACAAGGATTTTGTACATGCTTTTCCCTTTGCCTGAAATGCTCTTCTTCCCACTGGCCCCACCCAGTGCCTAGTTAGCTCTTAGAGATCAAATGTTATTTCCTCCCAGAAGCCTTTCTCCATGTTTCAGTTTTATCATCTATAAAATGGGCATAAAGGCTATTGTATAGATTACATAACACATGTAATATACTTAATTCTGTGCTTGACAAACAGTCAATGAAAGTACTCAATGAAAGGTAGTTTCTAAAAGTTATCCAGAAAACAATGTCTCTAAAAAGGCATTTTCTCTCAATTGTACAGGAGAGAAGAGGAAAAGACAGGGGTGGATATGAGTGACAGTAAGCTGATGGCATTGGTATTCCCCGTGAAACAGGGCTTGAGGTCTTCTGGTGAGTGAGTGATGAGGGTCTATCTGATACAGGTGGGGCTAGGGGTAGGAAGTTGGTGGTTGAAAACCTCAAGATAATGGAGAAAGAATTATTTTAGATTATGAGAACATAGGTTGAATTTATAACATTAGTGATCTGAGATGCTATAGATATTTTCTCCAAAGGTACTGAGATGCCCAGATACAGGCACATAAAAGATAACTAGAGATTCAGGAAGGGTTGGCATTTGTTAAGCTGGCATGGTGAAAAGACAAGGAGCAAGGACATTCAATGTCGTGACCAGGAAGTGACTGAAGTTATGGACTATGGATTCTGGGTTAGAAAGAAGAAATGAAGACAGAGAAAATAGACACATAAATAAATCTAAACATAGGGGAAACTAGAATGGCCAATGGACTAAGGGTCTTAATTAGGCTGAAGAACAAATGTATTGAGTGATTGGGCGGGAGAGGGATGTCTCAATGTCTCACTTAGTAGTTTCAGAAGCCCTACAGTTTGTAGTGATAAAGTACAGGGTGTAACAGGGGAATGGATGCTAAAGTTGAGTAGAAGAGGTCATCAGAGATGAAGAAATCAAGAAACTGAGAAGCCAAGGGCATGAAGAGATTTTCCTCATAGATCCATAAGCCATCTAAAACAACCACAGGACTGGTATACAAAGAAAGGCTATGTATGAACCATGTGCCGAAGTCTTAAACAAGTGAGGAGTGGTGTCTGGGAGGATTGCAGCCACCAATGTCATGAAAGGATGTGGGAGTGAATGAACAGGAAAACTAGTTCTGAAATCTGATCAAGCCCTTTTTGTTAGAATCATCACTCATTTCTTTCCAGGTGGTGGCTCTAATTTCTAACACTTACTTTCCAAATCACTGATGGACTGCCAAGAATCTTCCATTTTGCTCCAGGATTTTTTCCCTGAGCACTAAAGATTTCAACAAATGCACCTCCCTAGAAAATGAAAAAATGAAATATTTAAATTAAATTGAAAGACAATGCTAAGGAGAAAATACTACCCACCACATAATATATAACCACTGTTCCAGGCACCTGTCAGTTTCTGGGAGGAAACATTATCCCTGTTATTGCTCTTACTTTATACCTTGATTATATTGAAGCCACAGCAGTTCTGATTTGGGTCACCTTGATTAATGATTTAAAGAATTTTTTTTTAATTCATGATAATCATTAAATTGTGCCACACAAACATTACAGTCTCTCAGTGTGAGGTTCATTTATTTGATATGTGTAGATCATGCTTATAAAACATTCTACTCAATCCAGACTATATTCTGATAATTATCTTTGGCTAGAAGCTTTTTAGTCATACTGACCCAAGCTCCAGTACCAGCTTTGGCATTTATTAACTATCTGACCTTGGAGTTACTTAACCTCTTGATTTTTCATCTGTAAAATGGGTTGTTGAATTACACAGGAGAGTAAACATAAATCATCAAGCACAATACCTTGCAAATATCAAGAGATCAACAAGGCCAGCAATGATTATTTTTAAAAAAGGGTAAATAGTTTAATACTGGTCAATAAAAATGTTTGAGAGGGAGTGAGGGAGACAATGATTCTTATTTTAAGCATTCCTAAGAGATCTTTTTATATATTTAATACAAATTAATTTGATGATCTAGAAAACCTGTACAAGAAAAAGAGAGAAGCATATCTACAGATATGCTATGTGTTCCCTATTATAAGCCTGAGAAGAACATGGAGAGACATACTTATGTAAAAACACTAATGCACAAGCTTTCATTATAAAGGAAAGGAATTACACAAGATTATATCTGAGGAAGAGTTTATTGCAATAAATTGAGAATTTGAAATAAAAACTAAATATGGTTTTTCTTTTATGGTCCGTTTGAATTATAACCAGCACATGAGCAAATCTGATTTTTGTAAAGAATTTCCAGCTTTTAATTTTCCTCAATAATATAAAGATACTTTTGCTTCTGAGTTTTAACACATAATCACTTAAAGTTATTTCATTTCTTTCTCCTTAGGTAGTATTATGTGCAAACTGTGTATAGCACAGAATTATAACTTGTAGGGTGAGATCACATTTCACTATGAATTTTAAATTTATGGCAGTTTTTTTTTTTTTAAGAAAAATCCTTATATCTGGTGAGATAGAAAACTGGCCCTCTCCTTTTCCTTCTGTTTTCTCCTGTTTTCGAATTTCCCACAGTAGGCACATGCTTTTTTATAACAATATATTTTATCTATACTGAGAGAAACACTCTAAAATTGTTCTAACAATTGGAATAGAAGAAAGAGAAGTGCAGAATACTTTCAGGGAACTCAGGAGAAGTCAGGTAGTGTTTCATGGTGAAAAGGCAGAAGCAGCAGAGCTGGAGACCAGCGGGGGCTGTTCTGGCACAGAGACAGCACAGGGATGGCGCCGAAATGAATTGTTCATCCTAACAAAACTCGGGATGCAAAACTGATTGTAACTTAAGAATGAGGTAGGAAGGGCGGTGGGCAGGAGACGAGGGCAAAGGAAAAGCAAGGAAATGACCAGTGAGGCGAGGAAAGCAGGTCATGCATGAAGACACTCTAGAATACTTAAGGTGACTGAGGAAGACCCAGAATCGGTTTCCTCCCGTGATCTTTGGATCTATTTAACTGCGTGAAGCAGTTACATAGGTAAAATAACTAGCCCCATCTATAGAGATTGATTCACTAGATCTGGGATGAGTCAGAAAATCTGCATTTTTTACAAGTACCCTCAAATGATCCTAATATATACTCCAGTGTTGGAGAATCGCTGATCCCCCAGTTTTGGGGAAAAGAAGATAGAATATAGTCAGAGCTTTTTTTCTTTCTTGGTTCAACCCATTCATGCATTCACTCTCTTCTACATACATAACTTCTGACATACCAGTGTACCTCAGCAGTGAGTACCCAAGGCGCTTGCTAAAACTTAAGATTTATGGGCCCTGCCCTCAAGATTCTGATTAGGGTTTAAGAGCTGCATTTCAATTAGAATCTCAGACAATCCATACGCCTTCAGAAGCAGAGTTGGAGACTGAAGAAAGTAAAATCAACTGCCCAGTAGTTAGTTGCTTTCTTCTTTCTTTTTTGGGTCAAGACCACTCGACCATTAATTCCCTCTTACCCCAAAAAGAAGACCGCATTATGGGGCTATGGGGGGAGCTATATCTTCACCCCGAACACGAGCTGCGTTACCCAGGAGAAGAAAGCTATAGAAAGGTTGGAGAGCCGTTTGGGGTTACCTGGTACTCATTTTTGAACATTCCCGCAGGGGGCCCGGGGCTTAGGGGGCACGGAGTACAGGGCTTCCAGCGAGTAGCGTGACACTGACGGCTGGAAATCGGCGGGCAGGAACCTAAGAGGCCCACAGGCAGGGAAGGGCTCCGTGTTCGGTGTGGCTCTTCTCAGCCCCAGGTCAGCTCCACCTCGGGAGCCCGACCCGCAACATCTTGGCTCCCGCCTCGGGTGTGCCCGAGAGTGGGAGGGCGCAGCTGCCTGGGCGGGCTCCAGACGGACTCTGCGCGTAACCTACGTGACGGGATGCCCAGTCGCGGCCGCACCTACAACCGGCCGCTTGCCGGAGAAAGGCGGGAGCGCTCTCGCTGCCGCACGCCCCTACACCGCCCCAGAATCCGTTCCGAAAAGGGCGGGGCTGAGCGGCACCAACATTCTGGCCGCGCCCATTGGCTCTCACGAGGCGCCAACGGGCACGTGAGGCTACGTGATGACGTCGCGTTACTCAGGCAACTGAGGGAGTCTCCAGGAGACTGTGGACTGCCCAATCTGTAATGCGCGCTCTCCTATGACGCGCACTCTCCGTAGGCCTGAGCTGTGTCAGCGAAAAAGCTTAAACTTTGTCTGGTTTAAGAGTTACCACAGGCGCTGGACCCTTATAGAAAACCTGTCACCTCAGCTTTTTCTCTCTTCGTTGTAAATACTGATAACTGGTAGGTTGCTGAAGGAATGAATCATGGAATTGTGTGGCCTTTGGTTGGAAGGTTCCCATACTTGGCTTCGTTGAGGCCCTAATAGGGTCTGTGACGCCCTTGTATTGTTTTAGAAGGCCCAAGGAAGTGGGAGTATTTGTTCAAGGTTAATAAGTGAAGGATTTTTTTTTTTTGCCCCAAATAATTACATACATTTCTGGGCTGATCTCTCTAAAGTTTTGATTACTTCATTTAGTTTCTATGTCAGAACTGTTTTTACAAAGCAGGTATTCTTGGCTAAGGAACTGACTCAGGGAGGTAAAATAGCTTGCCCAAGATTACATGGCCAGTAAATGATAGAGCTGGTTTGGACCTTTTTTTCTGATACTGTACTAAAAGTTGAGTTAGGTCAGTGGCATAGGGTTATTATTAATTAGGTACCACTCATGAAGCCACCATAGACTAAGTAGTTCACAGGTACACAACCCTGTGAGGTATGCATTAGTTGAGAATGTTGAAGTTCTCAACCCTTCAGGTTTAGAGTTGATTAGGAATTTACTCAAGGATGCAGTGTTGACTTTTGGTTATGAAAGGCTGATATTCTAATTCACCCAAAAGTCTCATATATTTTTTTGTTCCTACAATATGCTAAGCACTTGTGGATCATGTACAAGGTGAGAAAATTAATACTATGTGTATTTGCTCCATATTAGATCTTAGAAGAGTGGATAAGGAACAAGCTTGAACATATTAAGTATAATACTAGATGTGTACAAGATAGAGGTGAGACTATCACATAGCTGTAAATTAAAATGCACCATCTAGAATCCAGACTTCCTTATTTCTAGACTTCAAACCTAGTTCAACATTTTTCTTTTAGCAAGTCTGTGCTGGGGGCTTTGGGAATTATGGTCAATAGACATGGTCTCTGCCTTACAAGACTTGTTATCTAAAGGAGGACATTCATACATTCATTCATTCATTTACCGTAATTCTCAAGAACACAATATATTCTATACACTATGCTAAGAGCTAGGTGTAGAAAGAAGGCTCTCATCTTCTTAGAGCTTACATATTAATGGAATGAGACATAATAAAAGTATACAAACAAGTAATTACAACTTGTGGTAAATATCATGAGTCCAGTTATAGGAAATAGCATTGGAAAGGTATATTAGTTTCCTGTGGCTGTTGTAACAAATCATCACAAACTGGGTGGCTTAAAACAAATTCTTTCACATTCTTGGAGATCAAAAGTCCAAAATCAATTTGTCCAGCAGGGCAGCATGCCTTTTGGAGGCTTTAGAGGTGAATCTGCCCTTTACCTCTTCCAGCTTTTGGTAGCTATTGGTCTTCCTTGATTTGTGTCTGCATCTCTCCAATCTCTGCTTCTATGGTCACACTGCCTCTTCCTTTTGTGTGTGTGTCTTACCTTCTGTGTCTTACTAAAGGACAATTGTGATAGCATTTAGGGCCCATTTGGATAATTCAAGGTAATCTTATTGCAAAATTCTTAACTTAGTCACATCTGCAGAGACACTCTTTTTTTCTTCTCCAAAATAGGGAAACATTCCATGTTCCAGGAGTAGACATAGATATCTTTTGGGGAGTGGGACATGGAATTTTTTTACCTAACATGAAGGCAGACATGCACTATAATACAAAGTGGTTTGATAAAGGCTGTAAGAGAGGCAAACAGTACAATGAGAATACGAGAGGAATCTAGGAGACATCTTAAGGCTTTTAACAATTTCCTTGGGTCTCTGAAAAGGGTGCTTTGATGCCATAGCTAAAGAGAAACCTACAAATTTGTCCTATGTTATTTTCTTTCTATCCCTTATCATCCGAATTTATCATCTCTCTTCAACTATTAGAAGGTAAATTCCATGAGGATAAGGACTTTTTCTGTAAATTATTACATCTCATCTCCTAGAGTAGTGCCTGGCACATAGTGGGTATTTTATAAACACACATTTGTTTATTGAATTAAAGGTACCTTGTCCTTTCAAACTCACTATCCAAACAAAACTTTTCCAAACCTGGACCTTTTCTATCCTTCCCAATTTCATTAATACCACAATGCCTCCTCTTCCTCATTCCCTGTAGTGGTCATCTTCTAAAGTGGCCTCCAATGATCTCCACTGTCTGGTATGCATGCCTTCTGTGTAATCTCCCCTTGTATGTGAACTGAACCTGGTGACTCACTTCTAATGAATACAAAATAGCAAAAGTGCTGAGATGTCATTTCCAAAATTAGGTCACAAAAAACTGATTTTTCTTCTTGCTTGTCTTTTCACTCCCTTGCTCTAGTTCCCCTCCCCTTCTATGTCCTCACTCTGAACGAAGCACATTTGCTGTGTTGTGAGTAGCCCCTTGGAGAGGTTCACGTGGCAGGGAACTGATGTTTCTGACCAACAGTCAATGAGGACTTGAGGCCCATCAACAGTGACATGAGTGGACTTGGAAGTGAACCCTTCCCTGGTTGAAACTTGAAGTGACTGCATCCCTGGTCAATACCTTGAATGCAGCCTTATGTTTGAGCCTGTTGAGGAGACTTATAGTTAGACTTTTAATACTAAGTATGATATAGTAGGGCCTCTGCAGGCAATGGGAAATTGTAAGGCTGCCCAGCTCATATCAAAGTTGTTTTGTCTATAGTGAAAACTTCCCTTAACAGTGACAGTAGCAGCTATAAGCAAAATAAGAATGTGTACTACTTTAACAATATGAACTCAAAATCAGAGATAGAAAGAGATTCGATTTTACATTATCAAATGCCTTTATTTGATTTGGATGAATGCAAGCTATGACCAAATACTTGGATTTAGCTATAACTTTAAGAATGGCTACCAGAATTCAGCCCCCACCTCTCCCAAAAAGGTGTCAGACTGCCCAAACAACTTTGCTTAAGCCAAGTTATTTATGTATATTATAAAAGATAGTGAAACAATTTCTCTAATAGCTACAATTTTCAAAGAAGCCAGTACATTTAGTAATTACATTAAATTGCTTAACTTAATTTGACAACATTAAGAATTAGTCACTTTACAAGCTTTAAAGTGCTTGTTTTTGTTCTACAAAGAAAGCAATTTGGTGGTGTATTAATATTATTAAAGGATATTGGTTGGTATTTAAAATGGAATAGAGTAGAAACAAATATGAAAAGGTGGTGGAGTCTTTATATGCCAATGTCGTCATTCAAGTTAGATGATAGGATTACCGATTTGATAAAAAGTAGTATTTACCACAATATATTTGTAGTTTATATTTTGTTTGCAGTTTATAATTGAATTATTTAGCATAATGGAAAGAAAAATAGTTGGTTTAATGATCAAAATTTGTTTTGCTATACAATAATCTAGAAATGTTTAATAGTTGGAGGATCATTTTATTTTTTCAACATTATGGAATAACTTCATGAATGGCAGTAATGCCTAGTTGATAGAATAATTTAAAAATTGTGCATATTTTATAGTTTAAACTAGTTGAGAAAAATTAGTGATACCTGTCATCTATTTAACTTTTTACTTGAGAATAGCGGCTATTTATTTTTTTTTAAGAAAGTGCAGTATGGGGAAAGTTTCTGAGGATTTGACTGTAGACTTTCTTCTCAAATGGTTTACTTATTTTTTTTTCTCTATTCTATGAGATTCTATGGGGATTTTTTTCTTTTCTTTTTTTCCTACAGAAATTTTTTCTGCCCATACTTTTGGATGAACAAATATTTCAAAATTCATACATAAACTTGAAATTTCCAAAACCAGCTATTACTTGAAGATTCAGTGGAAAAAATAACTGGTCTAGGGGTTGAATATTTAGATATGAATACTTTTCTAAATAAAAGTTTTATGCAGCAGCAAGCCCTTAGGTTTAGATAAATGAACATATGTGTAGAATACATCTTTGAAAAGATCAAATGAAGTGAGTTGATATTTAATGTTTTTAAATGACATAAATGATTTTTTTGTAAGAAAAAGTTATAAATCTAAGTAGCAAGTTTTTCTTACATAACTGTCCCTAACCTAAAGCTAGTTAATGTTGATTTATGAGAAGACTAGAGTAAACTGGGTATCCGCATGATAAAAAATGAATTTGGACGTTTATCTTATAGTATATTAAAAAATTAACTCAAAATGGATCAAAGACCTAAACATAAAACTTAAAACAATAAAACTTTTTGAAGAAAACGTAGGGGAAAATCTTCATGATACTACATTTAACAGTGACTTCTTGGATATGACACTAAAAACACAGGCAACAGAAGTAAAAAAAAAAAAAAAAAAAGACAAATTAAACTGTATCAAAATTTAAAACTTCTGTGCATCAAAGGGCACAATTTTGTAAATTTTATATCTGATAACATATATTTAGAATATACAAAAAACTTATACATCTCTACAACAAAAGCAAAAACAAATAATCTGATTAAACAATAGACAAAGGACTTAAATAGACATTTCCCCAAAAAAGATATACAAATAGCCAATAAGCACAGGAAAAATTGCTCAACATTACTAGTCATTAGGGATATGCAAATAGAATCTCAATCAACTATTACTTCATACTCATTAAAATGGCTACTATCAAAAACATGAACATTAACAGGTGTTATTTTCCCCAAGGATTGATGGTATTTAGCTTGGATGCAGACCTAGCCCTAGAGAGTGAGGGCTTATTGTATGAGGCAAAGGCCTGGTGGGCTCCAAAGACAATGGCAGTCTTGTGTGGGGGCAGGAAGTGTTGGTGAGGGTGTGAAGAAATTGTAACCCTTTTACATCGTCGGTGGCATTGTAAAATGGTGTGGCAGTTGTGGAAAACAGTATGGCAATTGCTCAAAAAATTAAAATAGAATTACCATATGATCCAGCCATTCTACTTCTGGGTAAATATCCAAAAAAATTGAAAGCAGGATCTCAAAGAAATATTTGTACACCCATGTTCTTAGCAGTATTATTCATAATAGTCAAAAGGTAGATACAACCTAAGTGTCAATGGATGGATGAATAGATAAGCAAAATGTGGCATATACAAACAATGAAATATTATTCAACCTTAAAAGAGAAATTCTGCCACATGCTACAAAATGAATGAACCTCGAACACTGCTGGTGAAATAAACCAATCACACACACACACATACCCAAAAAACAATTAATGTATAATTCCACTTATATCAAGTATCTCCAGCAGTCAAAATCATAGATTCAAAAAGTAGAATGGTGTTTGCCAGGAAATGGGTGAGGGAGAGAAATGGAAGTTGTTTAATAGGTATAGATTTTCAGTTTTACAAGATGAAAAGCTCTGGAGATTGATTGTACAATAATGTGAATATCTTAACAATACTAAAGCAGACACTTAAGATAGCAAATTTTATGTTTTTTTTTTTTACTGCAATTAAAATTTTATGGAGGGTAGGGAGCTAATTAGGGGCAAAAGTGTCTGAAAAAGCCTCCTTAGTAACAATTTGAGAAACACTGGTATATAATGAATGTGTATGTATGTGCATGTGTGAGTGTGTATATATGTATGTATTTTAAGATAAAAGCCTCATGACACTTTACTGCTAAGTACATGGCATAATATATCTCCTAAAAACAAGGATAATCTCCTACATACCATTATATACCATAACATATTATATATACCATACCTCAATCCATAACATTACATGTATACCATACCTCAATATTATCACACTCAAGAAATTTAATATTGAACAATAATATATTCTGAGATATAATTTATATTTAGAATTCTCCAATTCTCCTAATTATTTTTCTATATAGTACCAATCAAGGGTGATACTTCAAATTTAGTTATAGTGTCATTTTAATTTCCTTTAATCTCAAAAAATTGTTTTTTTTCTTAAGATATTGACATTTTGGAGAGTTCAGGCCAATTGTTTTGTAGAATATCCCTCAAAATGGATTTGTCTAATTGTTTCCTCATGAGAAAATTAAACATTTGGGGGGGAAGTGATGCATCCCTTTTGGAGTTATATAATATCAGGTTGTCCCATTATTGTGATGTCGAGGTTTATTATTTAAAGTGGCAAGTAGACTTTTAACATTTTTTGTTTCTAATTTTAAAAAAGCATACATGCTTAATTCAGAAAATTTGAAAGAAAAATAAAAATCACTGTAATTTCAACATACAGAAATAAGCATTGGTAATGTTTTCATGTATATCCTTAAGGAATCTTCTGTCGTGGACTAGTTACTCCAATTTTTGCTATTTAAAATTTTTGCTATTGTAAATAACCCTTTTACAGAATAACGTATTGTAAAAAAAACCCATCATTGCCTCCATTCCAAATCTTTGCCCTATTTTTAAAATATTATTTCTGTAGGATTTCTAAAAAGTCAATTGATTAAAAGATACTAACTTTTCAAAGATTATTTCACATATCCTAATAGTATGTCTGAGATTTTATTTGAGTATATGGTACTCAAATTTTCTCTTCAAATGTAAACTCTGTTATTTCAATGGAATAAACAAGTTAGTTTAAGAAACCAGTAGAGACTGACTATCTCCATTCCATGTACTTGGTAGAAAAGGGCTTAATTGGCTTAACCCAGTTTATGGTAAGGTTTTTCTGAAGTTAGAAAAACCACAGATAATCCAATCAGATGTGGATATGGCTAAGAGGGGATAGTACAAGATTATAGGGTGTAAACATGGCTATAAGGGAGCAGATTTTCTAAAGGGATGATGCAGTGGAAAGAAATATTTGTCATTTCTAGTATATTAAGTTTAACACTTAGTTTTGTTTGTTTTTTTACAATACATTCTTCTTCAATATGTTTGTTTTTATATAGGACATGTAACATTCACTAAAGTATCATTTCCTCCATGGTTTATACCTCAGTTCAGGTCAAAATAATTTTCTGTGATTACCTGTATTCCATCCTCCATTATACAATTAGAGTAATCTTTCTAATATAACATGTTCTTGTCCTTTCACTGCTTAATGCCCTTCAGTAATTTCTTATTGCTGATAAGACAAAGAGTTGGCCCACAAGGCCCTACTTAATGATTGATGGAATGTGAGAGGTAAAAGAAAGGGAGGAAGATTCGAGGGTTAAATCATAGTGTATTGCTCAGATAACAGGGAGAATGGTAGGGTCATTCATGAGGAAGAATTAAAGTCGGATGGAGTAAATTTGAGGTGTTTGTGGGACATACAATTGGAACTATTGAATAGGCAGCTGGTGTATGATTGTAAAGCTTAGGATGGAGATTTGGGTTAGAAATGTAGAATTAGGAGTTATTAAAATATAGATGGTAATTAAAGACACTGAGATAGTAGAGAAAAATTTGAGTCTGTACAGAAAAAAGAAAAGAAGGCTTGGGCAGAAATGGCATGTAATAGATGAATAAAGAATTACAAGGGAGCAGTCAAAACAGTAGAAGAAAGACCTCATGTATTTGGTAATTCTAATGCCAAAAGTATAACAAGTCTTTCAAAAAAGAGTGATAATGTCAGGAAATGTTAGAATTTCTAAGATGTCAAATAAGATAAGGTTTGACGAGTAAAATGGAAATCAACAGATCTCTATAAGTAATTCAATTGTTTTTGTAGAGCTGGGCACAGAAGATTCCAGTAGGTGGAAGAGTGATTGGCAAGTAAGAATGTGATGACAGCAAATGAAGACAATACTCAAGAGATTTGATAGTGAAAGGGAGTCGAAAAACTCCAATACCTAGAATGTTAGGCAGTTAACAGAAAGTTTTTAATTATTATTTGTTCCCAAGGGGAGAGATTTCAGTTTTGAAGATACAGACGAGAAAAACAATAATCACTGAAAAGGAAGAATAGAATGAGATTTGGAGCACAGATGGAAGGATTATGCTTAGACAAAAGGAGGAGTTTATAATCCATTTTAATATAAAGTAATGTATAATTCAGAAATAAGTATGTGGACTCTTATTACATTTTCCTATGGGATTATTTGAAATTTAATTTGATATTCTTGAATAAAATTTTAGTACACAGGTTCTTTCAAAGGCTATAATCATAACATATTTTTCCCACAAATAGGAACAAAAGCAAATTAAGATCTTTTGTATCAGAGGCTTAAATTAATGTAGTTTGACTTGAGAATTATAGACTGTTAGTGACTTTTTTCCTTCAAGTATTATGAGTAGAAATGTATATGTGCTGATCTCTAAAGAAGTTTTCCTTTGTCATAGTTCTATAAAACTACAGAGAAATTTACAATTAAAAGTAAAAATAAAAAGCTAGTGCAAGAACTTTTGAAGGGTCAAAATTATACAATATGTTAATCTGAAAATCAAAAAGGATAAAATTATTATAAATTCTCTCAGAAAACTTATCTCTTTCATACTTTGTCAAAAACCTTAAACACACTCAGTTTAAAAATAGTCCATTTTACTGTTTTATAAAATAGATTATTACATACTTCTAAAAGTAATTCAATCATTGTTAGCATTGGAAAAGTTGCATCATTACTCTTTAATGAACATCGTTTTACTTATGAACCAAATCATAATGTTAAACTAAAAACACATGGCTTGCCAAGTTTTGGTCCTTGAAGGTATTTGAACTGATTTGGTAATCACATTATTATTTTGCTATTATATTACTATTTTGTAGAAAAATTTTGCTTTATTTGAATACTTTTTTCAACTTAGATGTTTGTTCTCTCAGCACTCTGTGTTTACAATGATTGAATACTAAACTGAAACTTATTCAAACAATAATGGTTGATTCTGTATGAGTTCACATAACTTAGCAACCCGGAGTAGGTCCAGCTGCATCCAGAGCTCAGAAAACATTGTCAAGATTCTTTCTCTACACTCCTCCTCTAGGTTGGCTTAATCTTTAGGCTGGCTCGCCTTATACTCACAAAATGTCTGTAGCATTCTCAGTCTCATATTTTTATGTTATCAAGTAGAGTATTTTGACCCAAACTCCTGAAATTTACCTTCATTTGCATCAACTGAGGTCACATGCTTATCTCTACTGATCTCTGTGGTCAGGTAATATGCATCCTAATTGCCTTAAGGCTGAATTGTGTCTATTTTTTAAAATGGTCACTTCAACCAACAAGATGAGATATATTGACTGATTGATCCCATCCAAATTTAGACTGGAAATGGGGAGGGATTGTTTTGCAAAGAAAACTCTGGGTCCTCTTACAAGAAAGGAGGGGGTTAGATGTTAGGCAGCCAAAAGCCCATGTCTATAGTGTTATCATAAATATGGTGATTTTTTTTTTAGAAATAATAGAAAAAAGATTTTTTATACTAATTATAATGAAGAATTTAATATGAAAGAAAGGCTTTCTAACATTCTTTAAATAATTCAATGTACATACGTTTAATCCAAATATCAAGATGTCATCACCTATTTGATTCTCCTGGGTTTCAATCAACTCTTAGATTCTCTAAAACCACACTTGCATAGGCACAGGAAATCCAATGTTATTGGATGCCCATGTATTTTCCAGTGATTACAGGTGTTCAGGAATCACATTGGAAGTGATTGCTTAGCTGCATTTTCCTCAGACCCAATGTTTTTATGAAGAATTCCACTTGGTTGCCGTTATCGCTAATGAATACCTGTTATATTTAAAGTTGTTGAATTAGAATGTAACTACTTTTGAAGGGTCAAAATTATACAATAAATTAATCTGAAAATCAAAAAGGATAAAATTATTATAAATTCTCTCAGGAAATTTATCTTTTTCATACTTTGTCAAAAACTTTAGTCACATTAGAATGTGACTAATGGTGTCACCAATAAAAGAGAGACATCAGAAAGCTGATCTGCCACTCACAGCTCAGCTAGGCCTTGGTGAGTTGTTGTTAACACAGGAACAATTTCACAGAATACCAACCTCAGACAAAGCTACCCTGTGACTGATAGATGAAGACTAAAACAAGACCACTCTATAATCATGTCTAAATATGAACAAAAACATGAACATTGTCCAAACCACAAAAATGACCAAACATTACTCTATCCTGGCTAATACGAGTGACTGTTCTTTATTTACTAATTACAGCTAAGTCTTACTTTATTCTTCCTGCCATATAGAGCAGATTCATTAATAATCAGAATTGCTGAATTAGCCCTGCTTCCTGACACGATCCAAACAGAACAAATCCATGCTTCCCTACATTCTCACTCAAATAAACTAATGTAAACCCAAATCCTATAATAAGCTATGACACCTTCTTACTAAGATGCCCATGGTTTCCCAATGGCGTGTTTTCTCTTTTGTTGAAAGAAGAATGAACCCAACTTCTTCAACTACTGATATATTTTTGTTGTTTTTTGGTTGGTGAGCATAACACCAGTAAATCTAGAACTCTGTATTTTTATTCTTATTAAGCAAACAGAAAACTTATTATAAATTCCACTCAATTGCCTAGATAGGTAGTAGGAGATTCTTTTGGAAAGTTACTTGAGCCCCATTGTTCCGTGGTTAGCAATAAAGCTTTTTCACTGAAATGCTGAAGCAAATCAAGTACTAACTTTGAAGCCAAGGCCCCAGCTGGAACTATTTTCATAGTTACCTAAACTGTCTTGCCCTGAGTACCACTTATACCATCTGCTATCATCACTTTTGATGCTGATTTTTTGGTATAGGTCTTCATTTTTTCACCCAGGTAAAGATGTCTTTTCAAGGTAAGAAAAAGTGTATTCACACATATACCACACACAAACACATATACATACATGCTCACAGACTTATTCCACTAGGGTGTTTGGTTTGGGACAAGTATGGCTATTTGCTATATCCACAATCAATATTCCCCTTTAATTTCTGGTTGTGTTACTGGTCTAATTCTTTGTATAGTCTCCCTTTATGGTGAGACTAAAATCTGACTTTTCACAAAAGACCCCGAATTGCCAAAGCCATCCTGAGAAAAAAGAACGAGGCTGGAGGCACCACTTGCCCGACTTCAAATTATACTACAAAGTGACAATAATCAAAACGGCATGGTATTGGCAGCAAACAAGACACCTGGACCAGTGGATCAGAATTGAGAGTCCAGAAGTAAACCTATATTTATATGGGCAAATAATTTTTGACAAAAAAAAAAAGCCAAAAACAAACAGTGGATTAAGGAAAGCCTCTTCGATAAATGGTGCTGAGAAAACTGGAAAGCCACCTGCAAAAGAATGAAACTAGACTGTTGTTTATCACCGCACACTACGATTAACTCAAAATGGAATTAGAACCTAAGTGTAAGACCTGAAACAATAAAATGCATAGAAGAAAACAGGAACTAAACTCAAGGATCTTAGTCTTAAAGTGGATTTTATGAATATGACCTCAAAAGCAAAGTAAAAGCTAAAATAAATGAATGGGACTACATCAAACTAAAAAACTTCTGCTCAGCAAAAGAAATTGTCAACAAGGTAGAGAGCCATCCAAATGGGAAAATATATTTGCAAGCAACACTTTTAATGACTCAGTAACAACAACAACAAAATTATTCATTCAAAAAATGGGCAGAGGACCTGAACAGACACATCTCATTAGAGGACATACAAATGGCCAACAAATATATGAAAAGATGTTTAACATTGCTAACTATTAGAGAAATGCAAATCAAAACCATGAGATACCATCTCACATCTGTTAGAATAGTTGTAATCAACAGAACAAGAAATAACAAATGTTGGAGTGGATGTATAGCAAAAGGAACCCCTATACACTGCTGGTGGGACTGTAAATTGGTACAGCCACTATGGAAAACCATATGGAGTTTCCTAAAAAAAACTAAGAATTGATCTACTAAAGGATCCAGCAATCCCTGTAGTGGGTATTTACCCCAAAGACTTGAAAACCCATATCCAAAAAGATATTTGCATACTGATGTTCACAGCAGTATTATTCAGTGGCCAGGACATGGAAGCAACTGAAGTGTCCTACAATAGATGTTTGGCTAAAGAAGCTGTGGTACATATATACAATGGAATGTTACTCAGTCATAAGAAGAGTTGAAGTACTGCCATTTGAAACAACATGAATGGACTTCAAGATAATCATGTTAAGCTAAATAAGTGAGACAGAAAAAGTTGAAAATCACATGATATCACTTATATGTGGGATATAAACCTGAAAGCAGCAAATGAACAAGACAAACAAACAGAGACTCATGGACATGGAATATAGACTAGTGGTTACCAGAGGACTGTAGACTAGTGGTGATGGGGGAAGAGGGGGAAGGTAGATAGGATAAAGGGGGTCAAATATAGGGTTTAGAAGGAGGGAGAAATGTGTAAAGGGGATCAAATATATGATAGCTGAAGGAAACTGGAGTTTGGGTGGGAAACACAATAGAATATACAGATGTCAAGTGATAATATACACCTGAAAATTATATAATTGTATTAACCAATGTTACCCCAATAAACAATTAAAATTTTAAAAAATAAAAATAAAATAAAATCTGACTTCCATCAGGGCTCCCAATTCTCTGTCAGTGATAGAGTTTAAATATTTTTCTCTCAGAAGATTCTTAGCCCCAGTGATAATCACAGGATGCTAATGAATAAAATAGAAGACATTTACTCCAGTGCCACAAAACATGTAATCCTAATCCAAATTGACACACATGGAAAGGGAAGTTGTTTTACTCAGCAAAAGCATCTAAGTTCTGACTCTGCCCAGGTGTCCTCTCACTAGCTTATATTTTACTGACAAGTGCAGCAGAAAATGATTTCCTTCTCTCTTTTATCCTTTCTCATACCGTACAAGTGAGATATGTTGTTTAGCATATTCATTGAATTAAGCAATGGGTATATAATTGATAATATAAAGAGGAGAAAGGCTTGTTTCATAGAAGGTCTACTATGAAGAATCTGAAAGGTTTCCACCTCCCTTCTATTGACACAGGGTAAGGACCTGCCATAACTACCAAGTTGGTGGCATAGGTAGAATTTAGAATGAACTAAACATTTTACATGAGCTACTCTTCTAGAATGGAGCTGGAGCCATGTAGGGTGTTTAGAGGGATAGGAAAGGCCACAAAAAAAGAGGGTAAAAGGCAGTAGAAGAGACTCCAGGATCTTCATTTTGCATAGTCTTCTGACATCCAATATCTTTGTGTGCTTGTTGTAACTAATAGAAAGGATATTTCTGTTCATAGACTTCCATGCATGTGCTTATAGTGCATATGTAATGCATACATGAACATGTGTACAAAATCATAGTTTTTAAGTATACCTTAGTTGAAAAGCCCTTGAAAAACTGAGAAAAGATTAAAGCAAACATATAAGATAAAGATATCTTCACTGATAATTTGGTTTAGACAACCTTTCTTGAAAAGACCATGAAATTTTACAAGCTTTTTAAAAAGCATTTTAAAAATGATCTTCAGACATATCTAAAGTATATACCAGTCTTATTTAATACACAACACTTTATGTTTTTATGAATGTGCTACTCTTCCCTAATATAAAATTTGTATTAATCAACCAAACTTAACCGGAGTTTTATAGTCTGTTGACATATTATGATTATGACCCATTTCCTAATAAAATCCCTGATATAATTCACAGAGGAAACAAATTACTTTAATCTACTGACCATAGACCCCATTGCCTTCCCCCTGCCCTGCCCCCGCTGCCAGTCCCCACACTGAATGTCCTTCAGTTTTAAAAATTTATTACTCACCTCCACCTTGAACTCTGCTGGATTTTCTTCCTCTCATCCTCTAATTAAAAATACTTCTCAAAGAATGGTTCTTATTCAGAAATATTTAAGAGCCAGTCACCATGTTAGGTATAGAATACGATTAACAATGCAGTTTATCTTCTGCTTTCTCTATAATTAAAAGAGCTGAAATTAACTGAGGACTTAATGTCTGTCAGGCCTTGGTTGACCTCACAGATTGCAAGGATCTTGTCAGCTTACAATTTCTTATGTTTTTTTTTTTAATTTTTAAATGTTTTACGCCTACAGCACTAGGCCTTCCTAGATGGTCTCCCATCCAAGTACTAACCAGGCCCAGACTTGCTTAGCTTCCAAGATCAGACAGGATTGGGCTTGTTTAGGGTGGCATGGCCATAGACTCAAAGCAGAATCATTTAAAAATATTTTATAATTCAGATCTCCAGAAGATTGAGTGAGTGATGCAAGGCTGTATTTGCTGAGTTGATGATTAGAAATGCACAAGCATCAGCACTGTGCTCTACAATCAATCTTTGGTGTCTTCCCAATCCTACTCTTTCTCTGTTGGCTTAACAGGTTGCTAAAGGTGATCTTTCAAATGGATAATTATGAATAATGCACTTAGCTAAATTAAAATTAATTATAGCTATATTTAGGTAATGAAGTAGTTCTATTGAAAATAGAACTCATAGAACCAAAATTTAATCAATGTGTAATATTGCTTAAGGAATTTGCTACTCTCCTGATATGGAATTAGAATTAAGTTACCTAATACTTATTAGGTTGTTTTAGCTTTTTAGTTTTCTCTCCCTACTTCTTTGCCCTATTTGTTTATCTCTTTGGTTGGCTTGTTCAGGCTTTTTCCACTCGTATTTTTCACAGGAATATTTTTTCTAATTCCTTTAGGCTAAAATGTAGACATTAATTTAAATCTACAAAGGAACTTGAAGAGCTTTGTTTTCTGATTATTTACTTTTTAAGAAATTGTTCTTTAGCTTGCCAGTCAGTAATCCTGTATATAAACAGTTTTGGGATTATGATTTTTTAAAAAATTATAGCATATAATCTTAGGTAAACTTTTAAATCTTTAAGAACATCTAGGTTTTGTCATAAATAGTATTAATCTAATAAAATTCAAAATTTACACATTTTAATTTTAATTTCAGTTTGGAATATATCAGCAAATATCCCATTACTGCTCTAACAAATAACTTTCTTTTGTTGTCATATTCAACCGAAATGTAGATTTTTATAGGTAACCTCTCTCCTTATTTTGCTTCAAATAGTGGAACTTGGTTGCAATGTGCTGAGAACCGAATGGCTTTAATTTAGAAGATTGGCGTATAAAAACATTCAGTGTATGATATTAAAAAAACATTTCTATGTAAGAAACCCCAAGGATGCATTTTGGCTTTTTATCTATAACAAATTATTTTAATTTAGGACTACTTGTGCAAATATGTTGAATATTAGAATAACATCATTTATTTAAATGTTAAAACCTTGCAGATATTTAAATAAGAAAGATAATACTAATTTATGCAGATTTAGATTGGAAGAGTTGTCTTAAAAGAAGTCTTCTTAATGGTTTAAACACTGGAATTAAATCTAATTAAGGAAACAAAATGGCCTCTTTAGATATATTTGTAAAATCAGAAGGTCAGAAATACTTGTAAAATAGTCATCATTTTTGTCAGTGAAGGCTATTCATGTTATCATAGCAGAACAATCGTCAAACCTCAGAAGCTTAAAACAACAAAGGTTTATTTCCTTGTCTTAGAACATTTCTTACATTGGTCTGCTGTTTGTCAGTTTGATGTTGTCTTCATTTGGAAACACTTGCCAAGTTGGAGCAGCCCTTACCTGGGACATTGCCAGTCTCATGGTAAAGGACAATGAATGTAGTAGGATCATGCAATGGCTCTTAAGGCTTCTACTTGGAATTCATACATCTGGCTTCTTATATTTTAATGACCAAAAGAAATCATATGGCAAAGCCTGATGTCAGTGGTAAAGGATGTATAATCTTCCCTCAGGAAGAAGCACCAAATATTTCGAACAATAATATAATTTACCATACTCCACCCTCTTGGTCACAAATATTCATGTTCTTCCCTTCTACAAGCAAAATATATCCATTCCATACCCAAGGTAGACAATTCAATAGTTCCATCCAATCACAGTATCAGGCTTAAAGTTCAAGATATCATGATAGTTTCTTTATAACGTATGATGTGACTCCTCTTACTGCAGGCACTTATGAACTATGAGGGATGAATTATTTACTGTCCATACATCCAATATACAAAGATGGAAATGGGATGGGTAACTGCAATAAACTGCAATAAGTACTCTAATTCCTGAATGGGGAATAATGGAAGACACAACAGTCATTAGCTGTTACTATATTTTCAAATCCTACAGACTTCACAATAGCCTCTTGCCCTGAGGGTGAGGAATATCCTTTGATTAATCACTATTTCCAATTTCTGAGAGTAGCTCCTCAGGATATTTTTTTTCCATGTCTCTCTGTTCACCTTTTTCATTATCCTTCCTGGACATATCTGAAGAAAGTACTGGAGAATATGCCTTTCCTGAGTGCTTTCCACCTTCTTCAATATACCACTGAATCAACTATCTCAGGAGCATGCCCCTATCTCTGGACTTCTTCTTATATGAAATAATAGATTTCATTTTTATTTAAGCCAGTATGAGTTAGGTTTATCTTACATGCAGTAGAAAACATACTAATTTATAAAAATTTAGTATCGAATTTTTCTGTAATATGAATAGAACTCTAACAAAGAAGTTTCTTCAGGCTGGACTACAACTGCATCAAGCTGATTATTAAGTTAGTCTAAAATGGAAACTACCTCTGAAATTATTTTCAAGTATTTAAATATGAAAAGATTATTTAAAGACCTTTAACTGTCAGAAACAAATGAATATAGTATTACCATTATGATATCATAACTTAGTGTTTTATTATTTAAGACTTGTGATATTGATTATGATGATGCAAAGATCACTCACATGGTTCTGGTACTACTGATATCCACATGCAAAAGAATGAAGTTTTATACCTATTGCACACTGTATTTAAAAATTAATTCACAGAGGTTCAAAGGCCTAAATTTAAAAGCTAAAACTACAAAGTTTTTAGAAGAATTCACAGGTGCAAATCATCATGACCTTGGATAAAACAATGGTTGATTATATCACCAAAAGCACAGCCACAAAAGACAAAAAAAAAAAAAAAACGATTATCAAAGCAAAAAGAAATTGTGCTTCAAAGTACATAATCAAGAAAATGAAAAGACAAAATAATGGGAGAAAATATTTGCAGATTATTTATCTCATGAGTTATTTGTATCAAGAATATATAAACTACAAATAAACAATCAAAAAACACAATTTGAAAGTGAGCAAAGGATCTGAATAAACATTTCTCCTAATAAATTATACAAATGGTCAATATACACATGAAAAGATGTTCAACATAATTTGTTCAACATAATCAGAGAAAAATCAAACCTATAGTGATATACTTTATATCCACTAAATGTCTATAATAAAAAAGACAAATGTTGGTGAGGATATGGAGAGATGGAAACCCTCATATACTGCTGGTGGAAATGTAAAATGGTGCAGAAAATTTGAAAAATAAGTTGGCATTCCTGTAGAGATTAAAAACAGAATTACCATATGGCCCACCTTTTCCACTCCTACATATATTCCCAAGAGAAATGAAAGTTTTATGTCCACACAAAAGCTTGTACATGAATGTTTATAGAAACATCATATAACCAATAAGTGGAAACAAATGTCGAACAATTGTTTAATGGCTAAACATAATATATCTATATAATGGAATATTATTCAGTCATAAAAAGGAATAAAGTATTAATACATGCTACAAAATGGATGAAACTTGCAAACCTTATGCTATGTGAAAGAAAGACATAAAAATCTACACATTGTATTATTTATAGGGTAGGCAGTGCTAGAGACAAAAATTAGATTGATGATTTTCAGGGGCTAGGGATAAAGAAAAATGAGGAATGACTGCTAATGAGCATATAGTTTCTTTTGGGGGGTGATGAAAATATTCTGGAATTAGATAGTAGTGATAGTTGCACAACTCAGAATATACCGAAAACCACTAGATTACACATTTAAAAAGATAGATTTATGATATATGAATTTAGATTTTATGGTACATGAATTACATACCGCTAAAAAAAATGCAGAGCTATGTGTGCAAGTTGAAAAAAATTCAATTATATTTCTATGCAATAATAAATCAGAAAATGGAAAATATTTTTTCTATTCAAAATAGTATCAAAAAGGATAAAATACTTTAAAAATAAGTTTAATAAAAGAAGTATAAGACTTTTATACTAAAACTTTTAAAAATTTATTGAAGGCAATTAAAGATCTAAGTAAATGGTAGAGCATTCCATATTTGTGGGTTAAAAGATTCAATATTGTTAAGATGAAAATTCTCCACTGATTGAGCTATAGATTCAATGCAGTCTCTATCAAAATCCTGGGTGGCCTTTTTTGCATAAATTGACAAGCAGACCCTAAAATTTATATGGAAATACAAAACACCTACGATAGCCAAAATAATTTTGAAAGACAAATTAAAGGATTTTCACTTCTCAATTTCAGAACTTACTATAACATATATATATATATATATATATATATATATATGCACACACACACACACACACACACACACACACACACATATATATATATATATATATATAAATATATATACACAGTTATCAGGATAGTGTGGGATAGAAATGTAGATGAATGAAACACAATTGAGAGTCTAGAAATAAATCTTTATAGTTAATTTATTTTGTCAAATATGCGAAGGAAATTCATTGGGGAAAATATAATTTTTTCAACAAATGATATTAGGACAATTGGATACCCACATACAAAGAGATGACTTCCTGACTTCATGCCATACATAAAAATCATAGTACTAAATGTAAGCTAAAACAACAAAACTTTTGGAATAAATATAGGAGGAAATTTTGAGATTTGGGATTAGGCAAAGCTTTCTTAGCTATATCTTATCTACACGAAAAAGATTGATAAATTGAACTTCATCAAAATTCAAAATTTTTGTATTTTAAAAGTCACTTAAGAAACTGAAAAGGTAAGCAGTAGTCAGGAGAAAACACATCTGGTAAAGCTCTTTCATCCAGAATTTACTAAGAACCATTAAAGTTCAATAATAATACAAATAACCCAATCAAAAAATGAGCTGAGATAGGAACATACATGTCACCAAAGAATATATAGGAATGTCTATTGAATGCACAAAAAAGATGCTCGATAGCATTAGTTATTAAGGAAATGCAAATTAAAACTACATGAGACACCATTTCACATTCACTAGAATGGCTATAATAAGATGATAACAAATGTTTGTGAGGATGTAGAGAAATGGGGACACTCAAATGTTGCTACTAGGAACATAAAATGCTATAGCCACTTTCAAAAACAGTTTGAAAAAATTTTTTTAATTAAACATAAAACTACAATATTAGCCAACAGATCCACACTCCTAGGTATCTACTACCTAAGAGAAATAAAAACGTAAATCCATATAAAAATCTGTATGTGAATGTTCATAGCAACATCATTATAATTGCCAACAATTGGAAACAACACAAATGTCCATCAATCCATCAATTAGTTAATAAATAGATAAACTATGAGATCCATATAATTGAATGTTATTCAGTAAATATTGTACTATGTACTTACACATCATATGCCATGTATAAACTTCAAAAGCAATGCAAAGTGAAAAAAGCACATGTTATATGTTTGTGAACACATTGTATGATGATTTTATTTATATAATATATCCAAGAAAGGTGAAGTTTGCCCCACTTGGTATACTTCCTAAATATCATTTAAATTGTACACTTGAAATGGGTGAATTTTATGTTATATTTTACATTTACCAATAAGACTGTTTTTTTACCTAGCACTAAGCTAGATACTGAGAATATGTCAGTAAATTCCACATGAGGAAAGAAAATAATTAAAAAACGGTAATTTCACAAGATAGGAGGTGATATGAGTGGCCAAAGAACCTATTGTAAACAGGCTGGTCAGAGAAGCCACTACAGGGAGTTGATAGGTGAGCTAAGATCTGAATAAGAAAAAAAAACAGCGATGTGAAGATCTGTGGAAAGAGCATTTCAGGCCAAGAGAATATAAGAGAAAAGACCTCTATGAGGCTTTGTGTCTAGAGTGTTTCTGAGAATATAGAAGCCAGTGTGATTGGAATCTAATTGTAGCAGAAAGACAATGTAAGGTTTTTAAGCAGGGTAGCAACATAAACTTATTTATATGTTAGATAGATCAGTTTGGCTGTTAAATAGAAAATAAAATGGGGAGGGAGGTGGAGTGCAAAGTTAAAACAGAAAGACCAGCCGAAAGGTTTTTACAAACAGTCAGGAAGAGATGGTAATTATCTTGAGCTATAGTAGCAGTAGAGATGGAGAAATTAGGTAGATTTGAGATTTTGTTGAAAAAAATTTAGAGTCAGTAGTACTTTTTAATGAGTTAATGATGTGGGATAGAAAGATAAAAGAAAGGACTTTTAGATGTTTGATATTATTCATTGGAAGGATGGCAGTATTTACTGAGATGGAGAAGACTGGAAGAAAAACAGGTTTCGAAAGAAAAAAATCAGAATTTTTTTTCTGTTTTTTAATAGGTAAAATTTATGATTCTCTTCATCAAGTAGGCAGTTGTATATTTAAATCTGGAGTTCAGAGAAAAGGTTACATTATTGGACACATCTGAGGATTACTGGCATATAGATGGAATTTAAATCTACAGTTTCAATCTCTGAATGAATTTACTTAAGGAGGAGAAAAAAGGCTCACCTCAGAATTTTGGGGCTTGCCAACATTTAAAAGATAACAGAGGAGAAGCAAAGAGGCCGAGTGAAGAGGGTTGAATGGAGACTGTGCTGCCTGAAAAGTACATCACTGGCCAAGGGCTCTGTTGCTACTTGGCTTCACCAGTTTGTTGCAGGCACCACCATGCAAAATCATATTGGAGCCTGAGGCAGAAGAAAAAGTGTGTATCTCTATACACACTTACCAAAATATCTTCCCATATTTGGAACTAAATGGAAAAATTTATTAAAAACTCTACAATCAAAAACATGACTTTATATAGAGCACTGTGTTGCTCAGTTAATTTGCACATAATTGTCAACTTTCATAAACCTATCTAGTAGGAAGACTTGATGGACAGGTGACCCCAGCTCAGAGGGCTGATTGGAAATGACTACTCCAATTGTATAATAATGGAGGACCATAAAAGAAATGAACAGCAGCCTATCTTCATACAACGTTTTGATATTTTGTTCATCATAGATTTTTGCATTAACGTTGATTTTTAAAGATTGTATTAAAATATTATTTATCTTGACTACCAAATTTTTTGGCACACCTTGAAATTTTGTGTCTGCAGAGTGCCTCAATTGCCTCACCCTAATCTTGGCCTGGACCCAAGACAAATTTTCTTCTTTGCAAAGAGAAGCTGACAATCTAGATTTTGATGTGAAATCTCACATTTTAAAGATGTTGTCTAATAATTCAAAAGTTTTTAAAATATAATATTGGCCAGACAAAGCATTAAGATTTCTCTTATAAAGCATCCTAGTATCATGAAAAGCTCATGGAACTAGCTATCAGAATATTTAGGTTCTAATCTTAGTTTTTACTTTCCTGGGCCTCATTTTCACTGTATAAAAGTGCACATCTATGACCCAGTGCCAAGCATAATAATCAGAATTTTATGAAATACTGGCATTGATTAAATCAAATGGATCTGAAGTATAAATGTTAGATTGAACTATATGAAATTACTGATAATTGGCCATTTTAAATCTACAAAAGCATTAATTTTATGTGGTTCGACCTATAGTCGGTTTTTTTTTTTTTTTCACTATTGAGCTTGAGAGTATGATGAACTAGGTAGTGTTGTGTCAAGCCATATTAGCGTCTGAGGAAGAGGGAAAAATATGTTCCCCTATGTTATAGAGCAAGTTTAGGAATTGTTAATCAGAAACCTCTAGCCAGAGGACAAGGGCACTGATGAGGACAGGATAATGACTTGCCTTTTTTTCTGCCATAACAGCAGCTGATTTGATCAGAGCTCCTGTTTCCAGGGGTTCTCACCTAGGTATTCTCGAAGAGGCCTCCAAATGGTTCATATCTGAGTCCATTTAGGGTTTCTAATTTGCATTTAAATGATTTTTGTATAAGAAAATCATAAGCCTTTATTGTTTGCAAAATAATACAACTTTGAAATAAACAGCTCAAATTCAAGGTGCATAAAAACAAATGAATCTCTATCAACACTTGTACATTCATTTTTATCCAGAACAGTTAACTGAATTTAATGTTAATCAAGCAAGCATAAAACATAGTTATGCACAACCTCTTCCAATGTGAATGCAACTACTAATGCATACCAGGTGCAGGGTACTTAGAATAATTATTTCATTAGTTTAAAGTAGGCCTTATAGTAATCCACATTGCAATTAATTTTAAGTTACAGCTAATGCATGAACTTCAGATGTACATTGATTTTAGGCTGAGTTACTTGTCAAATTCAATTTAATTATTTAGTTCATAAGGACCATGAGAATTTTATACCATTCGTGTTAGTGCCATCCTTTGTGCTTAAACATGTAGTATATACTGATATTTTTAAAAGTAGGATTTCTTCATGTATGTAAGGACACTAGAGGGTTTTTAATTCAAGAAACTATAAGTGTTCAATATGCACTTGTTGAATGAATAAACATATATTGAATATTTACTGTATATTTAATGTCAAAATATAAGACTCTGCCCTGGCAGTGAGGTATGAGAATATTGGAGTATGTGGTAGGGCAACAGCAGTGGTGGGAATTTTTCATCTAGTAAGTTTTGCAAAGTAGTTTTAGTCTTTTATCTTGGAATTTTAGTATTAAACCTAGTCTCCCTAGTCCTAGTCACTAGTCCTAGCAATTCTGTGAGCCTCCCAATATCTCTTTAATTAACTGCTTCTTTTGATTAATTGCCTAAAGTTAGTTATTGTTGCTACAACTAAAGCCCTGACTGTTTCAAAGAACTCCTAATACAATGGAAATGTGCCTTTTATAGATAGGGTATTTTTGCAATGAACTCAGAGAGTACACCTAAGGAGTAAATCAGGATGAACAGTTTTAAAATAATTGGAGCATAAAAAGTTTCTCCTTGAGGCTTTCTAAAAGGAAATGAGGCCACCTCTGTAGGGCACTTAACGTGGCAAAAAACCCTATGAGCCCTGTTGTTTATGGAAACAAATGGGTGGGCAAGCTAACTTTTATTTACTTCACTAGCATCTATATATGGAATTTAAAAATAATGATCCTGATTCATCAACGACTTTTAAGCTATGTTCATCTATCTGCTCTGATAGTGAACTCTGTAACAGATATAGAGAGATTTTAGTGAGAAACGTTTTAGGATAAGTCTCCATGAATTGATTATAACAGAAGGTTATTTGTAAAATTCATTTGCATGGTATAATTCATTCTTCAACATTGCCAGATAAGTATGCTGTTGCTGTAGTTGCTAGATATCTGATTCATTTATTTGGTCTAAATTCAGTAGTAAATTTTTTCTGGTACCCATATATAAACTTTTCATTATTATAATTTTACCTAGTTTTAAAAATTTAAGTGGTCAGTTTATCTAATATAGAAGAAACTGATTCCTGACTTCATTGAGATCATTTACTTTCTTTACATGTAAAGATAAAAAATAAATTAACAAATTTGGCAAAATTATTTGTAAAAATAACTATATTTTATTTAAATATCAATTTTGTAATAGTATTTCCTGTAGATATAGTTTCAAAATGCTTATTTTTAAAGCTTCCTCTAAAATAATGTCCAAAGCAAGTCTTCAGAGATGTAAAAATTCCACTATCTCCCGATTTATTAAATATTAAATATTGATAGGATATCAAATCTGACTGACTGCTTGTCAAGAATGTTGTAGAAAAAATTTAATCATTGGATGGCAGTGATTTTAGAATCCCTTAAATCTTGAAATTCTATTGAATATCTTGATGTACAGTTGAGTTACCAAATTAGGACTCATAGTTTAACAAATATTTTTTATATTTGTATGACTTTAATTCTGTCTTAAAACTTTTAAAACTGTATAAAATTATAATAATGTAGTTATTCCTTATAGAAATTACATTTATTAAAAAATAGATAAATGAATTATAAGTTCCAGAAAATTATCTGGTTCATTACAAATTCCTAGTTAAATATCAAATGTATTTTAAAACAAAACCAACTTTTAAAGAAATACTTTTAATTTTTTGCTTTCATTTAAATTACTTTTCTATATAATTTTCATATATATATATGTTCTATCTCTAAAATATTGCTCAAATCTTGAGAATCAATCCTCAAATCTGTTCATTTTCATTTGTCTTGTAATATCTCTTAATTTAAATAACTGTCATGTCTTACCGGGGCTTCTGCTGTAGACTTCTACTGCTCTCGCTGCTTCCACTTTTGCCCCTTCCAAGCCTTTCTCTAGACAGCAGCCAGATGAACTTTTAAAACTGTCAATCATATATTATTCCTCTCCTTAAAATCCTTTTGTGGCTTCTCTCTTCCCTTAATATAAAATCCTAATTTCATAAAATGACAAACAAAGCCCTCCAAGCTCTCACACGTGCCTTCACTTCTAACTTCATCTCTACCCCTCATCTCTTTTTCCCCTCTGTTTTTTTTCTGTTTTTGACAATATTGAATTATAATTCACACCTCATAAAATTCAATAATCTAAAGTATACAATTCAATGAACTTTAATATATTCAGAGAATTGTCAACCTTCACTGCAATCAATTTTAGAACATTTTCATCACTCCAAAAGGAAATTCTATACTCTTTAGCAATCATTCTCAATTTCCCCTAATACTCTCAGCCATAAGCAACCACTAATCAACTTTCTATCTCCATAGATCTGCCTCTTCTGGATCTTTTATACAAATAGAATTGAGTCATACTATATGTAATTTTTGTGACTGGCTTCTTTCATTTAACATGTTTTCAAAATTCATCAATGTTGTAGCATGTATCAGTACTTCATTTCTCTTTATTGATGAACAAAAATCCATTGTGTAGATTTGTCACATAATATATATCCTTTCACCAGTTGTTAGATATTTGAGTTGTCTTCACTTTTTGGCTGTTACAAGTAGTGCTGCTATGAGCATTCATGTTCAAGTCTTTGTGTGGACATAATAGTATTTTTATTTCTTTTTCATGTATACCTAGGAGTAGAATTACTAGGTTATATGGTAATTCTACAGTTAATCTTTCAAGGAACTATTTTCCAAAGCAGCACCATTTCATATCCCTAACATCTGTGTATGTGTTCCAATTTCTCTACTTCTTTGCCAACACTTGTCACTACCTGTCTTTTTTATTATAGCTGTTCTGGTGGGAAATACTGTCTTATTGTGGGTTTAATTTGCATTTCTCTGTTGGTTAATGATGTTGAACATCTTTTCATGTGCTTATATCTTCTTAGGAGAACTGTCAATTCAGAACCTTTGCCCATTTAAAAAATTGGGTTTTCTTTATTAATAAATTATAAGAGTTCTTTATATGTTCTAGATATGTTTTTTATCAGACAAAATTTGCAAATATTTCCTCTTATTCTGTGGATTGTCTTTTCCCATTCTTGATAGTGTCCTTAGAGGAACATATGTTTATTGTTGGGAACCATTCTTGCTGAATGCCCTACAGATAGGATTAAAGTTGCCTGCAAGCTAGAAGTTTGCAGAGCAGACGGGCTCTGTACTGAAGGAGGAAGTTTGGCTTAATGAATAGAGTTGAACGTTCCTTGACAAAGGAATAAGGAACGGAAAACAGGAACAAGGGTGATTTGAGAGAACTTATGTATATGTCAGCAATTGTTAAAATATCTGTGGGTTTTGCTTTTCATGTATTTCAAAGGGTATAAATATGCTGTGCTAAATAAACTCGGGGCGCAGTATTCACTGTTAGCCCTCCTGACTCTATCTTTGTCTCTCTCTTTCTCTCTCTCTTTCTTAATCGTCACTCCCCCTCTCGGGAACTGTTCTATCTTAGCCGGCTGGCTCCAGCAGTTCATAATTTTGATGAAAGTGTGTGTGTGTGTGTGTCTGTCTGTCTGTGCTTTTGGCATCATATCTAGGAAACCATTGCCCAAACCAAAAGTATGACGATTTAAACCTACGTTTTCTTCTACAAGTTTTATTGTTTAACTCTTATATTTAGGTCTTTGATCCATTGTGAATTAATATTTACATATGATATTAAAAAGGGGTTCAACTTTATTCTTTTGTATATGAATATTCAGTTATCCATTGAAAAAACTATTTCCCTGTTCAACGGTCTTGGCACTCTTGTCAAAATCAATTTACCATGGGTTTATTTATGAACTTTCAAATCTGTTCCAAAAATCTCTAAGTCTGTCCTATGTCATTACCACATTATCTTGATTACTATGTCTATGCAGTAAGTTTTGAAATTAGAAGTGTAAGTTCTACTTTGTTCTTCTTTTTTAAGATTGTGTTGGCTCTTCTGGTTCCCTTGCAATTCCATGTGAATTGTAAGATCACATTGTCGCAAAACAAACAAACAAAAAATGGCAGCTAAGATTTTAATAGAAATTATCTTGAATCTGTCCATCAGTTTGGGGAGCATTGCCACCTTAACAACATTAAGTCTTCCAATAAATTAAGTCTTGCAACATAAAATGTCTTCTTATTTATTTTTAATTTCTTTCAGTAATGTTTTATAGTTTTTAGTGTATAAGTTTTGTGCTTTTTTGTTGAATTTATTCTTAAAAATTTTATTTCTTCTGATGTGTTTGTAAATGAATATTTTTAAAATTTCATTTTCAAAATGCTCACTGTACGTTTGTGATTTTCGCATATTGATTTTATATCCTGAAACTTTCCTGTACCCATTTATTAGTGTTTTTGTGGACACCTTAGGATTTTCTCTGTACAAGATCATGTCATTTGCAAATAAAGATAAGTTTACCTCTTCCTTTTCAATCTGGATGCCTGTTATTGTTTTGTCTTGCCTAAAGATTTATGTTGGTGGTGAAAAAAAGTGGTAAGAGCTAATATCCTTGTCTTGCAAAGCTTTCAGTCTTTCATCATGTTTTTTTTTTTTTTTTTAGTGGAAGCATATAGTACTTGTTTCCCCCACTCCCAGTTTTATTGAGATATGATATACAGCAGTGTATAAGATATACAGACTAATAATTTTACTTATATATATTGTAAAATGATCACTATAATAAGTTTAGTTAACATTCATCATCTCATATAGACACACACACACACAAAATAAAAAAGAGTCCTTAACCATTAAGTGCTACGTTAGCTGTGAGTTTGTACCTCTACTTTCTTATGCACCAATTTTAAAGTTTCCAGTACTTCCCAAACTTTCCAACCTCATGGCCTTTATAAGCTTTGTTCTTCTTTTGTTAGGCTTCTTCTCATTCTTCATATTTCAAAAAAGCCTTTTCTAACTACCCCAGCTAAAATAGACTGTCTCCTACATTAAGTTTTTTTTAGAAGGACATCCTATTTTCTTAGCAGTACTTATCCAGTCTGTAGTTATTTTCTGTACTTATTTGCTTGTTCATTTACTGTCTCTTCGTGTTCCATGAAGTCAGGGACCATTTCTATCTTGGTTGCTGTTGTATCTCTAATGCTCAGAACAATAATTACTTCATACATTATATTAAGTGAATGAGTGAATGTGCCTTTGAAGTCATGTGATAGATCTGAAAAACTAAAATGCCTAAACCTACACACTTACTGACCTTCTAGCTAGAACGGCCACTTCAGAAACCACCGAGTTGTTTCATGACAGAACCATTTTTCAAAATGTTTCTAGAATGATTCTTTTGCATTTGGCTTTACAGCCTATGATATTTTATTTGTATCATATCAATTCTTAAGAATAATATGAGATGTGCAAAATGAACTCTGAATCTGTGCTATAGACATATAAATAAATACCCGATAATATGACACAACATTGGATTTGGCTGTGACAAGTTATATTCCCCAAGTCTACAGAGAAACACCCTTAGCATGCTCACTATGAGAGCAGTCATTTTTTTTTTTTTTTACTATCATTTTGCAAAACTGTGTATGCTTCTGGAGTTAAAACACTTAGGTGTGTGAAAAAAGGAAAACCTGCAGATGGCTCTTGTCTGACATTGATATAGATTGCTTTTCAGTTAGCCTGTAAATATGTAAGAAGCAATCCCAGATGGACTTTTAAGTGAGACCTTTGGTTCTATCCTGGCTCTGATACCTGCAGTTCTAAGACACTGATAGGTTATTTGACCCATCCAAGCTTCAGCTTCTCCGTTATAAAATCAACCATTCAGTTTAATGGACTTCTAAGAGTTAGATGACATAATGAAACTCAAGTGCTCATTCCAGTACTAGGTACATAGTCGGCTGACAATAAATTAAAGCTATTATCAATATAATCACCTCTTTGGCCCAACCCCTATCTTATAGCTAAGGAAATTGACTCAGTAATTTGCCAAGAATAAGGACCATTGTTAAAAAGCTGAAATTTGAAACTGGATCTGCTGGCTTACAGTCCACTTCTTTCTATTTCAACATGTAGAACAAGCCTTAACTTGTAGAGCCTAACACCTGGGAGAAGCAATCTCATTTCTTGGCTATAAGAGACCCAAAAAAGAATGTGGCATGTATACTTTCTTAATGAAAAGTAAACAGAAGGACCTTTTCAGTTCTTTGGCTGCAAATCAGAATCCTATTTGAAAATTGAATTTATTTTGTTATTGCTTTGGTATAAAATAGATTCCATTACCATTCTCCATCACTATTTCTCCATTTTTCCTGCTCTGAGTGTATCCCATCTCTTAGAATTAGAATGAGGAACTTTAGTTGATCACAATAGCCATTGGGAAGTTACAGGGGAAAGAAATAAAAATAAGCTTCACTGATGCAAAAGAGAAGTAAAAATAAAATAACTTTGGGGTAGCAATAATATTTTAATTTGAAAATTTTTTATATGATTATACTAGAAAGTCTATGTGACCATATATAGTACAGGTATTACCCTTTTAATATAATTTTATTCCCCTTGGCCTTCAGGAAAAATCATATTGATAAGAAAGAATAGGTTGAAAAACAATTTGAGGAAAATTTGAATTTTGAACATTTAAATACATTCTGTTAGGTGATTTTGACAACTATTGATTATATCATTTATTAATAGAACCTGGCCTGTGGGAAATGACTGCGCAAAACAAAATAGCAAGAATATTCTAATTTTTGCTTCTTTCTTTATAACTATTCTTATAGGCTGAGTCAAAGTTGTAATATTTATGCTTTTAACAAAGATGAGTTAGAGGGGGTGGAAATTCAGCCCAGTTCCTTGCCACCTTCCTAAGTCTTCCAGAGAATAGGGCACCTTTTATCTTTGTTCCAGGGTTCCATCTTTTTATCAAGTCACATGCCCAAGGAGTTACATCCATCCTTAAGTGACACCCCTAACTTAGCCTAGCCTAACTACTATGTAGGCTGGGATGGCTTTGACATAGTCCTTATAGCCATATTAAAAAAATGACCTCGTAATACAATCTGAAATCAGCTTACAGAACAAAATCTGTTGTGCAAGAATGAGCAAACACTCCAACTCTTGCACACTGAGTTTGTAATAGAAAATTAACCCTGTGTGAAAACTTCCAAAGTTCAATCATTAGTTAATTCGTTTCATTCATTCACACATCTATTTTTTCAATACCTATAATAAAAGAACGATGCCACTGCTGATCTAATAGGTAAGGAATTTCAGAGGGAGTTCCATAATTAGTGAAGGAAATTTAACCCATTGCTATTATAAGTTCTCACCGTGTAATTACATGCTTACTATTGTGATTACCCATTAATTTGTAACACTGCATATTTAATATGGATTGTTGAAAACTTGCCTGTTTTCTGAATAGGCCCTAAGAAAAAGCTGCCATTTTTCCCAGCCATATGATTAGCCTTTGGCCCCACTGTTTTCTATATACTCTTTGAAAAAAATTGTAGTTGAATGTTTGCCTTTATGGCAATTGTTAGATTCTCAAAATAGATCCTTTTGGGTGGCTGCCCAAGTTCATTAGGTGTCCACACCCAACTCAGGCATCATGAGCAAGCAGGTTTATTTTAATATAAATAATATTACTGAATGTGTTCTTTTTTATTATTTTCTGGAATTTTTACCTCTGTATGAATTCTCTTTTTACTTTTCTTTATGCCCACAATAGAAGCATTTTAGAGCTTTTCAATGAGCAACCAAATCCTTTCATGATCACAGCTCTGATTCCATGGGTTCCCTTTTTGAAATTCTAGAAGTTATTGCTTTATGTATTAATCATATCAGTCCAGTTATTCATAGATTAATTAATCCATCTGGTGAAAACATACCAAACAAATCAAGCTTCCTTTTCCTTTCTTTTACTTAAAGGTGTTTTTTGAGGCACTGCTGAGAAAGACTTTCCACCTTAGGAAGAAGAGTGTGATACTGATACAGGGCCAGTCACTTGTGTGGAAGTCTTTAGAGATTAACCAGGTTTCCTAACTCTAAGTGCTTGACAGGGTTACCAATGGAAGTTATTCAAGTATTTTGGCTTCACAGTTCTTATTTTTCCTTCTCCTGATAGCTATATCCCCATTTTTCTTTTAGCTCCCAAGGTAGTATATTTCACTGCCCATCCAGGAATGACTATGAACCTAGTTCTGAACCAATTAGCATATCACAATTCCTGGTTACAATGATTTGTTCAGAGGTCATGTGATCAGGTTGGAGACAATGAGACACATGAATTCTTGGTTGGGTGAGAATGCTGGGATAAGAACTCTCACTCTTTTCTACTGGATGTGAATGAGGAAAGATATAGCCTTAGGACCTTCAGGGAGCTGTTTTGAGACTGCTGGGAGAGAGTCTGAGATTGCTATCTATGCAGAGATAGAGACACAGGAACTAGATTTGGATGACTGTTTGTTTCAGCTTTTGTGTGCTATGCCTAAAGTCAGATTTACCCTTGGATTTTTCAGTTATATGAGCAGTTTTCGTTTTGCTTCATCCAGATAGGCTTGGAACAAACAACTGTACAGTGCTGTGGGTGTGAGGAAATATATGAGTTGAGGAAATATTTGCAGGGGTTGGGGCATCACCAAGATAGTTTAGAATCCCTCTTGGTTCCCCTACAGCTCAGGACTACACCTCTTTGAGAAGACTTTGAAAGTTTCAGCAGCTACTCTTGAGTTAATCTTTATTCTACTTCATTCTAGTCTCAAACTTGGCCAACCCTGTCTCCCTTGGAGCTACAAGGAATGTGGATAAAGTCACAGGATCATCATTTTTTTTTGTAGTTTCTTCTTACAAATAGAACTCTGAGTTCATATGGTTGGAATTATAATCAGCATCTGAGATAATTTGTAGAAAGGACAGGAGACCTGGAATAAAGCTATCTCACCTCACTTAAATTAGCAAATCTCAATCTGGAATTGGGTGGGATACCTAAAAAACTAAGATAAGGAATACACTCAGTGTCAGATTTGCCAGATAATTTTATTTTCTTACAGTTGGGTAAACTTCTTAAAATTGATGGGTGAAAGAAGAAATTCAAAGAGATAAAAATGATTATATATTTATGTATGATAAAAATGCAAGAAAATGTTTTTGATAATATTTGAACATGTATATAGAAAATTAAAATGTGAAACTATAAAATTCTTCGATGACATAGGAGAAATCCTAGTTGACCTTGGATTTGGCAGTGACTTTTTAGAACTGATTAGCTGAAATTCATTAAAATTTAAAAATCCTGCTCTGCAAAAGACACTGTCAGGAGAAATAGAAGACAGACACAGTCTGGGAGAATATATTTGTAAAAGACACTTCTGATAAAGGACTTTATCTAAAATATGAAAAGAATTCTTCAAACTGAACAAGAAAACAGCCCAGTTAACAAACGGGTCAAAGATCTTAACAGACAGCCCACCAAAGATATATGGATGGCAAATAAGCACATAAAAACATGTTTCACATTATATGTCATCAGGAAAGTACAAATTAAAACAACAATGAGATAAAATTACATACTTATCAGAATGATCAGAATCAAAATGCTTACAACATCAAATGCTAGAGAGGATGTGGAGCAATAGGAGCTCTCATTCATTGTTGGTGGATTGCAAAATGGTACAGCTACTTTGAAAAACAGTTTGGCGATCACTCACAAAACTAAATATATTCTTGCCATATGATCCTTGGTATTTACCCCAAAGAGTTGAAAAGTTATGTTCACATAAAACACTATACATAGATGTTTATAGCAGCTTTATTCATAATTGTCAAAACTTGGAGGCAACCAATATTTCCTTCAGCAAGTGAATGGATAAATAAACTATGGTACATCCAGATAATGGAATGTTATTCATTGCTAAAAAGAAATGTACTATGAAGCCATGACAAGACATGGAGGAAGCCTAAATGTACATTACTAAGTTAAAGAAGCCAATCTGAAAAAGGCTACATACTATATAATTCTAACAACATGACATTTTGGAAAAGGCAAAACTATGGGACAATAAAAACATCAGTGGTTGCTAGAGGGTAGAAGAGAGGGAGAAATGAATAGATGGAGTACAGAGGATTTTTAGGGCAGTGAAAATATTCTGTATGTTATTATAATAATGGATACATGTAAATATACATTTGTCCAAATCCATGGAATGTACAACACCAAGAGTGAGCCCTAATGTAAACTATGGACTTTGGGTGACAATGATGTATCAGTGTAGGTTCACCAGTTTTAACAAAATTACCAGTCTGTTTGACGATTTTAATGGGATGCGGGGAGGGTATGCATGTGCGGGACAAGGGAGGTTATAGGAAATCTTTGTACTTTCTGTTCAATACTGCTGTGAATATAAAACTGCTCTAAAAAATAAAGTCTATTAAAAACAAAACAAACAAAAAAGATACGTGCATTTCTCTATATGTGTGTTTCCATAAAAATGTTTGTAAAAATCCTGGTTATTACAGTGTCAAAAGTGAATAAATTTATTTGAACATGTTTATTGATTTAACTAGAATAATTTAAAATGTACATATTATGTATCCCCTATCCCAATTATATGGTCCATTGTATGTATTAAATTTGTCTTAAATTTGGGCTATATAAGAATACTGCATTTATTAATTCAGAGACAACAGGAGAATCTAAATGTGATAGTTATCAGAGTTCCTATCATTAGTCAGGGATCATCTAAAACGAAGCCTTCAAGTCCCTCTTCTGTTCAAATTTTTCATTTTCTTTTGTTTCTAGCTTATGATTTTTTACAACTGAAAATATATATATGTCTTTTAGGACAGTCTTAGCATGTTTTTTCAGGTTTTTACCATAACTCTTCTATGTTGCATACATTTTACTAAGATTTGATTTGGCCCAGTTATTTTTGCTATGTGCCTTTGAATAGACTTATTTATTCATGATACTGATTCCAACTTAATTCTCTGGGAGTGGAACTGACATGAGATATGAAGCACTTTAAGCTTCTTAAAAGTCAAGCAGTAGAAAAAAAAACTGTAATGTTTTATTGCAATTGTTTTTCTGTTGTTTATTTAAGCACTCAAATATTGCTAGTCTTAGAAAAGGCCTTTTAAAAAAATTTTTTTTAACCTAGTTGATATTATTAACAGAAGTTTCAGGTTTGGTTCCTAGAATACATTTATTATCATTTTATATCTATCTGTTTGTCTGTCTGTCTAATCTATCATCTGTCTTTCACTTTTACCAATCACTATACATTTTGATTCTAGTTGTATCTGTCAGACTGTTCCATCAAATGAGAACCTTATGAAAAATTGGGAGTTCTTATTTTTTTCTTTTTAGAACTTTGTGATGAATATTAATGCAGAGTTAAATTGCTTTGCTGGTTGTGTTGAATGGTGTCTACTCTGTGTGTTTTGCCATTCTCTTTTGTCACATGGCTCTCTGTTTGCCATTAGGATTCTGCCGTGGTTGTGAGCTGGCACATAACCATGAAAATAAAGCATGGATTGAATGAAAAGGTATCTAAAACTACTGTGTAAGAGTCCACCTGTCAGTACCTTAAAAAATTCAGTGGCCAGGCCTTGAAGCTAGCCATCACCTAGAATTGCTCTATTTTTGTAACATTAAATTTAACTGACTAATTATTCAGGTCTCTCAGTCTCTTACCTTAACAGTTATTCTTTCATCTCATTGGAGCTTCCAGTCTCTTCACTTTTTTATTTTCTCCCAGTTCATAAATCTTAGAGCTTATAGCCCCTAAGCCAAGCTAGCACGTTAACTAGTTGCTGATAAAAACCACACACATTTATTAGGCTCTTGGCAATGTTTTTGGCAAGTCTTCCCTGTGTATAGAATCAGCTCTCCCTCTCTATTCTCCTCAAAGCAGTCACTCTATATCTTCTTACTCCCACCTTTCCTCAACTGATGAGCTCATTTATTGATGCAGAGATGACTAGAAATCACTAGAAAGAACACCCACAACTCCAGACAACAAACTTACTATCTTACCTATCTTACTCTTCTCCCCCCCCCCCCCCGTTTTAATTTTGTTCCTCTAAAGAAGGATGTTTTCCTCTTCTTACCTAAGGCTAATTCCTTCCTCTGGGCTCTGAACCTTATTCTTTCCATTCTTTATAACTCCCTCAGTTTCTTGATTACCCCTTTCTCTCTTGTATCTTCAAATTCTTCTCTTCTCTTAATAGTCTTTATTTTGAGTATATAAATAAAGCAAAATGAAACAAAATACTTTCCTCAAGAATATATTACATTCAGTACATCTTACAGGCACACTTTTTGACAATTGTCTACCTACCTGCCTCTACTTCTAAGTCCACCACGATTAGTTTCTGTCCTCCTGTACACTTCCACAATATTGATCTTACATAAGTTTCCAGTGCCTCCATGTTACTAAATCCAGTGGATACTTATCAGTTCTCATCTTACTTGATCATCCTTGTTGATTACACTTTTTGAGATACTTTTATTTTGCTTTTTTTGTTGTTTTTTTTCATCAACCATTATGAACATTCTTATTTTGATACCTATTCTTTGGGATTCTGGTCTAGGGCCCCTTTTCACATCTATACCCTGTGGGTGGAGGGGATTTGTTTTCTCCAAAACCTACAATTACTATATGGCTTAAAAATCTGTCTCCAGCACAGAAGTCTCATGAGCCTCAGCTCCAGATATCCACCTGACCCCACAGGCACTACCACTTGTATGCTCCTTAGATATCTCACACTCACACATCCAAAACTAAATTCACATTGTCCTCCTCAAGGTGGACCTACTCTTTGTTTCCTCTCTTGAAGAATGGTGCTACTATGTCCCTGGAGCTAAAATCAGAAACCTGGGAGTCTTCCTTGACTCTATAATTTCTCCTGTCTCCAGAAATTTTATTTTGTTTATTTTTTTGCCTAGAACATTTTTGTCTGCACTCTACTTTTTTTTGATTATCTCAAATTATTCCCCACATACTCCTCATCTCTCTTCCCTCATCGAGTTTAGTTAGATGCTTCTCCTTTGTTCCATGGCAACCCACATTTTGTTAAAGGACTTAGTATACTAAATGCTTTGTTTACCTGCCTGTAGCTCTAATAAGTAGGGGAGAAGGATTAAATTCTTTTGTTTTTTTTTTTATATTAGCAATAACTACCCTTTTACTGCTTTTATAATATTTTTCTAGGCAAAAAGTGATATAAAATAAATTTCAGAAAATTATTTAAGATACATTCCCTATGGAAACATTATTATAAATGGTAGTTAGGTTCTTAGATAATCCAATATCTAATTAACCCATAATATAGCTCAAATTAATTTATAATTCCCCATGAAATTTTCCTATGTATGACCATTGCTCTATAGAATCCCATTTTTCCTTCCTGCCCCTTTCCTATTTATGTCTCATTTTCTTCTTCCATAGCATTTCAGCCACACAATGGGTTAAACAGGCCTATATGAGCTTGTAGGGAACATCCTTGCAGCATTGATTGTCTGGGAAATGGCCAATTGCAGTTCTTAGCAAGAAGAGAATGTGTTGGCACAGATAATGTTTATGCCCCTAGTTGAATCTACATCAATGGATAATTCCTTTATTTATAGAAAAATGAAATGGCTAGAGGTTGTGACTGCCACAATGCCTATCAATTACTGAAATGGGATTGCAATTTCTCCAAATACATTTTCTCTAGACCATTACTAAGACAGCCGATGACCACCAAGGATAAAAGTAGTAATGGTCTGAACATAGGCCAGGTCAGCCATTTATATCAGTTATATATATATAAATGTTGGTTATTTATATCAGTTATATATATAAATGTTTACAAACGTTGGGGGAGCGCGCGCGCGCGCGCGCACACACACACACACACACACACACACACACACACACACACACTCCTTTTGCAATTAAAAATGATCTTGTGATTGCTGCCTGGTCTACCAGTGTGGAAGAAAAACATGCTGTGATTAAAAATCTCTTCTGCCCTGAGATTGTGAGTCCTTGGTGAGAATCATCCAGTCTAAATTCTCCAAACTAAATTTTCAATTTACTTACACCTGAGTAGTTAATGTTCAAATTTCATTCAGGTGTTGAATTCAGCCCAAGAGTACACTTGGACTGCCCTCTGATTAGCAAAAATTAATAAAACTATAAATATTTGCTGCATTGTCCTTCACTTAGTTAGGCTGCCTGATGCTTCTCCTGAAGCAAAGCAACTCTCTTGGGCTGCCAATAGAAGGTTGTCTCTCTCATTGTGTTGATTTCTGGCAGCCAACAGGAATGCTGCTGCATCTCTCAGGGTTCTTATGTAGAAGCAAGGGCTTGATTTCAGCTGGTCAGACATAAAGTTTGTACGTATTAGTCCATCATGTACATGCAACTAGTTCATTGCTCTACTAACCTAGATCTAATTGCCTAAGATAAATTTTCAGTACAAATTCTTGATGTAGATTTTCAACATCTTTGTGTGTTATAGATTTTATGCTCAAAAGGAATCATTTGGCCTTCATATAGCAGCTTATTGCAAACTGTTGCTTACATTTTGGAGGTATTCTTACTAAGTTGTAGGGGTAGTAATTTTATACATAAGCTTAGAGTGTTGCCATGAAGTGGAGTATGCCAAGAGGAATCACAGGTCAGGTCCTTCACCTGTATGTAGAAATAGTGTGTGGGCTAAGGATTACATTTTGTTATTCAGTTAGTATATATTGAACCTGTGAAATACTTAAGAGTTAGCCATAGGCATTTTAGGAAGATTCAAGATTCTAGTTTTTATTTAGCTACTACAAACCCATACTCATGAAATGGTTTAAAAACAATCCCTGGACAATGGTTCATTAACCACAAGCCCATACATTGAATCTGTAGTAAGTGTCGAGGTTAGAGTCAAGGAGTGATCTGAGTAAGAAAAAGTTCATTTGTTAAATATATTCTAGAAAAGATTTATTGAGTATCTACTTTATGCCAGGCATTGTGCTTTTCTGATCTGCTTATTAAATAAGTAGATGTGGGTCCTTATAAGAGTTCTCTTAGTTATCTAGCATGCTGAAAATTTTAGAGTGAAGTACTCATCATCTAAGACAGAAAATAAAATGTTAATTTGCCTGTCATTTTTTCTTTTTGCTTGAATCAGAAATTTGTAATTTTTTAGTGTTAATGGTAGGATAATATAAAGAAAAAAATCAACAGTGAACTTCTTTATTTCTTAAACTTTACTTACTTACTGAATAATCACAGAATGAGTCACAATGATTTTACCAATTTGAACAGCATTGTTTTTTTCCCTTATAAATTATATGACCTTTGTGTTGACAGATAGCATTATTGCCATAAAACTAAAATGAATAGAGGTTGATGACTGACTTTGCAGAGGAAGGCTAAAGGCAAACAATAAGGAAATAACTTGTCTGACCCTGAAATTTCCTAAGCCAATGAAGAAACCACAACAATAAAGCTTTCAATTTAATTTAAATTTTTTACAATTGGTTTATACAGATCTATAATCTTTCTTAGTTAATTGTTAAAAGTTACATTTTGTATCACTATTCTTTTTTACATTAGTTATTAAATAGTCCATTTATTTCCTACTCAATCTAGGTGACATGGAAATTTCCAACTGTATATAATTCAAAATAGTTGGACATTGGTAATCATGTTTATTCATTCATGGGAAAATTATTAAGCTCCTAGATGCTTAACGCAATAGACAATCTTTAGGGATTTACAATAAAGTGGTGGAAGCCGAAATGAATAAACATATAAATAAATATATAATTTAATATCAGCAGTGATAAGTGCTATTTAGAAAAGGCAAAGAGATAAATTGCCATAGAGCAACAATGGGACCTGTGTAGATTAGGAAACACTCTTAATGAGGGACTGTGTCAACAGTGTCCTAAAGGAAGTGAGAGGATGAGTTGGACAAATATCTGGAGTAAGACCCTTTCAGACACAGGGAAGCAAATATAAAGAGTCTGTGGTAGTCATGTGTATCTTCGAGGAACAATAAGGAAGCCAATGATGTTGAACTCCTGTGAAGAAGGGAACAATGGAAGAAATAAGGTCAAAGAGATGATGAAGAGCCACATTATGAAGAGTCTTAAGGTCAAATAAAGATTTTGGATTCTATTCTATGAATGATGGAGAGCCATTGGAGTGTTTTGAACAGGGCACAGAAAGAGAAGAATCAGGCATAATTTCTAGGTTTTTGGCCTGAGCGATTAGATGCACTTAAGATTTAAAGTAGCTGTTGAATGATCTCACTTATATGTGGGATATAAACCCGAAAGCAACAAATGAGCAGGACAAACAAATAGAGACTTATGAACATGGACTATAGACTAGTGATTACCTGAGGACTATAGACTAGTGGCTACTAGTGGGATGGGGGAGGAGGGGTGAGATAGACAGGGTAAAAGGGGTCAAATGTAGGATGATATGGGGAAGATAAAATGGGTAAAAGGGATCAAATATATGGTAGCTGAAGGAAACTGGACTTTGAGTGCTAAACACACTCAAAGTGCTGTGGAATATACAGGTGTCGAATGATAATGTACATCTGAAAATTATATAATTGTCTTAACCAATGTTATCCAATAAACTTAATTAAAAATAAATGAAGTAGCTTTTGGATCACAGCAGGTTTATTCTGTAGCCACTACTACCATTATATTTCTATATTCCTCTTGCCCTATTTTTACCCCCATCTTTATTTTCGATTTAATTTTATTATCAAAGTCAAATATACATATAGCTTAAATATTTAAATAATTCTACAAGATTTTAAACAAACAGACAAACAAATACAGTTTTCTAACTCATCCTGTGAGGCAACCACTTTCAGTTTCCATAGCTGATTCTCTTGATATGTATGTATAACATGTTTTTGTTGTTGCTTGTTGTTTATTCACTTCCAACTATAGGGGACGAGGCTCTAGTACCACACACTGTATTCTTTTTCTCTTCTTATCCTCTTTTCAATATCAGGCAGAGACCATTAGGAACACATCTGATATCAATAGTTAGGAACATACCTGAAAGCAATCATCAAAAGAGACCCTACATCATGAAGAATCAAGATGAGTCTTAAAAGGAGGTAATGTGGTAATCTTAGGGATTGGTCAAAATTTATAAATTGGGGAGTTGATGGAGTAGTCAATGCTTTTAGTTTTTAAACTATGTGAGACCATGCAGAATTACCCTTGCATCAGTTTATTTGTGGTCTTATCCTGTATGTAGGAGTCTTAATGAACTGGTATTTATTATGAGAGTCTGTAATGATGTCATGGTTTGGTCTGGTACAGTCTTGTGAGTCAGTGTACCTTTTGCAAAACATGATTTCTGATTCAATTCTCAATTCATACATACATATATGCATTTAGCTGACAAGTATTATTAGCAAAGCAGACTCAAAACAGTTCTTATAACCTATAAGAACTTTATTGTCTTATAAACTTGATGGAGTCCCTGCCCTCTGTTTTTAAATTTGTTCCACAATGTATGAATGTATGTGAAAGGTTGAAGTGAAACAAATTTAGCAATACTCCACAAACTGATACTCTGCCCTTTAGGAAGTATCAAGCAGTCAGAAATCCTACTAATCTAATAGTTGGTCATGGAATCAATTGTGGTACTAATCTATAGAGGATGTAGCATATAGATCTCACTGAATTCTTTAATAAAATCAACTTAATAAAATGGTTGCTAGTCTTTTCATTGAGTTATAAGTATTTCTTATATTATTGATACAAAAGCTTTGTCAGATATATTTATTTGGATATTTTCTTATTTTGAATATTTCTTTTTAGTCTGTGTCTAGCAGTTTCACTTTTCTTAATTCTGTTTTAGATGGTGGAAGTTTTTGCTTTTATGAAGTCCAATTTGTAATTTTTTTCTCTTATAGAGATTTTTGTGATTAATTTGTAAAATATCTTCTGATCCAGAGAATATAAAGTTCTCTTATTTTTTTCTTTTTAAAGTTTTATAGTTTAAACTTTTAAATTTGGGTATTTTTTTCCTGTACAGACATCCAGTTCTAGTCCATTTATTGAAAGAACTGTAATTTCACCACTGAATTATCTTGGCACCTTTGTCAAAAAGCTATTGATCAGATTTGTGTGGGTCAATTTGGAGACTATTTTGTTTCATTGATCTATATGTCTATCTTGATGCTATTTTACACTGTCTTTATAGTAAGTCTTGAAATCAGAAAGTATAAATTCTCTAGCTTTGATTTTACAAATAGTTTTTTTAATTATTATTTGTGGTTCTTGGGATTTCCATATAAATATTTTAAGACCTTATTTTTTTAGAGCAGTTTTGGTTCACAGCAATATTGAGCAGAAAGTACAGAGATTTCCAATATTCTTTAAGCCTCTCCCATTATAAACATCCTCACCAGAGTGGTACATTTGTTACAATTGAACTTATATTGACACATCATAATCAACCAAAGTCCATAGTCTACTCTTGGTATTGTACATTCTATGGTTTTGGACAAATGTATAATGACATGTATCTGTAATTATAGTATCATACAGAGTATTTTCATAGCCCCAAAAGTCCTCAGTGCTCCACCTGTTTGTCTCTACCCCCGCCCCCAACTCCTGGTAACCACTGATCTTTTTACTGTCCCTATAGTTTTGTCTTTTCTATAATGTCATGCCATATAGTTTTATAGTATATAGCCTTTTCAAATTGGAATTGTACATACTTAGCCCTTATAGATAAACTTCTTTCACTTAGTAATGTACATTTAAGTTTCCTCCATATTTTTCCATAGCTTCATAGTTTATTTCCTTTTAGCACTAAATAATATTACATTTTCTGGATGTACCACAGTTTATGTATCCATTTATCTACTGAAGGACATCTTGGTTCTTTCAAGTTTTGATAATTATAAATGAAACTGCTATAAACAACAACCATGTGTAGGCTTTTGTGTGGATATATGTTGTCAACATTTTTCAGTAAATATCAGAGTCTGAGTACTAAATCATATGTCAAGAGTATATTTAGTTTTGTGAGAAATCACCAAACTGTATTCCAAAGTGGCTGTACCATTTCACATTCTCACCAACATTAAATGTGAGATTTCTTATTGATCTACATCCTCTTTGCTTCTATCCTCTGAAAAAGATTTTAGAGAATTAGCATAATTTCTTTCTTAAGTGTTTGATAGATATTATCAGTGAACTCATCTGGGCCTGGCACTTTATGTTTTGGAAGGCTACTAATTATTGATTCTATATATATATAATAGATAGAGGCCTATTGGGATTGCCTGTTCTTGTGTGAGTTTTGGCAGATTGTGCCTATCAAGGAATTAGTCCATCGTATCGAGATTATCAAATTTGTGGACATAGAGTTATTCATAGTATTCCTTTACTATCCTTTTAATGTCCCTAGTAATTTCTACAGTGATGTCTCCTCTTTCATTTCCAACATTAGTAATTTGTGTCTTTTTTTTCTTCATCTGTTTAGAGGTCTAGCAATTTCATCAATACTTTCAAGCAACCAGCTTTTGGTTTTACTGATTTTCTCTATTGCTTTCTCTATTGCTTTTTTCTCAATTTCATTGACTTCTGCTTTAATTCTTATTATTTATTATTCTTCTACTTACTTTGGATTTAATTTCCTCTTTTTTTTCTAGTTTCCTAATATGGAAACTTGGATGATTAATTCTAGATACTCTTTTCTATTATATATACATTCAAAACTATAAACTTCTCTCTAACACTGCTTTTGCTGCATCTCACAAATTTTGATGAGTTGTATTTTCATTTTCTTTTAGATTAAAATATTTAAAAAATTTATCTTGAAATTTCTTTGTAGACCCATATGCTTTTTAGAAATGTGTTGTTTAACCTCCACATTTTGGGAGAGTTCCTAGTTATATGTTCCTGTTATTGTCCATATAAATTTTTAAATTAAGTTCATCAATTTTTTTAAGTCTGATGGGATTTTGATTGTAATTGGGTTTAATTTATAGATAAGTTTGAGGAGAATTGACACCTATTATTATGGTGTCTCTCAACCCATAAACATGAAAATATGTCTCCATTAACTCAACTTTTCAACTTTTCTCAATTATGTCAGTGTTTGTAGTTTTCAAAGTGCAAGTCTTGCACATATTTTATTAATTTTGCCCCCTAAATATTTTATGCTTTGTGATGCTTTATTAGTATTGTTTATTAAATTTTACTTTCCAATTATGTATTAATATCTTGACCCACCCTTATTACCGGATGTAGGAAAACTCATTCTACCCAAATGTGAGAACCAAAAAGATTGTAGTTATTACAAGAAAAAGAAAAAGTGTAGTGAGCAGAATAGCATTTCTATAGGTAAGAAGGCAATATTTGGGACTTATTTATACTAAAAACTAGTCATTATTTATCTGAAATTCAAATTTAACTGAGCATCTTTTATTTTACCTGAAAACCTTAAGCAGCTATTCTTTTACATTGTGTTGAGATATTTAACTAATGTACTTAGATAAATAAAACAGAAATATAAGAATTTGGAAAAAATTCTATTTTTAGATGATATTATTATGTCCAGAGAACCCAAAGCATCAGTGGTAAAACTAATATGTCATAGGAAATTTAATAAAATAGGTTATAAAATTAGTATTCAAAATAATAGTCTTATTATGTAGGGAAATAAATTGTTTACAAGATGTAATGGAAGAGAGGACCCTGTTTATTATAGCCGAAATAAAATGACTAGGCACAAAACTAAGAAGAAATATCCCAAACATATAATAAATAAAACTATTAAAAGTCTCAAAGACAGAAAAATTTACTTGAACCCATGAAAAAAATGTACCCACATACTTGAATAGAAAGAGGAAACATAAAGATGTCAATTCCGTAAGATAATTTATAAATTTAACACAATCTCAAAAAAAACTACTATCAGTTTTTTCCTGAGATAGAAAAGTTCATTGTAAAGTTTATTTCAATAAATAAATAACCAAATATAGGAAGTCATAAGAAAAGAGAGCAATGGGAGTGAGATAGACCTGCTACATATTAAAACATAATTATAACTGTGATCATGGTGCCTGAATAGACAGACTAAGGAAACAGAATGGAAAACCCACAAGTAGACCTAACTGCTTATGGCAATATTATATGTTGTCATATACATTTAAAGCAGCCTACCAGATCAGTGGGAAATGATGAACTTTTAATAAGTGGTATTGGGATAAACCAAATAGCCATGTGGAAATAAGTAAAACTAAATATATTTCTCATACTGAATATTAGAATAAATTTCAAGTAGATTAGAGATTTAGATGTTAAAAAAAGAAATGTATGAGTAGTAGAAGAAAATGAGTTAAATCCTTATGAAATTAAGAAGGCAAAAGATTATTTAATCTGATAAAGATATTTTTGCATGACAAAACAACACAAAAGAAATATTTACACCAAATGTAAAAAGAAAAAGGGCCTTCGCCTAATCAAGCTAAATAAAATGGCTTCAGCCTTTGTAACAGTCACAAAACGGCACATCGAGGTCACTTTTCTTTCCTTTTATCCTATAACCCACCTCTATCCCCAATAATTTGAAACTGTTCATTTAGAAAGTATGTTGCTCAGGTACTATTTCAATATCTGCTGGGAATGTGATATGAAACTGAATTTTAAGAGTTGTTATTTAGTGGCATTTTTGAGGCAACTCCAATGAAGTTCTGACTCTGTTAAAGCAGTACTGAAAGTTACAGCTCCCACCTTGGGGTTCTCTAAGTGTTGAGGTTAATGGTGAAGAGATGTTGATTTTCCTACTTTACCATTCCTTCCAAGAAAAGAAAGTTTTCCTGCTTTGCCAGTTCTAAGAATGCTGTCCTGAGGAAGATGAATATTTCTTACTGTAAGTGGCATGCATGACTGCTGGGTTAGATCTCTGTCTCTTCATTGAAATCACTGCTCAGGGTTCTAAAAAGGCAAAAGACAAGAAATCTATTGAGGGAAGCTTTCAGTAGATTTTTAAGAGCCAGTGTTTCTCTTTTCTAGAGCATCTTGTGCTTAAATGTTACTCTTCTCTTGGGGGCACTTTACAGGTTTTTGCTTTTCCAGGCAAGCAAGAGACTCAAATTATTTTACTTTCAATCAATTCTGAAGCCTCAAAGACTGAAATTGTCTCTTCAGATCCACTCAGCCCTCAAAAAGAGGTGTGGAAAGGAAATTACTGCACATCTACCAGTGACTGTAGAAACTTGAAGCCGTCTCTTGCTTTTCATTTTCTATGTGGTGGTCAGGAATTGTTGCTAACACTCAAATAAGTAAAAATAAAATGTTTCAACAAATACCTTGGAGAATGCAGTTGGTTTTGCATTGAAAAAGTTTTGCAGTCACTGTGGCAAGTTGTACTATTCATTGACCTGTTCAATTCTCCTTATATAAAGGAGAATTATGCTCTCCCTACTATTAAAGTCAGATGTGGTCATGGAACTCAACTTTGGCCATTGAAATGTAGTGAATGTACTTAATTTCTAGTGTTTGAATCTCTACTTCCCTCATTAGACTAGTAGATTATTGAAAATCACGTCTTCATGAAACCTTTGTGGATAAACCACCCAAACTGTCAGTATGATGACTTTTTCCTTTTATTAACTTCATCTGAATTTATTTGCCATTTATACAAGTACCTCAATTTACTTAATAAAGGTTTTTCAAAAAGAAAAAAAAAATTTCTAAGTCAAACGAGCATTGATTTCTCAAATTCAAGAATTGATGCTGAAAAGTATTCGAGAAATGCCTTTATAATTTGAAAAGCATATGCTCAGCTTCTTAGCCTGTTAAGAGATTAATCAGATAGAATAAATAGGTGGTAGAAATAAAGACAGTTTTCAGTTTTGCAAGTACTGAAAACATTCACCTAGAGGATGTACTTTAACCAAAATAAAGAGGAAAAAAATCTAAGGATAGGAAGTCACTAACTCAGGAAACAGGTTTGAATGCAGAAAAATTGCAAAGGGAAAGTCAGCAGGCAACTATACAACCAGGATACAATTAGGCCTAGAGAGCAACTGACATAGATTGAAACAGAGACTAAGGGAGAGAGGAGAGAAGGGGAAAAAATATTGGAAGTCAGATCTTCTGAGATTTTGAAATATATATGCATTCAAAAATCTTTAAAGAGTCTGTTAGCAGTGCTTCATCCTTCTATTTTCTTTTTATTTTGATTGTCCCTGTGTAAAATAAAGGTTTTATACTTATCTTTTCATCTTTTTATAGTTTTCATTTTTGGTATAAGAAATATATCTTTCTTTTAGGAATGAGATAAATAAACATTATCAGTGATTGAAGTAATTAGCACATAGTTTTCATACTACCATTTGAGTCATTTCTCATATGCTCTAACTAAAAATTTAAAAAAGCTAACATCAATATATAGAAATCTAGGTGATTTTGTTACCTTTTTAAATAGATATTTAAAAAGTTTATCACATTATTCTCCAGATTGTTCACTAACTTGGTAAATTGCAAGGACTGATTTTTTATTTTTATGGGGAAAAAAATTCAATAACCACATTTACAAAGTAGAATTTGCACTAGGCTATGTCTAAAATTAATTTTGAAATGTATTTATTTACATCTTAAATATGACTTCTTTCTAAAATGTTCAAAGTCTCATTTCCACAGCTGCAATTAAGTGACTTTTTAAGGATAATGTTTCATTTGTCTGTATTATGTTAATAATCAGCTAGATGATGTATATCCTCCATCTCTATGTACTCATGAATTATTCAGAAGTATACTCTTGAAAATGCAAAGTAGAGGAATTCAGTTCCTTTTCCCCAAAATGGGACAGAAATGCTTTAGTTTTGGAGAGAGAGAAAGTCGATTCTTTTCTTTTCAATTCTTTTAAATTTGTTGAAGTGAATAGTTGGAAATTATCTAAACATCCAATACAAAAAAAATGCCCAAGTAAACTATAATACAACTATTTGACAAACAATGCAACTAAAAAAACTAATGGTTGGAAAGACAACACAGATATATGGAAAATGTTTATATTGAAAAACTAAGGGGGAAAACATCATAAAAAATATATACACATCATAATTTCAATTAAAAATATCATAGGAAAAAGTTCCAGGAGAAAATGCAATATAATAGTAATGACACTTATGTTAATATGGTAGGACTATGAGTGATTTGTTTCTTCTATATGTTTTCCAATTCTTAAAAATATATTATTTTTATAATGAGAGAAAGCACACCTTTATCAAATGACTAGTGTTTGCTAGAACTGGGCTGTGTGCTAAGAGTATGCAGATGAAAAGAGATATGCTTAGTGATATATATCAAGTTTTCCCTGATGATACCAAAATGTATAAAATTAATATAAATTTCATTGAGATCTTATTAAGGAAAAATGTCATTAAATATCTAGTAAGTGCTTTTCATGTGTACTTTGTCCAGTCCACTCGACAATCAAATGAAGAAGATGATTCTCTTTTTACAGATAGGAAACTAAATTTCAGAGAGTCTATGAAACTTGTCTAAAGTGATATAGTTAATGAGAGATTGAGTTTGGCCTGATTAGAAGTTTGTTCTTAGTCATTTAATAAGGATGTATTAAGCACTGACTATGTACTGAGATTTGTTCTAGGTTAGGGGTATTAAAATGAGCAAAACAAAGACCTTGCCCTTCTGAAGCTTACATTTTTGGTGAGGAGTCAAACAAACATAAATGGCAAGTGATATATTAGAAGCTGAAAGTACTTGAGAGAAAAATAAGGAGGCTAAGAGAAGAGGGGATGGCAATTTTGAATAGAATGAGAAAGCAATGTTTGAGTAGAGGCCTGAAGGAATTGAGGGTATGATTGCCTGAAGGAGTTGAGGGAATGATTTAACTCTGTGGGAGCGCATTTCAGGTAGAGGGAGCAGTAAGTATAAAGGCCTTGAGACAGAAGCATGCCCAGGGCAACTGCAAAGAGACCGGTATGTCTAGAGTTTATAAAACAGTGAAGAGAGTGGAACAAAATGAGATAAAGAGAAACAGCAGGGAGCCAGAGAGTTGGAGCTTTATTGGGTATTATCAAGACAGGAAAACACTGAAAGTTTCTAAGCAGAGTTGTTTCATCTGACTTAGTTTTCAATGGATCATTCTGGCTGCCAATTGCTGCAAAGCTTGTAGGGGAACCAGGGTAGAGACAGGAAACATGTTAAGAGGCTACTGCAGTGAGAGATGATGGTTAATTGTGCCAATATAGGAGTGGAGGACTGTCAAGAGAAGTGAAGACCTGAGATTTTATGTTACTACTTACTTGCAAGTTATCAATTAGCTAGTTTCTTGCATGCTGGTAGGAAATATGAGACCTATAGATCAGACACAAAGGACCTTATTTCATATGACGTAATTCATGTTTGATTCATTCCCCTTATTTTCCAAATCTCACAGGGGGAGGCAGAGTGGCCCAAGTGAATATTGTGCATACAGTGGGTTCGTGTTACAGTTGAGGGATCCCAAACTTAGGAAGGAAATTTCTATATTTTATAGTAAATTATAACCAAATTTGCCTAACCTTTGCTCTCTTTTTCATAGCAATACTATTTTTATTATACTGGATTGCAAACAAACCTGCTCAATCTTTCAGAGGTGATACTATCACTGTCTTTCAAGGATATCTGCTATACAAACCTCCTTGAAAAGATAATCTAGAACAAAAACTATCTGTGCCTTCCTTTGTAAGGTAGGCAGAAATATAAAAGTCCTGTGGAGAATTGTCTCCCAACAAAAATGTAGTTAAAGTGGCTGAATTCTGGAGGTTTTTTTCAGGTAGATCCCAGATCAGATGTGGGATGCAACAGAATGATGCCATGGTTTTTGCTAGACACTGGACCAGATGCTAGGGATATGGTGGCAAATGGACATTCCAGGCCTTGGCCACCATAGGGCTTACCTTCCACTGGAGGAGACAGACCCAAAGTAGATAAACATGTCAAATAAGTGAAATGATTGACCTACTTTATATATAGTTTCTGGGGATTTCAGCTCTGTAAAAATATATGGTTTAATTAGAATCAGGTAAAATTATGACCAGGATAATAAGGGAAAAGGTAGCTTAAACCCCATAGATGAAGTCAAGTGGTCTAGAAATAATTTAATTCTTGTCATCTTTTCTTGAGAAATAGAATTTCCTTGAGTTTGTGCTTTCTTGCAAAAGACACAGCATTTATCAGTTACCTAGACATGCTTAGTATGGAAAACAAACATTAAAATACTCAAAGATTTTATTTTAGGAACAAAATTATTTTACTTTATTTGCTTACAGATATATATATATATATATATATATATATATATATATATATATATATATTTGGAGGTTGTCTGTAATGAGCTATTGTCATAGATGAAAACCTCTCATCAATTTTATTTCTTAGTGATCTGTCTGTTTGTCTGTCTGTATCAATTAGAATAAAAGCTCAATGAGGGGAATTTGTTTTGTTTTTGGACAAATTCTCAGCTTTTAGAATACTGTCTGATATACAATATGTGTTTAATAAGTAGTTCTCGCATGACTACATATATGTTACACTTATTATTTTATATTGTGCTAGTAATAAACAGATTCCTTTTCCTTTCATTTACAGAATATTTAATGTCTGCTTTCTATCACTTTTTTGTACTATAAACACTCTTTAAGTATTGAACATTTAGATGTTTCTCAAACATTTGTAATAATGTAAAATACTGAAGTAATATTTTTGCATATTAACTTTTAATTTTTTTTACGTCTTTAGTATAAATTCAAAGGAGTGAGTCAAAAGGTATTAACATTATCTCCTTTCATGCTGTCTTTTCCAGAAAAATAGGAACAGTTTTCAATGGATGATTGTACCTGTTTCACCTTAAACTCAAACTCATTAGCATTAATTGTTATATTTTTTAAAAAATTCTTTGTGTGTGTAGTAGTCTGGAAATAGAGAATCACATATGCTTTTATTAGCATTTATTTAATATTTCTTGATGTTGTATGTATTTATTTTCATATTTCTTTATTATTTTTTTCTCTGGTGTGAGTTGTCTTTTCATATAGTTTGCCCAGTAGAGCTGCTTGTTGAATTATCTAGTTCCTAAATTCTAGGCAGAATGATGACATTTAGGTTTTTATGAAAATTTTTTCTTAGGTACTGGGGTTGTCCTAGATGGCAGCTTTAGGTGAAGTTCTCCTGGTGAGGCTGAGAAGCAGGGAGATATGTGGGGGCGGGGAAGCATTAGAAGCTCACACGTAGGCACTGAGAACTTCTTGTGTGTGCCCAATGAAGAGAGTCTACTGGAGCCACCATTGATGATAGTCCCTCTTTCAACAGATATCTATTATGCTTGCTGCTATGCAAACTGAAAAAAAATTTTTTTAATTACACTGTTTTTTAAGTATAATAAAAAATAAGGTGCAGTAAGAGACAATAACAAGGAAGAGATAAATGTTTGGAAGACTTACTCAGACCAGAGGAGTCTTTCTGAGGAAGTGGCTTTTTGCCTAGAATCCAAAGGGAAAGATTTCCACAAGGTATCAATGATGTTATATCTCTGGTAGAGGCATTGTGTAAAATGCCATTCCTATAGCCTAGAGGAGCAGCCTGTTCAGCTGAGCTGTAATTTCCTATAGGTCAGAAAGGTGATTTAATCTTGGTATCAATCAAGATGACTGTGCATGACATGCATGACCTATCAGAGGGATGAAAGACTAATGTTCCGCTTTCAGTTCCTAACATGCCTGGCTACCTACTAGTATATGAAATACCTGTGCTTGTTTGAGGATCAAGTAATAAGGTTATTATTGTGTGCCATTTCCCTTATTATTTCCACATGATTGGAGTAGTTACAAATAATTAGAATTCAAAGGAACCCACTCTCTCCTCATTTTATGAATCATGCTATAAGAGCAGCTAACACAGCATAATACACAATACAGTCATAATGCACTCTTCATGAGAGAAATCTTAAGTCACATAAATGCTCTATAAAGCATCTCTATCTATATACAATATCTCTTACAGTACACAGAAAAAATGAAAATTAGTATCTTATAGCTGATTTCATTTGGTTTTCTAACTTTGATTACCACTTCTGTCATTTTGTCTTATCCTAAGCTTATTCTTAATAAATGTATACTTGGGGGCCCAATCTCCTTAAAGGAAAGGGTTTGGAGCCATCTTGCTATTACTGATAATTTAAATAACCTTAAAAAGTCCACATTGCAATGAAGCAAGAATACTGCCATATGTAAAATAGATTTTATTTTCTGAATACTTAGCAGTTTATTTCACATTCTATATGTAACCCTCTATTATAGTCTGTAATTTCTGAAGAGACATGCATGAACAATCCATTGCTAGAAAAAAATAACAATCTTATAGTAGCTGACTGTAAACATTCTCAAAGTCCAAGAGTATAATGCGAATATTTTTTAAACTTCTCATTGTGCTCTTTTAGACTATCTGAGTTAGCTTTAGGCCCTTTCTCCCCTAGTCCTCTCTTCTTTTTTAACTTCTTACCCTCCCCATGTGGTCAAAGCTGGGAAAACCACTGTTCCTGGGTTGATTCTGGAAGGCAAAGAGGAATCAGAGTTGGTGGTACCTCACAGCCCTTCATTGGATTTGGCTTAAACTTTCCAGATTCTCTGGAGTAGAATCTGTTATATAAAACCAACCCCTCTGGTGTTAATAGCACAACTTTGATGTAACTATGTCCAAAAAAAAAAGAAAGAAGAAAGAAAGAAAGAAAGAAAGAAAGAAAGAAAGAAAAGGAAGAAAGAGAGAAAGAGAGAAAAGAAAGAAAGAGAGAGAGAGAGAGAGAGAGAGAGAGAGAGAGAGAGAGAGAGAGAGAGAAAGAAAGAGAACAAAAAGTAAAGAAAGAAAAAGAAAGAAAAGAAAAGGAAATAAAAGAAAAAAGAAAAAAAACCCTCCATCTAGAGGGAAGCTGAGAGGGAAAAAAGTGGGGGGCAGGAGACAGAGAACCTGGATTTGTCACTACGATCTGCCAGAGTTCCTCAAAGTCAGTTTATTCCATGGTAAACCTATTATAGCCACTTACTTCACCAGAAGCATATCTTTATTAAAAAATGTTTTCTAGATCCACACAAGATAATCACAGTTTTGACCTAGCATAAAAATTTAGTGAGGCAAGTACAATCAAGTTACCTATACAATAAAAAATGACTTAAACACCTGTACTTTCCAAGCTTCTTCATAATGTGTATAAAATAAATTATTAGTCCAACAATGACACATAGTTTTACTCAATAGATGGGAAGAAAACTTATTTACTTTTAGAAGCTGCTATTTGTTAGTTTGAAAGTCTTGTTTAAAATTATAGTTGCATTGATAGAGCATTGTTAACTTGAAGCAAAAGTAACCACAACTTCAGCTTTCACACTCTCTGCCCAACTTTCCAGGATTCCTTGTACTACAGACTTTCAGAGGACTTCTGAGTGGCTTATTCTCATATAAAAGATAAATCAGACACCGAGCTGGTTTCAAGTTTTAATTCTTTCAAGTTTCATTCATCAATAAACATGTGTTGGTGACACTATTTAAACCTTAACGTCTTGCTGTATTAAAATAAAATTTTAAAAACTTTTATTTTTTTTTTGAATGCCCAATTTTATAGATTTATTTTCCTCAAAATTGCATTTGAAAGTTATATCATGGCTAAGAATCAGTACCTATTTCCCTTGTAATTATCTTAATCACTTAATCATACTAGGTATAATCGTTGCTTTTCAAAGAGACAGCCAACTAGGCTTTATATCAAGCTTTTACTCCAGAAACTGAAGAATTGTTTTCTTTGTAAACTACATAAAAAGACGCTACATACTAGGTACTAAGAAAAATAGTGTCCCCCACCACCCCAGAGTGCCAAAGTATCTCTTTTATCTCCGGGAATCCTTTCAAGCTCTTTGGATTTTCTATAAAAGTCCATTCTTTGAGATTCAGAAAGTTTCTTTAAATCTAATTTTCTTAGGAGAGTTTTATAAAACAAATCAATAAAAGAATAACCACACTTTAAATAGAATATTTGTTCATATTTCAATTTTCTTAACATTTTTATTTGCTCCCAATTTTGTTTCTTTTTACTGCCCAAAGTTTATGATGGGATGCTGCTCTTTCTTGATATCTCATTAGAAACTAAGAGCAGAAGATGTTGGGGAGCCAGCATTTCCAGTACTGGCTGCTACTGAGACATATAAATTTGTTCAACTTATTGAATTGGCAACTCCTCTACTGCCTAAATTTAAAAATAAGGTGACGGAAAGACTGGCCTTTAAACGTGTTTAAGTGTTTCCAAGCTGGACCTTCTTCATCCTGAGGACCCCAGGCCCACTAGGTCTAATAAATATTGCTAGAATAGAGTCCAATATATTTTGTGCCTCCTACAGACAGCATTTCATGTTCAAACGACCATTACTGGGTTGGTGTCTCTCTGCAGAGAGGCCATAGCTTTTCATGCTGAGCCTATCTCTTCACACAGCTAGAGCAATCCTCTTCACAAGCAACAGCGCTCATTTGCTTAACACTCAGTGCCTTCACTGTCATCTGTTTAAATAGATTAGAAGAAGAGTACTCCTTTTTATACCGGTTTCTCTCTCAATTTAGATAGAAGAATCTCAGTTTCAAAGCCCTCGGCCTCTTTCAAAGCAGTACCTCTATGGTCTGGAATGATGTTTTGAGGATGTGACAGGGTCAGTTGAAAAAACTAAGGGCCTCGCTAGATTCTATTCTCAAATTGCCACTAAAATAAAGTAACTTAGGTCTCCTCAGTGAGAATAAAGGGGTCCTTAAGTTCAGAGAAGTGTTTCTGGAGAGAACAAAAACATTTTTAATGAAGTGACAACATTTTACTCTTTACTTATAGAAGTTGAGTAAACGTTCCTTCTGTGGAAAGCCTCCCTGAGCAGGGTTAAGACCTGGGGAAAAGCTATGACTAGTATGGAGAAGTCACCAAAGGTCAATTGATACTGTCTTGCTCACAAATATTTTCACACACACTCCCACAAACCTCCCAACTACTTATTTGATTTGTCATATAAGTATCTGTTATGGAAAATATCATTTTTCTCAACAAAATATCATAATTTTATTTCATTAATGAAAATGAAAAACAAAGGATTACAAAAGAGAAGCAAAGTTCAACATGGTTCTTTAAAACTCATTTCTTGATCCTCATTAGGATTTCTCTGACTTGGAGCCCTTAAGCATAAGTGTTTATTTTGTATATCTAGTCAACATACCTTTATAGAGTTTCTACACTTTCAGAGCCTTTTCCAAAGGAATTAAAAAGAAATAGAAAACATAGCCACTAATTTCCTCTTACTAACAGTGGGTGGAAAATATACCTGAAATGGCCTGAAACTAAGCACATCTTTATAATGTTATGTCTCCTCTGTGCCACTTAAGTAGATCCAACTCTTCATGACCTAAATACTCCCCATTTAAACAGTTTCATGTTATGTATTGAGGTCTTTAACAACTTCTCTCTCTCCCACCTTCTCTGAATCACTCCACCAGAGTTTCAAAGGTCCCAGGGCTTGTGGATCCTTAGTCTAGGTTCAGATCCTATTGTATACTCTTTACTTTGACATTACGGGAATGGTGTCAGTGGAATGTGAAGCATCACTTTGATGGTTTAGATTGACAGTGCAAGGGTAAGTTGAAATATGTTGGATAACCAGCTAGAACACCACTAATAAGATATGTGATACTATAAGTATAGATGTTGCTGCACACCTTGGAGATATTTTTTTTGTTATTATTAATATTGCTTTCAAGGGTTTATACTGTTAATATTATTTCTTAAAATTATCTTTGTTTCTCAATTACAGATGTAATATGACGTGGTTAAGAAAACATATATACACAGTTATGTGTGCATATATGTGTGTGTGCATTATGTGAAGGTTAAACATGTCCTCATCTTACTCTCCTGATAGTATGAAATGACCCATTCCACAACTTTTTCCTTCTTTATACAAATACATTTAAGCATATAAGCACAGATTATTGTTTGTTATTAAAATAGAAACATGCTGTATGCTATTTGTTTTATTCACTCAATATTATAGACATCCTTGTAAGTCACTAGTTATTGTATTAATATTATCTTTCTAATTTTTTATGCATTTATAAACACACATTTTAACTTTATATAAATGAGGTCACAACACTTCTCATAGGAAATTACCTTTTCATTATATTTTATCTTCTATTATTATCATTAATCTTAATTTTTATCTTTATAATGCTTTACAAATTGCAAACTCTTCTTACATACACCATCTTATTTATTCTTAAAAACTCTGTGACTTGGTTACTATTAACTCTATTTTAGTTGATAATGAAATTTAGAAATGTTGATGCCTTCCCTCCATTATAAAGCTAATAAAGATAGAGTCAAGATTCAGACTTGGCTTGTCTTATTCATTCATGCCTTAGATAGCACTTAATCTTAGATAACGTAGAAAACACCTAAGGGAAGGTAGGCAACCCCTACTGAATGACATTTGACATCCTCTTAACCATATCAAAAAATTGTCAATATTACTTTTTAAATTTGATCTATAAGCCTCTAGCAACAAGCCATCACCTTATCTACAATATCAGTTTGTTTTGCTATGCCTGTTGTATAGACTAGTAAATTCTATAAGGATTTTTCTTAAAACACCTTTTTAACTATTAAACTGAAGTACTGTTCCATTTAAAATGTATTTCCACATCCTATTATTTGTTCCTAAAATCGTTTCATCTACATTTTCTCTGGACTGAGCTCAATTTGATGTACATTAGTCCTAAAGCCTGAATGATTCATCTAAATCCAAGTACATTATTTCTCATTATATCTTGCTTTTCACAACTTAACTTAGCCTATAAACTTGCTTTCTATGCATTCTCCAAATTAATAGCAAAAAAAAAATGCTTAAAGATGAAAACAAAGCTTGCCCTTGGTCTCTTGGGAATATAAATATTGGTCTGAGAAATAGCTTGGCAATTGTCCTGATATATCTCAAGAGGCAAACTTCCCCTTTTCATATTTTATTTGCTAATGGTAATATAAAAAGGATTAATTATAATACCAAGTTTTAAGCATCCAATAATGGAGCTTCAACCAGTAATTAAAGTAGCAACTTTTATGCAAAGATGTTGGTAATTAATAAAAAAAAAGCACATGCTTACAGAGTGTAGGGTAGTATAGTAGAAATAGAATGCGCTGTGGTGATTGAGAGATTCAGGTTTGAATCCTTTTTTGGCTAACTCTTTGACCTTGGAGAGGCTGATTAATTTCTCTCAGCCCATGTTTCTTCAGTTGTAAAATAGGACAAATGTTCAGATTTGTTGGGAGCATTAAATAATACAGTGTGCCCATTGCCATTACAGTGTTTGACATTTAGGAAATCTTTAGTACATAGTAAGTTTAACCACATGTAATTATTGATTCTCAACTGCTTTTTACCTACAAAATTGCTATTTCAAACCTATTGTACTTAACACCTAATATATCTATATATTTAATATAATTAAATAGCTAAAAGTTAATTGAAGCTTTTTAGTCAGGTTCTTTTAAAAGTTCGTTTGTTATTTTCTTTATCACTTTTCCTGACAATATAATTAACTCATTTTTTTTGTATTTTGGTACAAGAGTCTTCTTAAAGATACCTCAGTTCTGTTAAATTAGTAATAAGTTAGTAGTTACATTATTAAACTACATCGTCCTAGCACTCTGAAAGAGTTAAAATATCTCTCTTCTTATGACTTTATTCAAGGAAGATTCAAACTTTGATATTATAACTTATAGTTCAACTGCACAATTTATTATAGACTTAAATTCAGATTTTATATATTCAGTTAGCAAAATAGGGTGACATAGTTTCATAAATTTTTTTGAGTCTTTCACTTTCTTAGACACTTTGAATCTTGACCTAAAAACAGTGTTTTCTAAGTATTTCTCTTAGTTTTAAATCAGATTTGAGTGGTTAGTTTCATTTGCTCACATTTCAGGGGAGTGATAGAATCCTTTGGGAATGAATAACTTTTGGCTACTTACTAAATCCATAGCATTTCCAATGATAGAATATTATATTCCTGTTGTCAAGGAGTTTACAATCATTTGTCTGCCTATAATGGCCCAGATACTATTTCAATAACAGGCAATAGAGGTAAACAAGACAGATATCCTGGCCTTCTTTAATTAAGATTATAGTGAGAAAGAAACAGAAATCAAAATATAAATAAATAACAAATACTAATTTCACATATTGTAAGTGCCATATGAAGATAATGTAAGGTAAGATGGCATGAAGGGAAGGCATCTTTTTGATTGAAACCTCACTGAGACAGAAGCTGCTGTTTGCTGATCCAGGAAGGAATGTTCCAAGCATTAGAAAAAACTATAATGCTCTAAATTGGGAACAAGATAGTGGGCATAAGGATAATATGAGTGTACAAACAACTCTCACCAAAGACAAAAATTTGAGTGAGAACTGTATATTTGGAATCATTAGCTGCAAGTGAAAAGTGAGGAACTGAGAAAAAACACTTGAATAGTGTCTCTTTTAAGGTACAATGTACTCCATGTTAATGAATTCTTGTTCCACATTCCAATTGAAAGGCCAGTTGCGATTCTATTTTTCAATCCTACGGGAAATTTTACAAGTGCACTGGAAAAAAGAGGTTTCTTTTTCCTAAAGAGGAAGACCGATATGCTTATAGATGTAATAATAGTTTCTGTGCCTTCTATACCTTTTTATTTTGTATTTATTTATTTTTATTTTTTTAATTAATTTTTTTTTAGGTGAGGAAACCTTTAGTTGAACTCACAGATTGCAAAGACCTTGTCATCTTATAATCTCTTATTTTTTATTTTTTATGCCTAAAGCACCTGGTCTTCCTAGATGGTCTCCCATCCAAGTACTAACCAGGCCTGACCCTACTTAGCTTCTGAGATCAGACAGGATAAGGCTTGTTCAGGGTGGCATGGCTGTAGATTATACATTTTTATTTTAATTAATTTCAACTGGAAATAAAAGACCTGAATTTTAGGATTGACTCTTTAGAGCTTGGTCTGTCACTTCAGTCAAGCTGCATTTTGTCTTGCTACTCGGCAGAAAATGGCATGCCTGGAATTAAAGGTCTAATAGAAAAATCCCTGAAATTGTTGGATCTGTTTTCTTCTAAATTGGTGTATTATAAGATCATCAAATTTTGGTACCAGCATTTCTGAAATGAAGCCAGAAATACTGAAAATACAACTTTAAGCTGTTTTTTCGTTCTTGCTCCTCCGCTAATAAAAGACACGTGTTTTAACTAGGTTAATGCTTTTCCTGGATCTCCAGTTATAGTACATCTTCATTTTAGTCACGAATACCATAAATTTTCATTTCCTGAATTATCTGAGCTGAAAAAATAAGCAGAGTTATGCAGTTGGACCAGATTCTCAAATCTTTTTAAAGAAACTTTTCTTCTAAGAAAAAAAAGCAGGATTTGAAGTCTGCAAAAACATTGTCAGCAAACCTTGTAATGTGTCAAATTTAAAATATAATAAACTGGACATGGTTCCATAGTGTAGCAGTTAGCATACTTTATATGCTTTACATGCAGAAGGTCCTGGGTTCATGTTCCAGTGGAGCAACAGTCCATGGTCTATGGCCATGCCACCCTGAATAAGCCTGATTCTGTCTGATCTCAGAAGCTAAGCAGGGTCGGACCTGGTTAGTATTTGGATGGGAGACCACCTAAAAGACCAAGTTCTGTAGGCATAAATAATAATAAATTATATATATGTACATATATATATATAATTTGTAAAAAAATTAATAGCTTTCCTACTATAATGTATCGAAGCATTATTATCTCATATTCTACTCTAGATTTCTTATTTATGTATTTATGTATTTATGTATTTATTTATTAGGCAAGGTGACCCTTGGTTGACCTCACAGAATGCAAGGACCTTGTCAGTTTACAATCTCATATTTTTTATGCCTACAGCACCTGGTCTTCCTGGGTGGTCTCCCATCCAAGTACTAACCAAGCCCGACCCTGCTTAGCTTCTGAGATCAGATGGGACTGGGCTTATTCAAGGTGGCATGACCGTAGACTACTCTAGATTTTTAAAATTCTCGACATCAGAATTTCTCAGCAAGGTAGAATAATTGGCATTAGTAGGAATTGAAATTAATATTAGACACTGTAGTCAACAATTTTTTTTTTAGCTAAAGATATCTGGGCTAGGTCATTTGGTATTCCCAAAGAAATTCAATTTGCCAAATACATTTTCCTTAGAACTCATTAAAAAAAGGAAGAAACTGAAATAGTGACAAATTATCTAAAATCAACTAATCTGTGATTTTCTGATGATTGTGATTATGATACAAGAACACAGGGCACGCTTTTACCAGGAAGTTGTAAGTCTGATGCAAATAGGCACAACTACATTTTGTTTTCTGGTGCTAATTGGCAATTATAGAAAGTCACAGAAGATGAAGGCATGGATATAGAAATGAACCTATAAAAGTGATTTATTATTAGAAACATACGTTATGAGTAAGTAACATGCAAAATATTTAGCCCTGGTGGGCAGGTTAGAGGAGAAACTTATTAATTTATTATGAATTTGATTTAATTTTTATTTTAAAATCAAGCAAAACCATATAAGGAGGTGTATAGTAGAAAGTCTCACTAATACCTTCTCTCATCCATCCTAGTTTCTTGTCTTCTCCTCAGGTCAAGTAACTATACTTATTTGCTACACATTTATCCTTCTAGGGTTTCTTTATGCAAATTCAAGCAAATACAACTATATATTCATATTCTTTCTTTCTTGCTGCTGCGAAGTATTTTGTGAATGGGACACTTGTAATATATATGCTTTGAGACATGTAAGTGTGGCATGTTATTAGTGTATTTTCAATGCTCACACCAATTATTAAGTAAATATTTTCTCCACATTACACATGAAGAAACTGAAGATCAGGGCAGTTAAAACATGTCTCAGGTGCACACATGTTAGAGCTAGGATTCAAAGTTCTCCTTTTTGCACTAATGATCATTTTTGCTATAACTTCAGCAGTTTAGGACTTCTAATGTCAGACCTGTAATTGTAATGTCAGGACTGAATTCTGTAGCTCTTAAACAACTAATTCTATTATTTTTGTATTCAAAGAACTTCATGGGATGTTTGATTTTTTAATTTTCAAAATAAAAATAACTTTCTTCTGACTAGCTGTATTTTTATAAATTAGAGAGTGAATCTCATGTTAAACCGAGCTGTCCAGATAAAATCACTATTAATGTTTTGGTATTTATCCTCCTGAATCTTTTTGTATGTAAGCGATACCTTATCATGCAGTATTTCAGGGCAGTTGTGGATTGTCAGAAAGTGATCTTTTTCACACACACTCATGCACAGTGTTAGTTTTTCATTTAGTTAGCAAAGAATATGGAGTCTGATTGGTAGTTGAGTGGTCACAATGGGCAGGAGCAGCACAGCATATCTTGGTGTGATTTTTCCCTGGCCCCAGTTTCCTTTGTGAGGTGCACCGCTGCTAGTGATAATGTTCCTGCATGTTACAGTTCTGCCTCAACTGAGAAAAGAAATAATAGAATTTTTGCTCTATTCCAACTGTTTTTATACAGCCTACAACACCATTCCCAAACAATCTACATGTTGCCACTTAAGCAAATGTCTATAGACATGTCAGTTCTTAATGCATGGTCATGCGTCCAGCTGCTATGGGTTTATCAGGAGTCACTTGTAAATTTATCTACCATAGTTTTATCATTTTATCCCTTTTGAACATCGTCGTATACTTATGGCCTTTCATAGTCCAAAATAATTCCAATCTACAGTTATACATAATTTATTCTGGATTCACTAACATACTCCTCATGTTTTGGCTGATGAGAACCTTTTCAAACCAGGTCATTGTTACTACCACCGGAAAGTTTGGGAAATATTCTTGTTGTCATTTAACTAGACGTGCCAGAGTTCTCCTGTCCCACAAATGGAATCAGCTTCTAGAAACTAAATTTGGGACCTAGGACTGCATATTATGCTGTTTTGTATGATTAATGGGCTAGAACATGATGATAAAGGCCTATAGGCTGTTAGTGATGAAACATTTTCTTTTCTTTCATTATTAATGAATTCATGATATATCCAATTTACCACTTTTTAAATATTACTTAAAATGATCATTAATATCATTTTTTTCCTCATTTTAAGTTACAGTTTTTTCTTTGTTTACTCATTTTGATTTTCCATTATAAATATTGTATTTATATATAGTACTGTAAATATTCAATTATTAATAACTTACCAAACTGTATCTAAATTTCTTTCTATGTTACCCTCAAATTTATAGTTTAGTGTTCTTTCTTTCTTACTCTTGGCTCCAGCATTCCAGGAATTTAGTATGCAGGTCTCAGTTGTCTCCTATGTCAAGAGTTACTGGAGTACCAACTGCCTAACAAGAAAAACAAGGCCAACTTTTTTTCAAGGAGGTACTAAAGAAATAAGTTAAGTGGTGAAAAGCGAATCATAGAAACAGTAAAAAGATCAGTGGTTGCCGGTGGGGGAGGAATAAATAGGTGGAGCATAGGAGATATTTAGGGCTGTGAAACTATTCTGTATGAAATGGTAAAGGTGGATATCATGTCATTTTACATTTCTCAAAACCCATAGAATATACAATATGATGAACCCTAATGTAAACAATAGACTTTAGTTCATAATAATGTATCAATATTGACACATCAATTGTAACAAATGTACCACACTTTCAAGGTACTAGCAATACAGGAAACTGTGCGAAGACGAAGTCTAAACTGTGAAAATTCTCTGTACTTTCTGCTCAATTTTTCTATACTCGTAAAACTAAAAACATCTCTTAATTAAAAAAACATTCTGAGTCTTCAGTCTTTCAAAGATAGGAGAAACTTAGATTTTTAGACACTTAGATGCTTAGATAAACTCCCAAATTATTAATAGACAAGAACAGCAAAAAAGGCAACTAAAAACCAGTACAATCCTTTGGGATTGTATCTATATTTATCCTTTTAACCTCATTATCTTTCTGAGTTCTAGTGTCATATCTTTTCTCTCTGGATCATTAAATGTTGAACTTTAATTTTTTTTGGCTTTTGGATGATTATAACTTTTCCTTACCTAAGGAATATACTAGTTTAACTTTCCAAAATAATTATGAGAGAGGGGAGTGAGGTAAATGGGAATAAATAAATAAACAAATGGGAAGGGCCTTGCTTGAACTGACAAAAAATTTATTATCCAACAAGCCTGACTGGTTATTAGTAGAAATCACTGGATAAAATCTACTGATATCACACCTCCCTTAGTAACCCAGTGGCCTCATGACTTAAGTCTAGTCAGTTTCTACCCAGGGCATACTTAGCTCACATTCCTTCCTTCAGATTCCTGGTGCCCCTTGGAAAATCTGGCTGTGGTGATATAGATTTTACTCTAGTCCCACTCTTGACCCAATTTGCAATATTCTAGTTACAGATTGGTAGAAACGCATACACACATGCACTCATACACATATGCACACGCATACGCACACACATACACACATTAATCAGCCCTGATTTAAATAGAGAAGGGAATAGAAACTAAATAGAAGTGGGATGGTTACAGACATCTTGGCAAAGCTTATTCCCTAAATCTATCATTTGTCTATTTACTATATAATGTCCCTGCCATCCAAATATTTAAAATTTTTATATAGTTAAATATGTCCGACTTCCCTTTTGGTAAATGTTAGGTTTCCTCTCTAGTTAAGCAGGTCTTCTCATTCCTATATTTTACATGTAGTTTCCTGAAATTTTTTTTTACGATATCCAAAAATCTCCTGATTTTTATTTCTTTACCTTTTACACTTAAATCTTTATCCATCTGGAATTAATTTTTTAGTACATGATATAGAGGTATTATTTTCTTTCATATGAATAGCCAATTATTAGTCACTAGATAAGCCAAGTATCAGTCACTAGATAAACCACTTCTCCTTATAAAAATAGTACTTGGCCACATATTTTATTCTTATTTATACTGGCATACTATTTTGTTGATTATAAATCCGTTTCTACTTATCTATTTGTTCCAGTGTAAATCCATATTGAATTGACCACTGTGCAAAGGAAAGATCCTATGAATGTACAGAAAAAAATAAGTCAAATACAAAGAATCCTAAATCAGAATAATTTCAGAATTAATTATTAACTCTGGAAACTAGAAGACACCAGGGCAACACCTTGGAAAATATGAAAGAAAATGTTTCCAACCTAGAAATTTTATAGCAGAGAAATTATCAGTAAAGTATGGTAGTAGAAAAAAGACTTTTAAACATACAAGATTCCAAAATATTTACCTCATACACCATTTCTTAGGAAGCTACTGTTCGCCACCCTTTCTTAGGAAGCTATAGGATTCCAAACAAATCAAGGAGGAAACAGAGAAAGAAGAAAACAAGGATGCTGGAAACAGGAGGAAACTGATAGAAACCAATGTGCTTGTCTTGAGAGGAGATTTAGAAAACTGACACAGAGTTAGGGGTTGAATTAGTGACAAATATACAGAACACCAGGTAAATGATTAAATAGTAACATAATTATTACTCCAGTGAAATAAAAAAGGATATTCAGAAAAGGAATATGATTTGCTTCATAGCTCATCTATGGATGGTATTTATATAATTGTAATATCAAAAACCACAATGAAGTGGACAAAGATATAAGTGTGTGGGAGGAGCAGGAGGAGGAAAAGTTGCTAAATCCATATATTCCATAGCGGGAAGTCAAAAATTAGAGAATAAAAATCAAACATGTTATTTAGAGATATGAAGGCAAATTAAAAATAACTACCTAAAAGAGATACAAGTGGTTGCTTTTGGAAAGGGAACAATAAGGGAAGAAGGAGTCCGGGAACTGCTATTTTTCACAAGCAAAACCCCCTGTCATGTTACTCTTTAAACTCTCTTAAGTATAACTTTTATAAACATAACTAAAAATAAAAATGTTTATATAAAAAAAAATAAAGTAATTTGCAAATGAAAACTTCCCAGCTACATTTAGTACTATTTTGAGTTCTTGTGTGCATTTAAAAAATGTTTTAAAACTAGAATGAACTTCAATGGCTCAAATTTTCTTTAACAGCAAGTTTCAAAATTTAGAACAGATTTTTCTTGGATTGAGTGCACATTTCTCACCACAATAGAATGCATATGTAAATATCTTGAGAAATGTAAATGGGAGGTGACAGTCCCAACATGGGAGATAATTCAGGGTTCAGGAAAGTAGTTCTTCACTCTGAGTTCATTTTTAATTGGTAGAGACATATATAAGAAGAAGAATAAGCATCTGTTTTTGTTCTTGTTCCATGTCTGGCCTCAAGCACAAAAATCAATGAGCTCTTCTGAAATTTCCAGTGCCAGTGTTCAGATCAAGACATTAATAAGTTCAAGTCGGTTTGGAGAAAAGCAGCTCAACTCTGATTCATACTTCTGTTTTGGGAAGGTTGACTTCCTGCTTTTTACCTTACATCTTTTCTAAAGATTATTTTCTTTCTTACACATCCCTGCTTTTAGTTTCCATCAAAGCCTCTTCATTGCCTTTCAAAATGGATCTGTTTCGTGACTCATTTCAGAGGCAAGTGACTACCTACTATTTTACACTGTCCCATTAGATGTGTGTCTGTGTTGTCTTTATGCATACTTGTGGGCTTTTAAATCCAAAATTCTTCAACAATGGTGTCCTTGTTCCCTAGGACACCATTCTTTGAATGGCTCTTAACCATTGGAAAGCATGTTATAGAGATGCAAAAGAATGGTACTAATTTATGTAATTCAGAGTTGAGAGGTATAACCTTGACAAAAAGGTTAAAATATGACCTAGGTCATATATATATATATATATATATATATATATATATATATATATATATATATATATATATATACTTTAACATCTGAGGGATTATGATGTAATTTGCTTTGACATTTTTTCCCCCTATCAGTTATTCGGCCACAAAGATTTGGATATTTTTGGACATGATTGTTTGTGCTCTTATAAGTTAGTTCCCCTTCCACATGTAATATGTCACATATCCAGAGAGAAAGAATCAGGGTCCATGTAATTCAGACATTTCTCTTTAACAATAACTGTTGTTTGTGGATATATTTGAATCCACACTCTGATATATAAAAATAGTACATTGCCATATATTTTATTCTTATATATACAATTGAGTATACCAGTGGGTTCTGATACTGTTGATGACTTCTCCTTTACTAAGGTAACTAGTGATAACCCTAACAAGTATGGCTAAATGAATGTTTTGTTTCAGTATAGATACTCTTCTTTATTCATTTTCTTTTTCCAGTTGGTTTAGGCTACATCATGATGCTCATTTCTTGCCTCCGGACCCTTATAGATGAATACTGTTTTGTGTTCATGTACTTATTCAAAGTATGGCTAGTAAGTCCTGAGATTTTACCAGTTAATGTCTATGTAAAGCTTTGCTCCTCACAACTAAGCTCTGAAGATTGCTCAATGAGTCATTAGAGTTCCATGTCTTTCCCTGAGCACCCCAAATTTGTATTGCTATTTGGTTGTTGTTGAGCTCTGTGGGATCAGCATGCTTGGATGGTTATGTCTTCTTTATTCTGTGGCCATGGGAGAGGAGGTTGAACACTCTTTTGTGGGAAGAGTCTTTTCCTACTTAAAGTCTTGTTTAAAATTCATCTATTTATTAGAGCTTGAACACTTCCTGTGAGTTAACATTAAGTCAGGTTAATACTGTTTAATCACTTAATCTTTTTTGGGGGGGAGAGATTATACATATGCATATACACGTGTGTATTTGTGCAAAAGTATAAATGTGTATATACATATATTACATATATATGTAAAACCATGAACATTCAGAATGTCATATTGAATGTGCCAATAAAATGGGTCTTCTAACCCAGTTTTTATGGCAAGGACTTTAGGGAGTTTTGGGGCGGGGGAGAGAATATATATGGCTTTTATTCTCTCAGTTCTGTCTTAAAATGGGCATAACTCAGAATGTCATTAGCTTTTTTCTTAGTTACCTTTTATGAAGATATTTTCTATAGATTTTAAATGAAATATTTTTGAGTTTATAAAATATATTTTGCATATTTTCTATTTGAATTTATAACTTTTGTAATGGGGAATGTATGATGAACTTATGCTTTTAACTTACCTGTATCTTTATATTTAAAGTATGTTTCTTCCAAACAACAAAGAGTTGGATCTTGCTTTTTTAAATCCAGTTTGACAATCTTTACCTTTTACATAAAGTGCTTAGTTCAGTTAAAGTAGATGCAGTTATTCATATGGTTGAATTTTGGTTTGTCATTTTGATATTTGATTCTACTTGTCCTATCTGTTTCCATTCCCTTATGTCTCCTTTCCTGCTTCTTTTAGGTAAATAACTACACTTAGTATTTCTTTTTATTTTCTCTATTGAATTTTATCTATATTACTTTGTATGTTTTTTTGTGATTGCTTTAGAGATAATATAGTTTTAGGATAAACTATATTTAAAGTACATGAGCAACATAAGAACCTTACATCACTACGATTCTATTCTCACCTCTACCAGCTCTTCCACTTTGTTTTTGACTGTAGTTTCTATCTCTGCTAAAATTTCTCATCTGTTCACACGTTGTCCAACTTTTACACTAATTTCTTTAATGTATTTGTCATAATTATTTTAAAGTCTCTATATGATAAATCCAATATATGAACTCTCTCCAGATTTGCTTCTATTACATTCTTGATCATGAGTCACATTTTTCTTGCTTCTCCACATTTGTCATGATTTTTAATTTTTGTCAGGTATGTATTGTGAAAGGATAGTATAAATAATATTTATCACCATAAAAGTGTTGTTGTTTCTTCTGTAAGGCTGTTAGTATGAGGGGTTAAGTCAATCTAATCTGTGGTGGAGCTGGAACAGGCACTTTCCCAGCTTAGTTGTAGTTGCCACTGGCTTCAAATGTTTTGATAGTGAGATCAAGATATGCTCTTACGCAGGGTTTGGTGAGACTCTGGAGATCCCAGTTGCCAACATCAAATTGTCATTGGGAGTCCTCTTTGTTCTCTAGTCCTGCTCCACCTTTCTGTACCTCTCTTCACCTACCTGCCCAGTTCTAGCCTCAGGAGGACTGCCGAAGTCCTCTCTGTTAAGGCCCCAGAGTAGCTTGAAGGAATTTCTCTTTGGATTTAAAAAAATGCTTTTAAGCATTTATTTATTTATTTAAATAATTTATTGAGTTGAAATTCATATTTTATAAGTTAACTACTTTAAAGTGAAAATTTTCAGTGCATTTAGTACATTCACAATGTTATGCAAACACCACTTCTACCTAGTTCTAAAATATTTTCACTACTCCCAAATAAAATTTTTTATCTATTAAGCAGTTTCTCTCTGTTATTATTCTTCCCTGAGCCCCTGGCAACCACCAATATACATTCTGTCTCTTTGGATTTATCTATTCTGGATATTTTATATCAATGAATTCATAAAAAATGTGCTCTTTTGTTTTTAGCTTTTTTTACTTAGTATAATATTTTGAAGGTTTTTATTGGTGTCTCTCCTTGCCCTCACCTTTCATTATCCACTGCTTTTGCTTGCTGAGAATGTGGAGTGGCTTCTCTTCATTCTCCTGCCTATCCCTCAGGCTTCAATGGACCACTGTCTGGTGTTTATATTTGGTGAAGTTTCTGTCCTGTTCCTATCTCCAGCCTTTGACATTGATTAAATACCATGGGAAAGAACTGACAATTTCAGGAAAATTTGCTTGTACTTGATTAGGGTGCTCTGAACCAAATTCATCACAACAGCCCCTGTAAAGCTGTTACAAGTCTTTTCAAAGTCTAACTAGTTTCTTCTTAACTCTACTTTTGGCAGATTTATCTTCTTCTTGATATTTTGCCAGGGAGTAAAGAAACTGTGGATCTCTTTTCTGCTGGATGGATTCATCACTTCTGGAATGTAGGTCTTTTGTGTTTCTTTGCATACTCAGTAATCCTTAATAAGAATCCTTGCTTTGTTCCTAATCTTAGAGGAAAAGCTTTTACTTTTTCACGATGGAGTATGTTTTTGTGGGTTTTTCATATGTGGTTTTTACTATGTTGAGATAGTTTCTTCCTAGACCTCCTTTTTTTTTTTTTTAGTATTTTTATCATGGAAGTATGTTGAATTTTGTCAAATGCCTTTCTTCATCAAATGAGATAATCATGTGGATTTATTATTTATTCTGTTAATATGGTATGTTGCATTGATCAATTTTCATATGTTGAATATTTCTAGAAATAAATCCCACTTGGTCATGGTGTATAATTCTTTTAATATACTGATAAATTTGGTTTGCTAGTATTTCTTCTGTTATTGATTTCTAACCTCATCGTGGTATGATAAGAGAAGGTACTTTATATGATTGCTAGCTCTTTTAAATTTATTTAGTCTTAATTTGTGGCCTAACATATAGTTTATGCTTGAAAATGTCCCAAATGCATTTGAGAAGAATGTGTAATCTGTTGTTGTTGGGCAGAGTGTTCCATATCTATATCTTAGAACTAGTTTGGTTTTTATGTTCCTCAAGTTTTCTATTTCCTCCTTATTTTTCTATCTGGTTATTCTATCCATTTTTGAGAGTGAAATATTGAACTCTATCATTGTAGAACTGTCTATATCTCCATTCAATTCTGTCAATTTTTGCTTTATACATTTTGGTGATTTGTTATTAGGTGCATAAATGTTAACAGTTGTTAAACCTTCTTGCTTTATTGAACGTTGTATTAGTATGTAATGTCCTTTTTTGTATTTTGAAAAGTCTATTTTGTGTGATATTAGTATAACTAACCTGCTCACGATTGAATACTATTTGCATGAGATATATTTGACCATTCTTTCACTTTCAACCTGTTTGTATCTTTGGATCTAAAGTGATTCTGCTGGTAGACAGAGTAAAGGAGGTTGAATATGTTGTGACAGAAAGAAATCTAACTATGGGAGGTAAACACATAGTGTAAATATATACATGCCTTACTGTTAAAGTGTACAGAGAAAACTTATTGGATTACTTTAACCAATGCCACTATAAAAAATTAATTAATTAATTAATTAATTAAAATTAAAATAAAGTGATTTTGTAGTAGACAGCATATAGTTAGGTCATTTTTTAAAACCCATTCTGCCAAGCTCTACCTTTTAATGGAGGGTTAAATACATTTACATTTAAAGTAATTACATTTAAATTTATTTACATTTAAAATAATTACAGATAAAGAGGGACTGACTTGTGCTATTTTACTATTAGTTTTCTATATGCTTTGTAGCCTTTTTGTCCTCTATGCCTGAATTACTGTATTATTTTGTTTTTAGTTGAATTTTTCATGTCTTGATTATTTAAATATTTAAGTATTTTAATGATCTTCTCATTCCCTTTTATGTACACTCTAAAACTATTTTCTTTGTAGTTACCAAAGGGATTACATTTAAAATCCCAAAATTATAACATTATGATATAATTTTTTAAAATTAACTTTATTAGGGTAACATTGAATAATACAATTATACAATTTTCAAGTGTACATTATAGTTTCACATCCGCATACTCTATTGTATTTACCACCCAAAGTCCAGTTTTCTTCACTGCCATATATTTGATCCCCTTTACCCACTTCACCTATATTGGATCCCCTTAACCCATCTACTTCTCCCCTCCTTCCTCTTTATCCCCTACCCCATACCCTCTGGGAACTATTAGTCTATAGTCCATGTCCATGAGTTATTTTTTTTTATCTTGTTCATCTGGTGCTTTTAGGTTTACATTCCATACATAAGTGATATCATGTGATTTTCGACTTTTTCAGTCTGGCTTAGTTCACTTGGTATAATTATTTCAAGGTCCAAACCATGTTGTTGCAAATGGCAGTATTTCTTCTCTTCTTATGGCTGAGTAATATTCCATTGTATATATGTACCACAGCTTCTTTAGCCAGTCATCTATCGTAGGACACTTTGGTTGTTTCCATGTCCTGGCCACTGTGAATAATGCTGCTATGAGCATCAGTGTGCAAATAACTTTACGGATATGAGTTTCAAGTCTTTGGGAGTAAATATCCAGTAGAAGGATTGCTAGTTCCTATAGTAGGTCAATTCCTAGTTTTTTGAGGAAACTTCATACTGTTTTCTATAGTGGCTGTACCAATTTGCACTCCCACTACCAGTGTATGAGAGTTCCTTTTTCTCTGCATACTCTCCAGCATTTGTTATTACTTGTCCTGTTGAGTATAGCTATTCTAACAGGTGTGAGATGGTATCTCATTGTGGTTTTGATTTGCATTTCCCTAATAGCTAGAAATGTTGAGACTCTTTTCAAATATTTGTTGGCCATTTGTATGTCCTCTAGGGAGAAGGGTTTGCTCAGGTTCAATGCCCATTTTTGATAGGATTGTTTGTTTTTTTTGTTATTGTTATTGAGTTGTATGAGTTCTTTGTATATTTTTGGATATTAGGCCCTTATCAGAGGCATTGCTTGCAAATATATTTTCCCATTCAGATGGTTGTCCCTTTATCTTACTGATGGTTGCTTTTGCTGAGCAGAAGCTTTTTAGTTTGATGTAGTCCCATTCATTTATTTTAGCTTTTACTTCCCTTGCTTTTGAGGTCAAATTCATAACATCCTCATTAAGTCCAAGGTCCTTGAGTTTAGTTCCTATGTTTTCTTCTATGAATTTTATTGATTCTGGTCTTATATTCAGGTCCTTAATCCATTTTGAGTTAATTTTGATGTGTGGTGATAGACAAGAGTCTAGTTTCATTCTTTTGCAGGTGGCTTTCTGGTTTTCCCAGCACCATTTATTGAAGAGGCTTTCCTTTCTCCATTGTATGTTTTTGGCTTTTTTTGTCAAAAAAGTAAATATGAGTTTACTTCTGGACTTAAGATTCTGTTCCACAGGTCTATGTGTCTGTTTTGCTGCCAATACCATGCCATTTTGATTACTGTCGCTTTGTAGTATAATTTGAAGTAGAGCAGAGTGATGCCTCCAGATTTTTCTTTTTTCTCAGGATGGCTTTGGCAATTCAGGGTCTTTTGTGCTTCCATATAAATCTGATGATTTTTGGTTCTATTTCTTTTCAAATTGCTCATGGCATTTAGATAGGGATTGCATTAAATCTGTATAATACTTTAGGTAATATGGTCATTTTAACTATGTTGATTCTTCCAATCCAAGCACAAGGAATATCTTTTCATTTCTTTGTATCTTCTTCGATTTCTTTTAATAGGGTCTTATAGTTTTCATTATATAGGTCCTTCACATGTTTTGTTAGGTTTATTCGTAGGTATTTTATTCTTTTTGTTTCAATTGCAAAAGGAATTATTTTTTCCATTTCTTTTTCTGATACTTCATTATTAGAGTTTAGGGACGCTATGGATTTTTGAACGTTGATTTTGATTTTGCAACCAGAAACTTTACTGTATCTGCTTATTGTTTCTAGTAGTGTTCTTGTGGAATCTTTAGGGTTTTCTCTATAGAGAATCATGTCATCTGCAAATGGTGACAGTTTGATTTCTTCTTTTTCTATTTGGATGCCTTTTATATCTTTTTCTTGTCTGATTGTACTCTCTAGGACCTCCACTGTTATATTGAATAACAGTGGCGATAGTGGACAGCCTTGCCTTGTTTTTAGTTTTTTAGAAGGTTTTTAGTTTTTCACCATTAAGTATAATGTTGGCTGAAGTTTTGTCATATATGGCCTTTATTATGTTAAGGTATTTTCCTTCTATACTGATATTTTAAAAGTCTTTTGATAGTCAATGGATGCTGTATCTTCTCAAAAGCTTTCCTGCATCTATTGATGTGATCATATGATTCTTATTTTTTAATTTGTTTATGTGGTGTATCACATTAATTGATTTACATCTGTCAAACTCTCCCTGTGCCCCTGGGATGAAGCCCACTTGATCGTGGTGTATAGTCTTTTTAATATGTTGCTGTATTTGCTTCACTAGTATCTTATTTAGGATTTGTGCATCTGTGTTCACGAGAGAGATTGGTCTGTAGTTTTCATTTTTTGTGTCATCCTTACCAGGTTTTGTTATCAGAGTAATACTGGCCTCATAAAATGAGTTGGGAAGTGTTGCCTCCTCTTTGATTTTTTGGAAGAGTTTGAGGAGAATATATATTAAATCTTCTTTAAATATTTCATAGAGTTCATTGGTGAAGCCATCTGGTCCTGGACTCTTCCTTTTTTGGTAGGCTTTTGATGATTGTTTCAATTTCCAGGCTGCTGATTGAAAATTTAGATTTTCCAGTTCTTGATTCAGTCTAGGAAGATTGTATCTTTCTAAGTACTAGTCCATTTCTTCTAGGTTATTAAATTTGGTGTTATATACTTTTTCATAGTATTCTTGTATGATCCTTTGTATTTCTGCAATGTCAGTAATTTCCTCTCTTTCATTCATGATTTTGTTTGTGTCCTTAATCTTTTTTCTTGAGTGAGTCTAGCCAGGGGTTTGTCAATTTTTTTAACCTTCTCAAAGAACCAGCTCTTTGTTGCATTTGTTTTTTCTCTTTTTGTTGTTTGTTTGTTTTTAATTTCATTTATTTCTGCCCTAATTTCAATGATTTCCTTCTGCTGACTTCAGGCTTCATTTGTTCTTCCTTTTCTAGTTTTTTAAGATGAAGCATTAGGTTGTTTATTTGGGCTCATTCTTGTATTTGGAGATAGGCCTGTAATGATATGAATTTTCCTCTTATGACCACTTTTGCCATGTCTCAAAAGTTTTGATATGTTGTACTATCATTATCATTCATTTCTATGTATTTCTTGATCTCCCTTTTTACTTCTTCTCTGACTCACTTATTCTTCAGTAGCATGTTGTTTAATCTCCATGTATTTGTGGTTCTTCCTGATTTCTGTTTGCAGCTGATCGCTAGTTTCAAAGCATTATAATCAGAGAATATGGTTGGTATGATTTCAACCCTCTTATATTTGTTGAGGCTATCTCTGTGTTCCAGTATGTGATCGATTCTTGAGAATGTTCCATGTGCACTAAGAAGAATGTATAAGCAGCTATTTTGGGATGGAAGGCTCTGTAAATGTCAATTATGACTAGTTAGGCTAATGTGTCATTTAAGGATATCATTTCTAATTGATTTTCTGTTTGGATGATCTGTTCATATCTGACAGTGGGGTATTTAAGGCCCCTACTGTGATAGTGTTTGGTCTGTTTCTCCCTTTAGTTCTGTTAGTAATTGCTTTGTAAATTTCAGGGGTCCCTGATTGGGAGCATAGATATTAAAATGTGTTATGTCTTCTTGATGCATGATTCCCTTTATCGTTATGAAGTGTACCTCAGTATCTTTCTTTACCTTTTTTATTTTGAAGGTTATTTCGACTGATCTTAGTATCACTACTCCCGCTTTTCTCTGAATGCCATTTGCTTGAAATATCATTTTCTAACCATTTTTTTTTCACTTTGACTGAGATGTGTCTCCTGGAGGCAGTGTATGGTTGAGTTTTGTTTTTTTGATCTATTCTGCAACTCTGTGCCGTTTTAATGGCGAGTTCAGTCCATTTACATTTAGGCTGGTTATTGAAATATGAGGTCTTCTTATAGCCATTTTATCTTTTGCTTTTTGGTAGCTCAGTGTTTCCATTGCTTCCTTGTCCTTGTGTTTCTGTTTTCTTTATTTTGGTGGGCTTTTATAGGTTTTGCCTCTTGTTCTTTTTGTTTGATGTTATATACTTTGGTTCTGAATCTTGTGTGTGTGGTTATATATATTTAGTCGTCCCTTTTCTTCTGCGTAGAAACGGAGGTTCCCCTTTGTGAATTTGGATCTTTGAATCCTCCCCTTTTCAGTCATTGTTATCTCGGTTTGTCCCTATGTATGCTGAACGTTCATTACTATCTTACTACAGCAATTCTTTTCTTAAGGTTGCGCTCCTCTGCTTCTATTTGCCCAATAGTCACTTCACTTTTATTATTTATTTATATTAGGTCATTTTATTTTAGGTGAGCTGACCCCCTTAAATATTGTCTGTAGTGCAGGCCTTGCAGTAGAGAATTCCTTCAATTTTTGTTGTGTCTGAAAAGGTCTTAATTTCTCTTTCATATCTAAAGTAGAGTTTAGCTGGATACATTATTAGGATGGTATTTCCTTTTACTAAATAGTTTAAATATTTGATTCCATTCCTTTCATATGAGTAAAGTTTGCGCTGAGACGTCCGATGATAAACTAATAATGGATTTTTCTTTATAAATTACCATTTTCTTCTCCCTGGTTGCCCTGAGAATTCTGTCTTTGTTGTTGATTTTTGATAACTTTAATACAATGTGTCTTGGTGAAGGCCTTTTAAGGTTGAGAGAATTGGATTTTCTATTGACTTCTTGAATTCCAAGCTCCAGCCCATTCCTTAAATTTGGGAAATTCTCATCAACTATTTGTCTGAAAATGCTTTCTAGTCCCTGCTCCTTTTCTTTGCCTTTGATAATGCCCATTATTCTTATGTTTCCTCTTCTGATGGTATCAGCTAGTTCTTGTATTTATTTTTGTTTTAAGGGGAAAGATCTGGGGACGTCTCTCACTCTGCCTTGTTTCCTTTCCAAAACTATTATATGAATTTAATTCAACTTTAATAACGTACAAAAATTCTGCTACAGCCTCTTTTGTACTCATTTCAATTACTGATGTCAGCAAATTACATCTTTATACATTGTGTGTCCCAAAACATAAACTGAGGATTGTTTTTTAACAAATACAGTATTTTTTAAATTATGTAAAAAACAACCAAAGGTGGAGTTACAAGACAAAGTTACAATAATAGTTTTGGGACTACCAATTATTTTTTAAAAATGTATTAGTTATATTATTATATAGGGTTTAAAAAATAAACATAATTATATGTTGTTGCAATAGTTAGCTTTTATAATTATCATTTATTCCTCTTCACTGAGAACATTATTTCTTCATATAGTGTTGAGGTACTCTCTGGTATCCTTTTATTTTTACCTACAGGGTCCTCTTCAACATTTCTTGCAGGGTAGGTGTAATCCTATTGAAGACTTCCTTGTAAGTGGTATCACTTCTCTCTTCATTGTAATGTGTCTTGGTATGGATATCTTTGAGTTCATATTACTTGGAGTTTGATGGTTTGTTGAGCTTCTCCATTGTTTATATTAATATTTTTCATCAAATTGAGGAGGTATGGGGCCATTATTCTTTCAAATAATCTCTCTGCCCCTTTTTCATGTTTTCTGTATCTGGGACTCCTATGATACATTGTTGGTCTGCCAGGTGGCATCTCATAAGAAACCTCTCTTCACGTTTATATAGACTTTTTTATTTTTGTTTCTCACATTTAGTAATTTTTAGTGTCCTGTATATAAGTTCGCTGATTCTTTCTTCTGCTTGCTCAAATCTGCCTTTGAATCTCTTTAGTAAAATTTTCATTTGAATTATTGTATCATTTAGCTCTAGAATTTCTTTTTTAGTTTCTTTTTAGATTTTCTACACTTTTATTGATATTTCCATTTTGTTCCTAGATCATTTTCTTGACTTTCTCCACATATTCTTTTATTTCTTTGAACATCTTTAAGATAATTGTTTGAAAAGTCTTTATGGGTGGACTGAGAGGGTATTATGCTAAGTGAGATAAATCAGAGAAAGACAATTACCATATAATTTCACTTATATGTAAAATCTAAAGAACAAAATAAAAAAAACAAATGAAACAGAAGCAAACTTATAGATGAAGATGGGAGAGGGTTTGAGGGGATGGGTGGAAAAGACAAGGGGTTAAGATGTGCAAATTGCCAGTTATAAAAATAGTCATGGGGATGTAAAATATGCCATAGGGAATATAGTCAATAACATTGTAATGGATATGTATTGTCAGGTGGGTACTAGACTATCAGGGTCATCTTTCTGTAAGTTATATAAATGCCTAACCCTTTTGCTGTGCATCTGAAACTAATATAATATTGAATGTCAACTGTAATTAACAATAAAAATAAATGACAATAAATAAAGTCTCTGTGTAGTAGAGGCCCATCATCTAGTCTTTCTCAGGAACAGTTTCTTCTGGTTTACTTTTTTTTTTTAATGGGAAACACTTCTTTCTTTCTTTGTATGCCTTGTGATTTTATAGTTGAAAACTGGGCAGCTGAATTCAATAATTTCGTAATGATGGTATTCAGATTCTCTCCTTTTTCTCAGGGTTTTCTATTTTTTGTTTTTGTTTTGTTTTGATTATTATAGGCTATTTTTGTGCCAAGGATTAGTCTGAGATGTAAATTTAGGATCTTATCTGATCTTTTCTGAGCCTGCACATTTCCTTGGGCACCTATAGTAACTTTCTAATTTTCTCTGTATATGTAGTTGCTTTTGAATATCTTAGTCTTGAATGTCTGACTCTCCAAAAAGGGAAAAAGAGAAAAATGAAAAGGGAAAAAGGCAACAGTCTTTTAAATCCCTTGAAATTTGCTTCAGCCTGAGGGTAAAGAGCTTGTGGCAATGGTGAAGGATACAACGGCTGCCTGCATCTGTGTCTGTACCTCTGTGTTTATAACCAGGTATCAATGATGACAACACAGATTCTCAATATTTGGAGGACAGAATCCTTATTGATCATCTCATTCCCACAAGCTATGTACAAGCTACTCCAAGATCACATTTATGGCTGCCTGTCACAGAGGTAGTGAGTGGGGAATTGGTAGTTGCTGCTGAACTAGGGGCTAAAATTTAACAAAATTTACTTTCCAAGCTTTCCCCTGGAAGTTGCAAGCATTTAATAACCTCTATAGTTCCAATAAAGTTAGATAGAGTCTGCCAGCACAATCTAGGTGGGAATGCAGATTCTTGGTGCCTCTTACTTTCATCATCTTCACAGAATCCTCTGTCTATATTATGTTTTATATTTAAAAACATATAACTGTGGTATAGATTATGAATAAATTATGGAATAAACCCTTATGAACCTGTGACCAATCTAATGAATAAAATATTATCAATTTTATTGAAGATGCTTGAGTACTGCTCCTCAATCCCATTCCTTGGTATCCTACCCAAGAATTAACTACCTGCCAAAACTTTGCATCTATAATTTTCTTACATTTAAAATAATTTTTCACATAGGTATGCATCTCCATAAAATGTATTCCTCAGTTTTACTTGTTTTTAAGATCAATTGGTTAACCAAATTGAAAACAATAAAATTGGATCTTTATCTCAAACCATACACCAAAATTGATCTCGTCACTCTTCAACTCATACCAATCTGCCTTCTGCTATGGCAATTTCATGAAAATTGTTCTTAATAAAATCCCCATTGGCCTCCATTGTGTCAAATCCAGTGGCTCTATTCCTCTTATTATTACTATTCAGTGTCTCATTACAATTAATCATAGTGAATGTTTCTTCTCCTCAAATCAGTCTTGCCTTTGGATGCTGTGACATTACACTCTTTGTCGTTCCTTTACTTCCATGGCCTTTTCTGCTCAGTCTCCTTCCTTAACATTTCTTCTGCCTAATTTCTAAATTTTAGAGCTCCTCAGTGATTAATACTATCTCCACCCCCTACCCCTGTTATCTCTATATTCTCTTTCTTTAACTCATTTTATCTATGGACATGTATTTACATGCTACTACATATTAATGATTTCTAAATATGTACCTTGAAACTAGTGTTCGCCCTGGACCTCAAAACATGTATAAATTCTTTTAGTTTTTTTTGGCATGTACTTGGTATTTCATAGGCACTTAAAATTAACATGACTGCACCTGAACTCATAAATTTTTGTGAAACTATTCTTCTCCCTGTCTTCCCCATTTTAGTAATCTATTTAGTTGTTCAAGTCAGGAACCTAGGAGTTATATTTTATTTTGTATACTCCTAATCACTATACCAAATTCATGCGATTTCCTCACATTCAGACTTCAAAATATATGTCAAATTGTTATGCTTCTCAACATTTCTAATACCACCAACTTGGTCCAGGTTGTTGACATCTATTGTCTGGTCTATCGCAACACCCTCTTAATTGACTTTCCTGTTGTAGACTTGCTTCATTCCAATACAGTCTCTACAAATAAAGCCACAGAATTCTTTCTCTGAACATAAGTCCAACCACGATACTCCCCTGTTTTATACATTTCTTCATGATTAAAATAAAATCCATACTCATCATGGCAAATGTGGTCCTATATTACCTTCAGGACCTCTCCTCTCCTCTCCTGCTTATCTCTCCATTTTCTTCTTGAGTCATGGTCCCCTTTGCTCACCATGTTTCAGAAACTTTGGCTTCTTTTCTTTTCATAGAAGAGAAGTTTCTTTCCCATCCCAGAACTTGCCTCAGTCTTTTTCTTTGTGACTGGAATGCTTTCTTCAGTCTCTTCAAATGGTTAGCACCTTCTTTTTCTTTAGATATCACTTATGTATAGCTCTCAGATAGGTGTTTTCTGATCATTTCATTCCATGATTGTGTTCTGTATTAGTTTCTTGTGGATGTTATAAATAAAAAATTACCACAAACTGAATGGATTAAAACAAAAGGAATTTATTCTCATAGTTCTGGAGTTCATAAGTCCAAAATCAAGGTGTTGGCAGGGCTATACTCCTTCTAGAGACTCCAGGAAAGGATTCACTCTTTGCCTCTTCCAGTTTACAGTTCTATCTGCATTCCTTGACTTGTAGCCACATTGTTCCAATTTCTGCCTCCATAGTTACATTGCTCCTTCTCTTCTAGCTCTATTTTCTCCTTTGCCATCATCTTATAAAGATACATCTTATTAAGGCCCATCCTGATAATCCAGGATAATCTTCTCAACTCAAGATCTATTATTTAATCACATCTCTAAAGACCCTTTTTCCAAGTAAGGTAACATTTACAAGTCCCAAACCTTAAGATTTGCTATCTTTGGGTGGCCCTTATTCAACCTACTACATGATCTATTATGGCTTTCTGATTATCAGATTCAAAATATTTTCATTACATAAAGTAAATTTTATACTTATTTTTCATTTACCTATTTATTGTCAGTTTCCCTTGGATTAGCACTATCCAATAAAAATATAATTAGAGCCATTAAAATTTTCCAGTATTCATAGTAAAAAATAAAAAAAAACATGTGAATTAATAGATTTTATTTAACTCAATACAGCCAAAATATTATCACTTTAACATCAATTAATATAAAAATTATTGCTAACTATATATGATTTTGAATAATTTTGAAATTGTTACTACATATATAGTATATGTAGAAATATATATATTTATTTATGTAATGAATAAGTTATTATATGAGTAAAAGGAGACCAGCAAAATGTTATGTCAAGTCATATCACAATTTCCTTAACATCAAAATAAATATATATTTAGACTCACATTTATCTTAACTGTGAATAAAAAGTTAAGTATTAGTTATTATGAAACTTCTCTAAGTGTCTCTAAACTAACTCACAATTTTGCTTCCACTATTCTTCTGGATAACAAAATTTACAAGTTTGTATTCTATAAGAATATTTTATTTAAATTTTAGAGCATTTGTTAATGTTTAATGTTCTGAGACTTGGTAAATGGATTTTAATACATTTCTGTGTAACATTTTTCTTAATTATGGTAAATTCTATTAACCAAAATTGTTTTGAAATTTATTCCCTTAAATATTTATTGTCACATAACATTTTAGATTTGAGCAGTGGGGAAATAACACAGCAGCTCATGGAGTAATTAGAACACTAATGAAATTCAATCAATAATAGTTTATACATTATTTTGAACTGACTAATGTTAGGCAAAGCATGTATATTCCATTAAAATATTAAAAGTTATTGAGGAAAAGTTTTTTATTTAATGTAAAAATATAAAACCTCTTTAATAACTGGGAAGAATCATCACAAGTGGCAGAAAAATTCTATATCAACTTAAACATTTCAGGACAACCAATTTCACTAATTTAAAACAATTTCCAGAGCTAAGGATCCAAGCAAATGAACCGTTTTCTTTAAAAACTCTGAGTCATCTTGGGAGCATTAAAATTAATAGAACTTATCATCTTGAGTTCTACTCATTTGTAAATATGTTTTCAGGAAGTACACGTAATTGGAATTGTGATCTGACAGTCCCTTATATATATAACCATCATGAATACACACCAAGTTTTACATCATTAATATTTTGATGGGTTTGATTTATAATTTTATAAAATGAACAAACCCATGAAATGAACTAAGGTAGAAAATAAATCTTATTGCAGACCAGTGGGATGCACTATACTCATAAAACATTAAAATTAAAAGTGCTAAGACAACATTTCAGCCCAAAGAATTTTGTCTATAGAACTCTGGGGTAAGGAAAGTGATAAAGGGGGTACAGTAGAAGGAATGAGGGTAGAATTAGGCAAAGTTCATAATTATGTTTTACAAGGATCTCATGGATAAGTACATCAGTGCTTCATTTCTGAGAAGCAAATTTTTAGCATTGATCATCATCAAATCTTTCTCTAAGGCACAATTACTTTGCGGGAGAGGGGAGGTAAACAGGATAAAAGGTGTCAAATATATGATAGCTGAAGGAAACTGGACTTTGGGTGATAAACACACAATAGAATACACAGATGTCAAATCATAATGTACACCTGAAAATTACATAATTTTATTAACCAATGTTACATATGTTTTATATGTAACCATAAAAGACCCTGAATAGCCAGATCAATTTTGAGAAAGAATAAAGTTGCAGGTATCACATTACCTGATATCAAGGTATATTACAAGTATACAGTAATCAAAACAGCATTGTACTGGCATGAATACAGACACATAGATCAATGGAGCAGAATATAAAGCCCAGAAATAGACCCACTCTTATAGGACAGGTTTAGGCTCTGACAAAGGAGGCAAGAATTTGCAATGGGGAAAAGACAGTCTTATCAATAATTGGTGTTGGGAAGACTGAACTGATACATACAAAAAAATGAAACTAACACTGTATGCAAGAGTAAACTCAAAATGAATTAAAAGTCTTAAATGTAAGACTTGAAACCATAAAACTCCTAGAAGAAAACATAGGTAATAAACTCTCTGACATTGCTCTTAGTAATATATTTTTTTTCTGATATGTCACCTCAGGCAAGAGAAACAAGAGAAACAAGGAAAAATAAAAAAAAAATGGGACCTCATTAAACTAAAAAGTTTTTGCACAGAAAAGGAAACCATCAAAAAACAGAAAGACAACGTAGTGAATGAGAGAAGATACTTGCCAATGATACATCTGATAAGGAGTTAATAACCAAAATTTAGAAAGAACTCATATAACTCTACACCAAAAAAAAAAAAAGACTCAAAATATGGACAGAGGACCTGAATAGACATTTCTCCAAAGAGAACATACAGATGGCCAAATGGCATATGAAACGATGCACAATGTCACTAATCATCAGAGGAATAATAAATTAAAACTACAATCATGTATCACCTCACATCTGTCAGAATGGCTATCATTAGTAATTCAAAAACAAGTGTTGGTAAGAATATGGAGAAAAGGGAATCTTCATGTACTGTTGGTGCAATTGTAAATTGGGACAACCAGTATGGAAACCAATATAGAGATTTTTCAAAAAATTAAAAATAGAACTGCCATACTATCCAGCAATTCCACCTCTTGTATTTACCTGAAGAAAACCAAACCACTAAGTTGAAAAGATATGCACTCCTATGTTCATGGCAGCATTACTAGTATTGTCAAGATATCTAAGCAACCTGGAAGTCCATCACTAAATGAATGGATAAAGAAGATGTGGTACAGGTACATTATAAATATTGCTTGGCTATAAAAAAGAATGAAATCTTAACCATTTGTGACAACATGGAAGGATCTAGAGGGGGTATTATGCTAAATGAAATAAGTGAAACAGAGAAAGACAAATACCGTATGATCTCACTTATTTGTGGAATCTAAAGAACAAAATAAACCAAACAACAACAATAACAACAACAACAAAACAAAACCAGAAACAGACTCATAGATGCAGAGAATAAACTAATGACTACCAAATTGGTTATGTATGTTGTGGGCGAGGGGGAGCAGGAGTGTTGCAGAGTTGGGTGAAAAAGGTGAAGGAATTAAGAAGTATAAATTGGTAGTTATGAAATAGTCATAAGGATGTCAAAGCATAGGGAATATAGTTAGTAATATGGTAATAACCAGGTATAGTGGCAGGAGGGTAGTAGACTAATTGAGGATTACTTCATAAATTCTATTATTGTCTAACTACTATACTATTCACCTGGAACTAATATAAAATAATATTAAATGTCAACTGTAATTGCAAAATCAAAATAATAAAAAAAGTTAAAAAAACTTATGAATTGCAAACTAAGAAAAACTTTAAGTTAAAGATAGAGTTACATTCTATGCCCTAGATATTTTTATTGATCTCTTTTTTCTAAAATTTCTCATTTTTTGTCAATTTTATTATGAGTTAAAATTTTAAAGTTTTGCCTCAATACTTTATGTTCTTATGTAGAGATCAAAGTAATCCTTTTTGAAATTATGACAGTAAAACATATTGAAATATTTATCAAACATTTCTAATATCTTTTTTATATGACACTGATTTAATAACTAGTTTTAGACCGAAAAGGAAAGGCTTATCTTTTCTTATGAAAAGAAATGAGAAAAATATGTGTGTATATAAAATTTACTGCTATTTGGTAAGTTCTAAAAGTTACGAAAGGCTAGTAAAAGAATTTCAAGAAATTGGAGGGAACTTCCATATTTTAGGATCATGACCTGAAAATGTTTTTTCTTAGCTATTGATAAAGATGAGTAAATTATTTTCATATGATTGAACATATATTCCAAATTTCCAAAAACTAAATAGGGGGAGCATTTTAAAGAAGAGTTGAATATCTTGGAAGAAAAAGTTGTGATGCTTATAGGAGAGTTTATAATATCTATGTATTTATTCATCATTTATTATTTGTTAAAATCAACAAAATGTTGTAATGGTATTACTACATTTCATCTTGAAGGATGCTTTTTTGTATACATGTATAGCTTATAATTTCCTTGAGAAAGGGTTTATGTCATGTTCATACTTTTATTACCTATGAGGCTAGGTATGTGACAGCCATTCATTCAATGTAATGTTTATTTCTATAGACTTTTTAAAAAGATTTTTATTCAAATACAGCCAGCATACAATATTGTATTAGCTTCAGGTGTACACTGTAGTTATTCAACATTTATATACTTAAAGAAGTGATCATCATGATATGTCCAGCAATCATCGGACACATACATGCTATTACAGTATTATTGACTATGTTTTCTATGCTGTATATCACATCCCCATGACCTATTTGTTTTACACCTGGAAATATAAACCTCTTATTCTCCTTCACCTTCCCCTCTCCTTTTTTAATTTTTGGTATTATTTTATATTAATTCAGGTATACAGCACCATGGTTAGACATTTATAGAATTTATGAAGTGATCCCCCTGATTAGCCTAGCACCCACCTGACACTATACATAGTTATTACTATATTATTGATTATATTCCCTATGCTGTACTTTACACTCTCAGGACTATTTTGTAACTACAAATTTGTACTACTTAATCCCTTGACTTTTTTTTTACTCCATCCTCAGTTCTGCCCGCCCAAACCATCTTGTTTGCATCTATGACTGTGTTTCTGTTTTATTTGTTTGTTTTGATCTTTAGATTCCACATTTAAGTGAGATGATATGGTATTTGTCTTTCTCTGGTTGACTTATTTCACTTAGCATAATACCTTCCAGGCCCATATAGAGACTTTTGATATTGCTACTAAAGTACCATTTCAGCATGTTTTTAATATGTGCCCTAAATAATTATCCTTACAATAAAATTTTATTTAATTGTAAAAGAATTTTAAATGACATATGTATTCTAGTTTTCAGAATTTATCAGAAGCCTGCAGAGGACAATTCTTCAGAATGTGTTCAATTTATGGTTGTAATCTGAGTGATGCATACTTGAAAAGGGTGGGAAGGACTGATGTTAAATATCAAATGCATAAAATATGAATGATTGATATGAGAAAATAGGTAGAGCACAATGTAATTTCTTCTCTCAAGCTAAGTTAAAAAGAAATTTGAATTCATATCTGTCATCTGATTTTATACGCCTTGTAAAATCATTTCTCAATTTGGCACCATTAGCAGCCTGATTGAAGGCCATAGTATTTGCCTAACCAAATCCAATGAATTGAAAATAGAAGTGAATGAGTATTAAGATAGCAACATATGAGCAGAGCTGCATTACAGAAATCACACCAACAAATGACAGAATTGCTATACTAAAAAATACTTGGAAGTAATAATATAAATTCATTTGTGATAATAGTGGGGGTTGGTTTTTATCTAGATTAACTGATGAAAGGCAGATTTAAGGAAGGAGTAACATTTTAATTCAATGAGATCGAATGGCAAAAATTATTGAACTGGATCTTTTTTATAATAGATGTAATTTTCAGTTTAGCTAATAATACATGCTATTCGTGAATAGACACTTTACTGGCAGTTTATATAATTCCATAGGATGCTAAAACATTACACAATTGTACAATTTTAATGAGTGTTGATTAGAGAACAGCTTCAGTTAAATTTATGTCACTCTATAGGAAAATAAAAAACATGAATTTTTCAAGAATAATTTGAAGACAGAATTATTTGAAAAACTGTTTGCTGCAATAAACATTGCAACAATGAATTTTCTGTCTGCAATGCTGATGGCTCATTAATTATTTCCAGAAAAATTTTTGTCACAGAGAAGATAATCTATTCTTTTTATACTGAAGACAAAAGGAGAAAGTTAAATAAAAAATATACATGTGAAAGAAATGTATGCAAATAAATAGCTCATGAAACAAGCTAGAAAAGTTGTTTATACAGAGTTCTGGAACATGGAGGTGTTGGGTCCTGAAGAAAGGACCAAAAGGTATAAAATCACCACTGTTATGGAGTTGACATGTTAGTTGTGGTGGTAGCGAAATGACAAACAAAATATAAGAGAATTGCACAGTGTATTTAAAGTGAAAGTTATATGGAGAAAAATTAAGAAAGAATGATGACAGTAGAGAGTTGAGGGAGAGGAAAGATAGAGGTTGCTATATTACATGGGATGACTAGTGAAAGCCCCAGTTGGGAAATGACATTTAGGCAAAGATTTGAAGGTGTTGAGGGAGCCATGTAGATATCTGGGGTAAGAGCATTCTAGTTAGAGGGAACAGCAAAAGCAAAGGCCCTGAGGCAGGAGTGTGCTTATCATGTTTTGGGAAAAGTAAAGAGGTCAGGGTCAGTTGGAGGAGAGTGAGAGAGGAGGGAGAAGATAAAGTTAACAAAACTATAGAAATAAGGGGACTAGGACAGAGTATATGGGAACTTTTAGGTCCCCACATTCAATGACTTATTGATTTTGGCTTCTGTTAAGAGTGAGACGGGTGCCTCTGGAAGATTTTGAACAGAAAACTTAAATTTAGGAATAATTCTTATTTTCATTTTTAGTATAGCATTATAAGCTATATTTTTTATTTGAAAATATTCCTGTGCTTTTTAAAAAAGAATATACTTTATATATGTAATGAGATGAGATAAAAACAATTATAATTTAAAACCCAACATGACTGTAATTGATTTGGCCTTCTAAAGCAAGTGGCATAATTCATGTCTGATGGGAAATAAATCTTTATATTTCTCTTCCATTTTCAGAAGGCATGTAGGAAGAGAATTCTACTCATGGAAAGCAGGATTGGAACTTGACAGATATTTTATTCAGAAACATTTTATTTTTTAAAACATTGCAGGGAAGCACTCTTTTATTCTTTGTGCTATATTTTAGTCCTCATGTGTTAAATGGGCTTTGATAGACTACCCCGGAAACATTTGTATTATTTTTTTGAAAAAATGCAATTTGATTTCTAAATCATTGACTTATGTATGAAGTTTAGAAACACAATCCATTAACAATCTGGAAATTGCCCTTACAAATAGGTATAATCAGGTAATGTTAATGAATGTCCAATAGATCAAATAGGCAATATGTTTTCAAATAGGACAATCTTTCTCATGAGTTGTGAAATGACTTTTGGGGTTTAGTATGCAATCTTTGGATAAACAACAAAAATCTTAATTGAGATTTAAATTGAGACTACTTCAGAGGTTTCATCCTTAAACAGAAATTTAATATTCAGAGTAAAGCTTGATTCATTGAAATGAAGAATAGAGAAAGTTTCTCTCTCCTCCATCTTATCTATGCCATCTGTGAAACAATTTCTGGTGGCTTTTTTGAAGCTGTATTGAGATGGAGACCTAGACTTCCAAGCAGATAAGTTATGGCTTTGGAATGAACATTTTGGCAGTAAAGAGGAGTGATGAAACACAGCTACTAAGGACGGGTGTTCAGGAGTCAGAGTAAAGCTTGAATCCCACCTCTGCAATTGATCAACTATGAGACTGACCATGTTACTTCTCTGAACCTCTGTTTCTTCATCTTCAAAATCAATTCTACCTACTTGACTTGCGTTATAATGAAGACTAAAAGAAGTAATATTTGTAATACTTAGTAAAAAGCAATGCCTGCTACTTAGTAGGTGTAGCTTAATTGCAAAAATGCTATTAAGGTACTCACACCCTTTAAAATATGACTGAACTTTCTCCGATTAAGTCAGAGAGTCTATTTCTCATCCCTTGAGTCTATGATGGCCTTTTGATTTATCTTGGCTAATGTAATAGGGTGATTCAAAACATAGACCTAAAGAGTCATTACATTCTTTCACTCTTTCTCTTAGACCCTTGTGACTATCATGAGAATAAGCTTGGCGTAGACTGCTGGAGGATGAGGGACTACGTGGTACTGAGCTCATCTGAGTCCATCCTAGATCAATTGGACCACTGCTAACTTACCAATTCAAAGATTTGTCATAAAAAAAGTTCTGATTGTTGTTATTGTTTGAGGAATAAGTGACATACAATAAACCACATATTTAAAATAATGTGATTTGATAAGTTTTATATGTGCAGTGATAACAAAAATAATGTTTACAGCAATGAACCATAACCATAATCAAGATACTGAATATATCCATGATTTTCCAAAGTTTACTTGTGTCTCTTTGTTGTCCCCATCCCCAGGCAATTACTGATTGATTTGTCATTTTAAATCCATAAGTATCTCCTAGAATTATACATAAATGGAATCATACAGTATGTGTTCTTTTTTTTTTGTATGTGTGGGGGAATCTGGCCTTTTTTACTTAGTATAATTATTTAAAGATTCATCCATATTGTTCTATGTAAATTGCCGAGTAGTACTCTATTTCATGAACATAAGGTAATTGTTTATCCACTCATTTATTCATAGATGTTTGTTGTCATTTCTAGTTTTAGGCTACTGTAAGTAAAGCCCCTGTAAATGTTTGTGTGAAAATCTTTGTGTGGACATATGCTTTAATTTTCGGGGGTGGGTGGGTGGGAAATACCTCGGACAAATGGATATATCATATGGTATGTGTATGCTTAACTTTTTTAGAAACTGCCCAACTATTTGCCAGTGTGGTTTTACTAGTTTATATTCTTACAACGAATGGTGTCATTTTATAGCATTTCCAACACTTGATATTGTTAGGCTTTTAAATTTAGCCATTCCCAAAGGTATGTAGTGGTATTTTATTGTTTTAATTTGTATTTCACTAATAACTAATAATGTTAGCATTTTTTATGTGTTTATTTACCATTTGTATATCTTCTTTTATTTTTTAATTACAGTTGACATATAATGTTACATTAGTTTCAGGTTTACAACATAGTGATTAGTTATTTTTATAACTGACAGATGGGTACCCATCTGACACCAAACATAGTTACTACAATGTTATTGACTATATTCTCTATGTTGTACTTTGCATTCTCATGACTTTTTTATAACTGGCAATTTGTACATCTTAATCCCTTCCTCATTTCCACCATCCCGCAACCCTCCTTCTATTTGGCAACCAAGTTTGTTCTCTGTATTTTGAATTTCTTTTTTTTAATTTTTCTTTTTAAAATTCCATATATAAGTGAAATCATATGGTATTCATCTTTCTCTTTCTGACTTATTTCCCTTAGTATAATACCCTCTGAGTCCATCCATGTTGTCACAAATGGCAAAATTTAATTCTTTTTTATAGCTGAATAATATTCCATTGTATATATGTACCACCTCTTTACCCATTCATCTATCAATGGAAATTTAGGTTGCTTCCATGTCTTGGCTATTATAAATAATGCTGCAATGAACCTATGGATGCATATGTCTTTTTGAATTAATGTTTTGGGTATCTTTGGGTAAATGTTCAGAAGTAGAATTGCTGAATCATATGGTAGTTTTATTTTTATTTTTTTTTTGAGGAACCTCCATGCTATTTTCCATTGTGGCTGCACCAATTTGCAATCACACCAACAGTGCACAAGAGTTCCCTTTTCTCCATATCCTCACCAACAGTTGTTTATTGATTTAGTGTTTATAGCCATTCTGTCAGCTGTGAGGTGATATTTCATTGTGGTTTTAATTTGTATTTTCCTAATTATTAGTGGTGAGCACCTTTTCATATGTCCATTGGTGCCACATCCAGTGAGTGGTAAATCCCGCCACGTCCAGTGCAGCTCTGAAAAATAAACCCAAGTGGAAACGGTGGGAGATGGATAAAAGATAGAAGACAGAAAACTGGGATCAAGAGGTCCACTATCCACTGATGATGGAGTAGTGGAACAGTTTTATTTTTGCAAGCTGCTTTTATACAAGAGCATACAATTGCTAACTAAAATAACATCCTACCCAACCTACACACCCTGCTATAATCTTTTGCATTTCTGTCTGCTGGAGGCTATGAGTGTACTCCCTGCCTCGGAGCAACACTGCATTGTTCTCTGATCAGTTCGTACTTCCCCATTCTTAGGAGAATTAACTTTTGTATATTGAGCTGTATCCTGTAAGCTTTGTAAACTCACTTATTTGTTCCTGTAATGTTTTGCATATTTCGTAAAATTTTCTACATAGATCATGTCATCTGTGAATAATGATAATTTTACTTTCTCCTTTCCAGTTTTGAAGGTCTTTTGTTTATTTTTATTGTTTTATTTTCTTGACTAAAATCTCCAGTGTAATGTTGAATACAAAGCATTAAAGTAAACACCTTTGCCTTGTTCCTGATTTTAGGATGAAAGCATTCAGTCTGCCATCATTAAGCATGAGAATAGCTGTAGATTTTTTATAGATACACTTTATTAGATTGAGAAAATTCCCTTCTATGTCTACTTTGTTGGGAATTTTTCTCAGAAATAATGCCATAAATATAAAAAAATAAATAAATGAAAAGAAAAAGTATGAAAAAAGACATAAAATGCTGTCACTAAAGAAAAGGAAGCTGTGGTGAATAGATGAAGTTTAACAACAGTTTCCTCTAAAACAGGCATTACATACTATGTGATAAAAAGGATAATGTTTATAATAACACCTAGAAATGAGTGTAATAAATTATATGGAAGTCCTCTATGTAAAGAAGTATAGAATTTTATAAGAGACATTTTAAAAGACTTAAATAAAGAATAACATGTATTTTATTCATAAAGTAAGGATTTAAATATTTTTTAAGGTTTATTCTCTTCAAATAGATGTATCAATTTAATGCAATTTAAATCAAAATCTCAAATGATATTTTTGAAAAATTTGATGAGTTGATTCTAATATTTATAAATTTAAAAAAGGTCCATGGATAACTGAAACATTATTGAAGGAAAATAAGGTGGTAGGAGATCCTAAGAATTATTAAAGAGCTAGAGCAATTAAGCCAATGTAGAAAAAGACAAATCAATCATGGAATTGAATAAAGAGCTAATATAAATTGTCATTTTATATATATGACAAAAGATATACTATAGAACAGTAGAGAAAGGACAATTTTCTTAATAAAGGGTACTGTGACAGTTGAATATCCATATAAAAAATGAAATAGGATTTTTAAAAATATATTTTTATTAAAGTATAGTTGACATACAATATTATGTTAGTTTCAGTTATATTACATAGTAATGAGATATTTATATACCTTACAATGTGATCCCCACAATAAGTCTAGTAACCATCTGCCACCATACAAAGTTATTATGATATTATTGACTATTTTCTTGTATTTTACATCCCCATGATTTATTTATGTTATAACTAAAAGTTTGTATCTCTTATTTCCCTTCACCTTTCTAATCCATTTCCCTATTCTCCTCCCCTCTGGCAACCAGCAGCTTGTTCTTTGTATCAATGAGTCTGTTTCATTTTTTTTTTTCTTTTTTACCTTCCACATATAAGTGAAATTATATGGTATTTGTCTTTCTCTTATTTCACTTAGCATAATACCCTCTAGGTCCAATTATGTTGTTGCGAATGGCAAGATTTCATTTTTTTTTTATGTATGAGTAATGTTCCATTGTACATATGTAGTATATCTTCTTTATCCATGCATAAGGAACACCTAAATTGCTTCCATATCTTGGCTATGTAAATAATGCTGCAATGAACATAGGGGTGCATATATTTTTTCAAATTTGTGTGTGTGTTTTTTTAGGCTAAATAATCAGGGGTGGAGTCGATAGGTGTGTGGTAGTTGTATTTTTAATGTTTTAAGGAAGCTCCATACTGTATTCTATTGTGAACACACAAATTTATAATTCCAACAATGCATGAGGGTTCTCTTATCTTCACAGCTTTGCCAACAGTTGTTACTTGTTGACTTTTTAATAGTAGCCTTTGAACAGCTCTGAGCTGATATCTCATTGTGGTTTTGATTTGCATTTCCCTGATGATTAGTGATGTTAAGCATCTTTTCATATGCCTAACAGACATTTATACATCTTCTTTGGAGAATTGTCCGTTCAGAAATGCCCATTTTTAAATTGGAATTTTTAGTTTTTTTTTGATGCTGAGTTAAATGGTTCTTTTTAAATTTTGGATATTAATTTCTTATCAGATATATCATTTGCAAATATCTTTTCTCATTCAGTAGGTTGTCTTTTTGTTTTGCTGGTTTCCTCTGTTGTGTAAAAGCTTTGTAGTTTGATATACTTCCATTTGTTTATTTTTGCTTTTGTTACCTTTACCTGAGGAGACATAGTCAAAAAAATATTGCTAAGGCCTATGTCAAAATGTTTACTGCTTATTTTTTGGTTCTAGGAGTTTAATGGTTTCAGGTCTTACATTTATGTCTAATCTATTTTGAGTTTATTTTTGTATATGGTGTAAGAAAGAGGTCTAGATTCATTTTTTTTTATGTATTTGTCCAGTTTCCCCAACAACATTTATTGAAGAGACAGTTTTTTCCCTATTGTATATTTCTGCCTTCTTTGTCATAGATTAATTGACTATATAAGTGTTGGTTTATTTCTGGCCTTTCTATTCTCTTCTATTAATCTAGGTTCCTGTTTTTAAGCCAGTACCATACTGTTTTGATTAATTAAACTTTGTACTATAGTTTGAAATCAGGGAGCATGATAATTTCAGATTTTTCTTCTTTTTCAATATTTTCTTGGCTACTTTGGATATTTTTGCATTTCCATATAAATTCAAGAATTACTTATTCTTTTTTCTGTAATAAATGCCATTGATATTTTAACAGGGATTTCATTGAATCTGTAGATTGCTATAGGTAATGAACATTTTAACAATATTAATTTTTCCAGTCCATGAGCATTGTATATCCTTTTATTTATTTGTGTCATCTTCAGTTTCTTTCATCAATGTCATAGTTTTCAGAGTGCAGGTCTTTTAATTAAATTTACTATTAGGTATTTTTTTAAAATAAAATTGTAAATGGGATTATTTTGTAAATTTATCTTTCTGATAGTTCATTATTAGTTTACAGAAATGCCACTGGTTTCTATATTAATTTTATATCCTTCAACTTTGCTAAATTTATTTATTAGTTCTAGCAGTTTTTCCATGGAATCTTCAGGGTTTTCTATATATAACATGTCATCTGCAAGTAATGACAGTTTTAATTCTTCCTTTCCAATTAGGATGCCTTTTATGATTTTTCTTTTCTGATTTCTGTGGCTAGGGCTTCCAATACTATGTGAATAAAAGTGGTGAGAGTGGGTATCCTTGTCTTGTTCTTGATCATAGGGGAAAAACTTTTAGCTTTTCACCATTGAGTATGATATTAGCTGTGGGTTTGTCATTTATGGCCTTTAATATGTTGAAATAGGTTTCTTCTATTCTAACTTTGTTGAGAATTTTTATCATAAGTAGATGCTGTATATTGTTCAATGCTGCATCTATTGAGATGATCATATGATCTTTATCCTTTGTTTTGTTAATGTGGTGTATGATGTTGATTGATTTGCAGATATTAAAACTTCCTTGTAGCCTAGGGATAAATCCAACTTGATCATCGTATATGACCCTTTTAATGTATTTTTGAAATTGGTTAGCTAGTATTTTGTTGAGAATTTTTGCATCTCTGTTCATCAGAGACATTTGTCTGTAATTTTTTTTTTTGCCCTCATTTTTTTTGGAGGGAAAATTCTACAGGTATTCCCACTGAGATTAGAGACAGCACAATTGTGCCCATTATTACTACTAATATAATATTGTACTTGGCTAAATCAAAAAAACAATTTTTTAAAATTTTATTTTATTATTAGTTTCAAGTATATTGTACATTGGTTAAATATTTACATAGTTTATAAAACAATCCCTCTAATTGCTCTTTTCTCCTCTGGCTCTCCACCTAGCCATTACATTAATGTTAACTGCAATTCCCTATGCCATGCTCCCCAACTCCATGACCACCTATCAACTACTGATTTGTACTTCTTCAATTCTTCACTCCTTTCTCCCAGCTCTCCAACTCCTCTCCCCTATGGTCATCACCAGAGTGTCCTCTATATTTGTGAGTCTATTTTTGATTAGTTTGTTCTTTTTGTTCCTTAGATTCCACATAGAAGTGAAATCATAGGGTATATTTCTTTCTCTGTCTGATTTATTTCACTCAGCATAATAACCTCTAGGTCCATACATGTCATTGCAAATGGTAGGATTTCATTTTTTAATGGCTGCGTAATATTTTGTTGTATATATGAACCATAATTTTTTTGGTGGGCATCTATTGATGGGCATTCAGGTTTCTTCCATATTTTGGATATTCTAAATTATGTTTCCATGAACATAGGAATGCATATGCCTATTGCTATCTGTATTTCCTCTTTGAAGAAATATCTGTTCAGGTCTTCTGCCTATTTTTTAATTAGATTTGTTGTTGTTGTTGTTGAGTTGTGTGAATTCTTTATATATTTTGGATATTAACCTCTTTATATATTTTGGATATTATCAGATGTCTCATTCAGTCGGTTGTCTTTTTGTTTTGTTGATGGTTTTCTTTGCTGTGCAGAAACTTCTTTGTTTGATGAAATCCCATTTGTTTATTTTTATTTTGTTTTCCTTGTCCAAGGAGATATGTCCAAAAATATATTACTAGTAGTAATATCAGAGTGCTTACTGTCTGTTTTGTTCTAGAAGTTTTATGGTTTCGGGTCTTACATTTAAGTCTTTAATCCATTTTTAGTCTATTCTTATATATGACATAAGAAGGTGATCTGGTTTCTTTTTTTTGCATATAGCTGTCCAACTTTCCCAGCACTATTTATTGATGAAATTATCTTTACCCCATTGTATATTCTTGCCCCTTTGTCATATATTAAGTGAGCGTATAGGTGTGGATTTATTTCTGGGCTCTCTATTCTGTTCCATTGATCAATGTATCTGTTTTTATGCCAGTACCATGCTGTTTTGATTACTATAGCCTTGCAGTATAGTTTGATGTCAGATAGTGTGATATCTCCAACTTTGTTCTTCTTTCTTAAAATTGTTGTGGCTATTCGGGATCTTTTATGGTTCTATATAAATTTTAGGATTATTTGTTCTAGCTCTCTGAAAAATGCCATTGGTATTTTGATAGAGATTGCATTGAATCAATTTATATATTGCTTTGGGTAGTATGGCCATTTAATGATGTTGATTCTTCCTACCCATGAACATAGTATATGCTTCCATTTATTTGTATCTTCTTCGATTTCTTTTTTCAATGATATAATTTTATGAGCACAGGTTTTTTACTTCCTTGGTTAAATTGACACCCAGATACTTTATTGTTCTTGATGTAATTGTAAATGTGATTGTTTTCTTAATTTCTCTTTCTGAAAGTTCATCATTGATGTATAAAAATGCCACTGAATTCTGATATTAATTTTATATCCTGCTACTTTACTAAATTCATAAGTCAGTTCTAATAGTTTTTGGGTAAATCTAACTTGATTATGGTGTATGACACTTTAAATGTATTGCTGAATTCAGTTTGTTAATATTTTGTTGAGGATTTTTGCATCAGAGTTTATAAGAGATATTGGCCTATAGTTTTCTTTTTTCTTTTTTGTAATGTCTTTGTCTGGTTTTGGAATCAAGGTAATGGTGGCCTCATAAAAGGAGTTAGGGAGACTTCCCTCTTGAATTTTTGGGAATAGTTTGAGGAGAGAAGGTGTTAATTCTTCTCTGAATGTTTGGTAAAATTCACCAATGAAGCCGTCTGGTCCAGGACTTTTGTTTTTGTGGAGGTTTTTGATGACTGATTTGATTTTATTGGTGGTAATTGGTCATTTTATATTTTCTGTTTCTTCTTGACTCAGTCTGGGGAGATTGTATGTTTCTAGGAATGTATCCATTTCTTCCAGATTGTCCAATTTGTTGGCGTATAATTGCTCATAGTGTTTTCTTATGATCCTTTGTATTTCTGTGGAGTCCGTAGTTATTTCTTTTCTTTCTTTTCTGATTTTATTTGAGTCCTCTCTCTTTTTTCCTTGATAAGGCTAGTTAACAGTTTGCCAATTTTGTTTATCCTTTCAAAGAACCAGCTGTTAGTTTCCTTAATCTTTTGTATTTTTTTTTTTTTTTTTAGACTCTGTTTTGTTTATATCCACTCTGGTCTTTATTATTTTCTTCCTTCTACTCACTTTGGGCTTTGTGTGCTCTTCTTTTTCTAGTTCTTTTAAGTGTAAGGTTAGATTGCTTATTTGAGCTTTTTCTTGTTTCTTGAAGTAGGCCTGTGTTGCTATGAATTTCTTTCTTAGGACTATTTCACTGTGCTCCTTAGATTTTGAGTCATTGTGTTCCACTTTCATTTGTCTCTAGGTATCTTTTGATTAGTTCCTTGATCTCATTATTAACCCATTCATTGTTTACTAGTATGTTATTTAGTCTCTACGTGTATGTGTATTTTCTAGTTTTTTTCTGTAGTTGATTTCTAGTTTCATACATTTGTGATTGGAGAAGATGGTTGATATGGTTTCAGTTTCTTAATTTTATTGACACTTGTTTTGTGTCTTAACATGTGGTTTATCCTGGAAAATGTTCCATGTGCACTTGAGAAGGATGTTTTTTTTTTTGCTGCTTTGGGTGAAATGCTCTGAAAGTATCTATTAAATCCAAATGGTATTGTGTGTCTTTTAAGGCCCATTGTTTCTTTGTTGATTTTATATCTGGAAGATCTGTCCATTGTTGTCAATGGCGTGTTAAAGTCTTGTGCTACGAGTGTATTACTGTTGATCTCTCCTTTTATGTCAGTCAATAATTGCTTTATGTATGTAGTGCTCCTATGTTGGGTATGTATATGTTTACTAGTGTTATGTCCTCTTGATTTATTGATCTCTTTATCATTATGTATTGCCCTTTTTTGTTTTTTATTATAGTCTTTGTTTTAAAGTCTATTTTGTCTGATAAAAGTATTACTATCCCAGTTTTTTAAATTTTCATTTGCATGAAATAGCTTTTTCCATCTCTTTATTTTCAATCTGTGAGTGTCATTTGATCTGAAGTAGGTCTCTTGCAGACAAAATATGCATGGGTCTTATTTTATTCATTCAGCTACCCTATGTCTTTTGATTGGAGCATTTAATCCATTTATATTTAAAGTGATTATCAATAGGTACATAGTTACTGCCATTTTATTATTTGTATTTTTTTTCTATTTTTTTACCCCTTCATTTTTTTTTTTTTTTTTTTACAGAAGTCTCTTTAACATTTCTTATAATAATGGCTTGTTGGTAATGAATTCCTTTAGCTTTTCCCTATCTGGGAAGCTCTATTTCACCTTCCATTTTATTGAAAGCCTTGCTGGGTAGAGTATTCATGGTTGTAGATTCTTGATTTTGATAAATTTGATTAATTCTTGCCTGTCCCTTCTGGCCTGTAAAGTTTCTATTGAAGAATCAGCAGACATTCTTATGGGGTTACCCTGGTAGGTTACTAGCTGCTTTTCTCTTGCTGTTTTTAAGGTTCTCTCTTTGTCTTTGACCTTTGGCATTTTAATTATGTGTCTTAGTGGTTTGCTTGAATTTTTCTTGTTTGGGACTCTGTTCTTCTTGAACTTATATATCTAATTCCTTTGCCAGGTTAGGGAAGTTTTCTGTCATTATTTCTTAAAATAGACTCTCAAGCCTTTGCTTCTCTCTTCTCCTTCAGGTACTCCTATAATGTGGATATTGTTACACTTCATATTGTCCCAGAGGTCTCTTAAATTATCCTCATTTTTAAAATCCTTTTTTCTTTTTGTTGTTCTGATTGGGCATTTTCTGCTACCTTGTCTTCCAATTTGCTGATTCGATCTTCTGCTTTGTCCAGTCTATTGTTGAATCTTTCTAGTGTATTATTAATTTCAGTTATTATAGTCTTCATTTCTGTCTGGTCCTTTTTTTATGATTTCTATGCCCTTTTTAATGCTTACTGTCTCTCTCTTGATGTTCTCATTAAGCTCTTCCATTCTCCCCTAAGTTCAGTGAGCATTCTTATAACTATTATTTTGAACTCTGTCTATGGTAGGTCACTTGCCTCCATTTTCATTTAGCATATTTTCTGGAGTTTTCTATTGTTTCATTTGTGGCATATTTTTTTGTTTTCTCATTTTATTAGCCTCTCTGTGTTCATTCTATGTGTTAGGAATATTTGTTTCATTTCTTAGCCTTGGCCAGATGGCCTTATGTGGAAAATGTCCTTTGTGGCCTAGTGGTACACTCTCCTTGATCACCTATTTCATGGGCTCTGGATGTGATCTTTGTGTGGGTTGTGTGTGATCTTCTGTTGTAGCTAAACCGTTATTGGTATTAGTACATCAGTGGATGGGGTTAACTTTGCTTAGGCTGGCTGACTGTGGGAATTAGCTATGCCTACAGGGTAAGAGTTGCTGTGTGGAGGTTGACCCCATTGAGTGGAATTTGCTGTAGTAGGCTTGTATACTTGTTGAGACCACTCTTTATGTGTACTGCTTATGAGGCTAGTTAGGAGTTACTTTGCTGTGGTCTACTGCCACCCTTTGGTTGTGTTAGCTTTTGTGGACCCTTGGGAGGGACTCCCCAGTAGGCCAATGTCAGCTGCTGCCTTTGATTGCTCAGAGATACCTGGTGGGAGCTACAAAGTGATTTACAGATGGTTGTTCCCTATGCTGGATCTATAGATAATCGGAAGAGTCAAGGCTATAGGACATGGTCCAGTTATCCACTGTACCAGCCCTAGGGCCATTTAGCAGAAGGACCAGTGCTCCTGAAGGCCTGATACTGCCTATCAGTTGCCTGTGTCTCAAACTGGAAGAGCCTCTGGGTGATATGAATGTTGGGTGGTACAGACACCCTGGCAGTCTCCTGGTTCGATTGAGCAAATTTCCCCTTGCTACTATAGTATCAGTTTACATGCCAGCCCTCACTATGTGGCTCCCTGTAGAAGTTTTCAATCATAGCAAGGCCAGGTGCTGCCCACCTTAGGCCTGCAAACACTTGAGCTCTGTTTAAGAATTACTGAAGCTTGTGAGTGTGAGTTTGTGGTCTGCTACCAAAGCTTCTCCCAGATGAACGGGCTTTGCATGAGTCACATGAACTGAATGTTGTTCACTGTTGAAATCGTGACCCAAGGAAGGTACAGAATGGGACTAGGTTGTCTGGGAGCAGGCTTGCCAGGTAATTTATGGGTTAGGTGGGCTATTGTCTCAATGTGGCCAAGGGCCATCAGGCATCTACAGCACCAGATTTGCTGCCAGCTCCAGGGCTCCGGGCTCCCACCAAAATCACATATCACTGCACAACCTACTGCCATCTGTGATGGGCCCACAAAACCTTTCAGATCTGCTTAAGTGATACTGTATCTCATGCTGACAGCAGTGATCTTCCTGTCACTATATTTCCTGAACTTTGTTCACTTCACTGGCTGAGGTCTATTGACAGCACAGAATGAGCTACCCCAAGGCAGGGGCAGCTTCCTGTCGATGTATTCAGAAACTTTGTGGATTGGATGGAGCAGGATCTCAGGGAGTCAAGGGTCATCAGGCCAATAGTCTCAGTTTTCTGCAATTTCTCTGTCTGCGTGTTTCCACAGTAGTCACAGATCACAGGGAGAAAAGCTGCTGTCTGGGGCTGTCCCACAGACCCCTGTGATACCCCAAGAGATATTGTAGCTCATATAGGCAGGAGTGGTCTGCCTACAACTGTTTTCCCTGAAATGAGCTCACTGCACTAGCCAAGGTCTGTTGCCTGTGCAGAATGCGCAGCCCCAGAGCTAAGTAGGGCAGGGGAGGCTGCCTGTCAATGGGCCGCAGGTACCCTGTTAATTGGGTAAAGTGGGATCTCAGGGAGATAAGGGCCATCAGGTTAGTACAGCCTCAGTTTTGATGTAACTTCGGTGCCCATGTGATCCCGCCATAGTCACAGATCACAGTGAGACCAACTGCCATCTGGGGTGGTCCCACAGAACCCTGCAATTCCCCACGTGATATTGCAGCTCTCACAGGCAACAGAGGTCTGCCTGCAGCCATTTTCCCCGCAGTGCCCACACTGTGCTAGCCAAAGTTTGTTGCCTGTGAGGACTACAAGACTTGGGGGGAGGGGCAGGGCAGTGGCAGTTTTCTGTTAACAGGCCACCTGGGGGCAATTTGTGGGTTGGGTGGAGCACAGTCTCAGAGAGACTATGGCAGTCAGATCAATAGAGTCTCAGTCTTGCTGCAACTTCAGACCATTCGCGTATTCCTACAAAAGTCACAGATTACAGCAAGACAAGCTGCTCTCTGAGAATGGCCCATAGATCCCTGAGATCTGCCCAGGTTCATGTTGGCGGCAGCGATCTGCCTGAAACTGTCCCCAAAACTCACGCTCACAGTGCTGTCTGCCTGCTGCTAATATTTGGCCGGAAAAAGATGCAGGGCGTGGCAGCCACACAGCAACAAAAGCCCTGGGCAATCTAAAGGTTTGGTGGGGCTGGCTGATCTCCACAGGCTAGCACTTCCGAATTGGCCTTGTGGAAGGGATCTGCATGGGCAAGTTGGTGGGTTATGTAGATTTCCCCATAGCTCCCCGCTCCACACACTCACTAAGGCACAATGGCGGCTGCCTGTCCAGTTCTAATTCTGGCACCAGGAAATGCAGTCTTGCATGAGCCTCTGACCCACCACTGGTGCCCCAGGTGAGTGTCTGCGGGTGAGAGAGCCTGTGCATGAGCCCTTCAAAGGGGCATCTAGGGTTTTAGTCTCCTTCCATCTCACCCAGATGGCCAGAATCCCCTCTGATTTTTATTCAGAATTTTTGGGAATTCCTCTTCTCTGGATTGGAATCTTGGGCTGGGGAGTCCTCAAATGAAGCTAGGTCCCTTCTCTCCTTCAGGGGAGCCTCTGGAACCTTGTTCTTCCTCCCAGTGTTTCTCCACCACCTGTGAGTGTGGGTGCACACTCACAAAGCCAATTCATGACTTTGCCCCTCCTACCAGCTTCAACGTAGCTCCTTTTTTATATTATCAGACTTATATAATATAATCAGCTGGACTTCAGGTGATTCTCTATGTTGATTATTTTGTAATTTGTAATTTCAGTGTGGACCTGAGAGGCGGCAAAACTGGCTTTTACCTAATCTGCCATCTTCCTCCGCTCTCCCAAAGCAATTTTAAAAAGCTAAGTAATTAATAATATAAAATTATGGAAGAAGGAGGCAAAACTATCAAAGTTTGCTATAAGATTCTATACCTGAAAAACCCAGGAAATCAGGTGAAAAACTACTATAATCAAAAAATAAATTTTAAAAAGTTGTGGAAGACAAAATAATTATTCAGAAATCAGTAGGTCACAAGTGTGCAAACAATTAGCAAACAGAACATATAATAGACAAAAGATACTTATCATAATATCAAAAAGACAACATGTAGAAATAATCTTAAGAAATGTTTGGATGCATAAAAAAATATAAAATGCCCCTGAAATATACAAAATAGCCTTGATTATAGGAGGAGTCAATAGTATTATAACAATTTTAATTCTTTTTAAATTAAACATACAACTTGTAAAATCTATTACAGAGTTATACATTTAATAACATTACAGTAACAAATACCAATTTTTAATTTTAACTAGACAAGCAGATTGGAAATTAACATGGAAAAATAAACCAATATGAATAATAAAGAGCACTCTAGACTGATAAAGGAGAACTAGTCTATCAGATAGTCTATTAGTCAGTTTTCTCCAAAGTAACCAAACAGACACACACACACACACACACACACACACACACACACACACACACAGTATTAGTGATAGACTAAATAGAGAACCCTAGACTTGACCTAATTTGCTCTAACTTCCCCACACCCCTTTCCAAAGGAAAATATATATTTTTTGAACCAAAGATAATTAAGTCAAATACTTGTAGATAATCCTTAAGGCTGTGAACTAGAACAAGCCTTTAGCTCTCATTAATTAAAGTGAAACTTCTTGTCAGTTGCCCTTTAATGAGAAATATCCAGATTTCTTCTTGAGGGTTTTTAACATTTCTCATTGTTTGAGTCTTATTTCCAAAACTGGGAAAAATTCCACTAATGGAGATACCATACACTCCAATTCAAAACATGCAACTTCATGTAACCATAAAAAAAGAAGAGGAGGCGGAGAGAGAGGAGAGGGAGAAGAAAACTGCCTAATACTGCTCCAGCCATCACATCTGGCATTTCATTCAATGTACAAAGGCTCATTCACCTGTCACCTGAAACTCCAAACCCTAGAGTTCCTACTGTTAAAATACCCAGTTTCTTGGATATTTTTGTTAGAAATATTCCATGCATATATTTATATATATTAAAAAAAAACACTCTTCTAAGCCTTTTATTTTTATTTAACAATATATCTCACAGATTCGTCTTCTTAATTAAAGGCTCCATATATTGCAGTTGTTAGAAATTTGTGCCCTCAGGACTGAAATCCAGCCTGTGCTCTACTGGTATGGAGCTGTGAGAGCTGGGGGGAAGGGATACCTTTGTCTGTTTTATCCAAGGAAGTCTAGGAAATATCCCTTTTTGGAATTGGTCTACCACCAGAGGGCGCACTTTTCCTAACTCATACAAGGGCAGTGTTAGTAGTAGCCTGTTTTCGATGTTCTATAATATATTTAATTGGTCTTTCATAAACAAACACTTTTTGGGGATGTTGGCTCCTATCCTAATATAGTTAGTGCTGCAGTGAACAGCCTTGTGGTATTTTTCATGCTGGGTGGCATATATTAACATGTGGTGTCTTTGCCAACATGGCCTGAGTTGTTTCCTGGTTTTAGCAGGCTACAGTTTGGTCACATACTGTTTGTTATTTAGTATTTCAGACTTCCTTCTGGCCTCTTAATCAGTTTTACAGGCCTAAGGTCAATTCCCTAAATTTCAAGAGTTGCCTTAACGTTGGCAGTGCACAGGAAACTGTGCCTGCACAGACACATGCCTCCCCATATGTCTCAAACAGAAACATTAATGAAAGGAGAGGGTAGCGTAAAAAAACATGACATGTGCAACAGGAATGCTTTGGAAAGAAAACTGCATTTATTGGCAAAGTGATGAAGACAAGGGAAAAAGAAATGCTACCATCTGTATCTCCTTTCTGAAGTGAAGCTGGAAAGAACTCACAAACTCTAGACAGAACAGTCAAGGCAGTGGAATCCGTCTGTTCTCCCTGAAGGAAGAAAGCATCAAATGCTTGGGAAACTGCAGCTGAATTAAATGTCAAAATACTTTCAACTGAATTGCCTGGCTGCTCTGCTTTAACTGGTGTCATCCACATCTTCATCCTTTCCTCGTGACTGCTGTTCCCCTTACAATCAGAGGAAAGAACACAGAACTCCCATGAGCAGCTCCTTCTTGTCGACCAAAGTACATTTTATGTGGCATATGGAACTTTTATTTTCTTTTTTAAGTGTGGTAAAATATATGTAACATAAAATTTACTATTTTAACCATTTTTAAGTGTATGATTCAGTGGCATTAAGTACATTCACACTGTTGTGCAACCTTTACCACTATCCATCTCCAACTTTGTTTTTCTTACAAAACTGAAGCTTTGTACTCATTTAACAACTCTCCATTCTCTCCTCCCACTGGCTCCTGACAGCCACTAGGGTCTCTGTGAATTTGAATACTGTAGGTACCTTATACAAGTGAATCATACAATATGTGTCTTTTTGTGACTGGCTTTTTATTGCACTTGAGATGTCTTAATATATATATACCACATTATATGTACCACATTTTGTTAATATATTCATCTGCCAATGGGCATTTGAGTTGTTCCCACCTTTGGGTTAGTGTGACTAATGCTGCTATTAACATAGATGGACAAGTATCTATTTGAGTCCCTACTTTTAATTCTTTTAGTATATTCCCCAAGGTAGAATTGGTAGATCATATGGTGATTAAATGTTTAATTTCTAGAGAGAATTAGCATACTATTTTCCATAATGGCTGTACAATTTTACATTCTCATCAGCAATGCACTAGAGTTTTAATTTCTCTACATCCCTCACACATAACTTTTTATACCACTGACAAAATGACTCTTTCCCATTTTTTTGCTTTAATTGTATAATAGTTAAAGACCTAATCAACTGTTCTAAGGAACTGTCTAGTTTCCCCTCAAAATCCTTTATTCAGAAATAGGTAATGTAAATTCAGTGCCTATCAAAGATACTAATACATAAATATTCAAAATATAATTTTCCTTTCCTACTTTTAATTCCTTTCTTTTTTCTTTCTTCTTATTTGACATCATCATCATCCCACTTAAGACAGTGGGTATAAAATAGTCGAATTAAAACTCTTGTGCTCCATCAAGAAATGTCATGTAATTCTTTTGTACTTAATGAAGCATACTTTTAAACTTAGATTTTACTTGGCAGTTACTCTTTGTAAAGAAGGAAGGGAGAAAACACTCATTATCACAAGACAAGAAACGAAGGTGCAAAGCAAGGAGGCAAATGAAATGGCAAGGAACATACAGCCAGGACAGAAAGAGGGTGGAGAGTGGGGAAGGGAGAGGGACAGGGAGGGGGATAGAATGAGGGACAGGAAAAAGGCGAGGGAGAGGGAGAAAGGGAAACTGCCTTGGCTCATAAATAGAGGGTGATGACTCCTAAAGGTATTTGGCAGGCTACATTGGAACAAAGCCACATTTACTTAAATACATCAATTGACACATATTCTATATCTAAGAGGCTGAGACATTTATGCAATAGTAATAAATTCCCTGACAATGGAAATCAGAGTGGGTCAAGAGCAGCCTGTGACATGGGAGGAGGAGCAACAGCCCTTAAGCAGAAATAATAACAATAATGAAGGCAACCATTTATTGAATTCTAGCTATGTGTAAAGCACTTAATTATAATTTTGTACTGGCTTATTAAGTACCATCTGATGATGATAGTGTAAGCGCTTTATATATATAACCTTATTTAATCATCACTATAACTCTATTGTTTCAACTAGGTTCGTGTAATTAATGTTACAGTAGTTATTAATCCACAAATTTCAGTGGTTTAGCACCAAATATTTATTTCTTGCTTGCATAAAGTCTGCCTGAAGTCTAGGATAACTCCAGATGGCATCTGTCTTCTGTATCAGCTCAGTATTCCAGCCTGTTTCAATCACATCACATTTCTACATCAATGCATCCTACTAAGACCACCGAAGCTGGGGAAGAGAGAAAAATGGAGAATCAGACACTGGTGGTTAAATGCTTTTTTCTGGAAGTGGCATGTGTCAGAGCTGCTCACATTTTATTGACTAGAACAAGTCATGTTATCATGAGCAACTAACGATAAGAAGGTAGAAAAGTCCCATCCTCTCAAGTGTTCAGAAGAAAATAGAAACAGAGAGATCTTGAAGAATATATTCATATTCCACCAATGATATAAGTACCATTTTTCTTTTCATTTTACAAGTGATGAAACCAACACTCAGAGAGATTAAAAACACTCATCTAAGACCATTTGTATAGGGTCACATCAAGAATCATGGACACTAGGCACTTTTGCTTCTGTGGGCCTTTTTTCTCCATAAAAATTTTTTTTTATTATATTTTATGAATACACTGGTCTAAAGATGAAAATAATCTAGGTTATACTCATTATTATTATGCTTATTTCTCCCCTATTTTAAAAGAAAATTAGTATTAATACATTTTTGAGGACCCCTGAAATATTGTGAGCTCTAGGCACTGAATTTATTGTGTTTAGTGGATGAATCAGTCCTGCACAGAGAGCTAGGACTAGAATAAAGTCTGCCTAATGCTGAAGTCTGTGCTTTTTTCCCACAGCACTAAAATGTCTATCTAAACCAAAGAAACCACAGTTAGCTGAGTATTTTCAGCAATACCGAAAAGTGGAAATTAGCACTAAATATCAGAATACACTGTACCACTGTTAGAAAATTAGGATATTTGGGAGGAGTGATGAAAAAGTGAGATTATATTTAATTATGTTGAATTGAAGAGTAAACCATGTATGACATGGGAGGAAGAGCATCCGGACTTAAGCAAAATCAGTAACAATAATGAAGGCAATTGTATTTGAACCCTAACTGTGCTCAAAGTACTTAATTATCATTTTGTATCTCCTTCTTTCCAGATGACTATCTCATCTATAACCATTCCTAAGGTCCTAGCTGATAAGAAATCAGTATCACGTACAGAATGTTGCCTTGGCTGAATTCAGTTCAGCATGGACTTGTACGCATTTTCATGAAGGATAGTTAAAATATTCTATAGGAAAAAGGAAATTACTGACATTCAAAGAAAACACTGGCCATAACATTCTTTCTTCTCTTGGAATTGCATAGTTCATTTCTGGGGTTAAAAATGTCTTTTTGTTTAACAAACCACCTTTATAGGCCTATGTGGCTGTGAAAAACTGAGACCCTCAGGTCTAGATCAGCACTGTCCAATAGAACTAGAGTGCAAGCCATATGTGTAACTTAAATTTTTCTAGTAGACACATTAAAAAAGGTAAAAAAAGAGAGGCAGATGAGTTTTAATGATTTTTTTTATTTAAGCCAGTATATCTACATTATCATATCTATGTATAATCAATATAAAATTATTAATGAAATATTTTACTTATTAAGTTATTTTAAAAATGCTTAGTCTTTCAAATCTGATGTGTGTTTTATACTTAGAGTGTATCTCAATTTGAACTAGCCAGATTTTAAGGAGTCCGTAGCATATGTAGCAAGTGGCTACCCTACTCTTCGGGTCTAAATTAAAAAGAAGGTAGAAAAAGCAAAAGGTGAATTGTTTTGCATTAGAAAATGTACAAGAATGTGATAGAAGGTGGTGGTGGTGGTGGGTACAGCCAGAGAGAACACTTGGGGGTTTAGAAAAAGGAGAACAATAAAGGGATGCTACTGTAGAAAGTAGCATTGAAGAGAAGAGGAGGCCGGTAGAGAAAGTCCAGAGGTGGAAAGGCTTGGATTGTGTTTAAACTTAAGTTAAAAATTATTTGCTCTGATGTGCGGCAATATATGCCCCCTCTAAACTTCTCCTCCATTGTTACTTTTGAACAATAGTATAAGTGATATACACAATATCTATTACAAGTAGTATTTCAGGAAATCCAAGAAAACTGGCAGTGCTTCACTGTGAGATACTATGGAGTCAAAGTAGCCACAGAATAAAAGCATAATTCAGTCCAAAACAACCAGGATTCTGAAGATCTGAGTGGGAAGAGGCACTGGGTTTTTATTATGCCTGCAATGGTGTCTTGAACCATTTAAGGTTAAAGAATCGGGTCACCTCTTACCCCACACCACTATTGCTATTCTTAAAGTTACAAGATTTGCAAATACTCAGCAACCAGATTACATTTAGAGAGAAAAGTCCATAGGTAAAAGTATCACAACTTCAACACAATTAAATAGTTGCTATTTTTCTACTGTATTGTTGGATACATTGCTAGGTTCTGGGATTAATAAGAGGAATAAATATGACCCAACTCACAAGATATTATATCATAAGACAAAGATATACTAGCTGAAATATAACATGGCCCCTAAATTGTATTGCAACCACGACAATTTTGAAAATCAAGTATAATTTTAATGACTTTTTTATTAAACTGGAAATATGAGTATATAGGTGCATTGTAATATAATTTAAAAGCCAAATATGTATCTCTTAACAAAGTACATTTTTTTTTATTTTACAGTGAAAGGCTTGGTTAGTCTCTTTTCTTCTGAGTATTCTCTGAATTAGGATCCTTTGCAATATCTTTTCTCATCCTAGTCATTTATTTTTTCTTCAAACTTTTGGTCATTTTTTATTTGGGAATGTTTCTTTTTATTTTGCCTTGGAGACTTTAACTTTGACATGTTTATTCTCTTCCACAACATACACAGAGGTGTTTTAGTGGAACTGAAATCTTGATTAGGAAAAATAAATATGGCCTTTTATGGAATGAAAGATGCCAGGGCATCAAGTAGGATTAACTGGGTGACTCTTTGCTTTTGTATAGTGCTTGACCAGTGTAGATTGGGTTGTCCCTAAAGGGAAACTGAAATGAAAAATAAGAAAGAAGAAGGAAATGAGCAAGGAAGTATAGAAAAAAGAAGAAACAAAATCTTAATGAAAGGAAACCTTGAAAAGGGATATTTATTTCCCGAAGAAATCAAGCTAAAAGATCTATTTAGTTACTAGATAACCTCTCTTTGATATTTCCACCAAAGAAAAGATATTAATAAATAGTATTGACTATTCTGATTTGAAGTTTGCATCAAATTTTTGTTCACTTGTAAGTAAAATTTTGTGCAGTTTCTAGAATGGAGATTCTAGTATGGAGAATCAAAGTGCTTATTGATTTTTCTTTTCTCTGGGTATTTTATAGCCCTGAAAATTACTTGTGTTAGAGACAGAGAGAGGCAGGAGAAGGGAAGAGAAGGGAAAGGAAGGGAAAGGAAAGCAAGGGAAGGGAGAATGAACCTTAATGATTGTCAAATTGGCTGACAAGCAGAATGAGAAGATAAGTCTTTGGTCTGTACATCCACAGCTGGCTTTGGAGGCTAAATTCTCTGAGGTGAAATGGGTAGCCCTGTTGCTCTTTCTGTTGAAATTTGTTCTTCCAGCTGAGAGATCATGAGGAAAAGCCAGATTTATCTTTTCTGATAGTCTGTTCAGATGGTTCATTTTAGCTATATTTTAAAAAGCCTATTTTTATGTGAGTTTTTTTAATGCTTTTCCAATACTCAGAAAGTCATCTGCAATGACCCAGACAAAGCAGCAAGAAAGGATGCAAATGCCTGAGGCCAGGCCATTTCCCTAAGGCCAAACATATTATCCTTGTGGGTATGTCTTGTCTTGTGAACGTCTGTAAGGAGAAGAAATGAAGGAAAATCAGTTCTTTTATCTTAATAAAACATCAAACCAGAAAGAAAGAAATCTCCAGAGAGAAATAGAAAGATCACAGTGCTTTGTTTCAACCAACAAAACTCATGCTCAAAAAAAGAATAAAAAATTTCTGAAGGCATATTGTGCCCACCAGGCATTTTGCTATAATTAGGGACATGTCATATAAGGCTACTGGAGTGAATGAAACTACAGCTATATTGGCTTTTCTCTTTGATAAATTTTATTTTTTTGAACTTGGTTTGGTGTGCACACTCACACAATTGCTCATAATAAATAGAGATCTGACAATAAATTATCTGTTTATGAAAATTATTGGAGTTGAAGAGATAGCACACTTGCTTCAAAAGATAAAAATAAATAAATACAATTAATAGAAAGGAACAAATGAAGTTTCTTAGAAGAAACTCTTACAAGGGGGGAATATGTTTGTTCAAAATAGCCAAAAATATTTTTCAAGTTTTTTCAAGTTTTATTTGTAGCACAAAAAAATGCCAGACCTGACTGAGGCAGATAATGTTATTGTTTAACAAATAAGAGAGAAAAAGAAGTGCTTCTCACTTTTGAGTTTGTTTTGATTCCTTCCTTCCTTCCTTCCTTCCTTCCTTCCTTCCTTCCTTCCTTCCTTCCTTCCTTCCTTCCTTCCTTCCTTCCTTCCTTCCTT